>CM062622.1:17023366-17566584 GCA_025617555.3 Puccinia polysora | reverse complement strand
CACATATCAGAGTGCGAAGGATGCAAGCAATATTGCATGATATCAATCGTGAGGAGTTCTCAAGACGTATTTATATCTTGGCTATTGAGGAGGATATCCAGGCTCACATTCTGCTCAGCCACCTTGGCCATTCTCACCGTATCAGGGCGTTGTTAAGCTCTTGGAATAATTACTGTGAATTCAGTCTCAAGATGAGCACCCAGTTTTGAATCCGGTAAGTTTTTTTTTTTGGTCTTCTTGCCCTATCTATTTTAATTGTTCCCTGATATCGATTGATGATGTTATGATCTTGACTCATCTTATTGATTTATGGTTCGACACGAATTTGGTGCAGGTGAAAGAGCTTCTGATGCTATCAAGGCCCTCAGTCAAAAGTGGAAAGGCCTATGCTCTCAAGAGTGAGATCGTTACAATGACCAAGAGTATCTCAAGATACTCAAATCCCAGAACCAATCTAGGTCAGCCCATCAAGAGCGCAATGTGACTGGGGTCAAACAGCAAATCGACGAATCGTCCCTGAATCCCTTCAAGAATAAAATCCCAAACGAAGATGTGTCTCTTGCTGCTTGCCACAACAAATGTAATAAATGAGCTAAGAAGGTCATTGGCCGATTGAAACGTTTTTTTTTTGGATAGCCATCAAGTCAAAGGGTTTCTTGGTGGTTGCTTCTAAAACCTAAGGAGCTCAATAGCACTTATTGGTGGTAGTACCCATTTAGGGGAGCACTTCCTTGACCTTTTGGCAAAGTCGCCGGATGATCCAATTGGCTTATTCCAGGCCTGGGTGGTTGGAGAGCTGCTCAAAGAAAAACTATTAGGTAACAACGATGATCTTGAAGAACTTCTGATCTCAACTGTAGCATCCCAACGATCGCAAAAGCCCCCCGGAAAACTGATGAAGAGAGTCGCAGGCAGTCTTACGATCGGTGGAAACTTGAAAGAAATTCTCAAAGAGGTTTGATGATAGTTGGGATGTATGATCTGTGATGCTTCGTCTAGCGGTTTTGCAGGAGGATGGCCCGGTAATCCTGCTGCTGCTTTCAAAAAAAAAAAAAAAAAAAAAAAGAGAGAGCTAATCTAACTCTTTCTGTCAGGGAGAATAATTTGAGTGTGACCGCTAGATTGCTGATGCGAAAGATTTGGATTCGAATACTAGTTCAATGCCAACAAGAGAAAGGAGGAAACTTGGTAAAAAAAAAAAAACAGAGAAGGTGTCGGTGATGATGATTCCAATGAATCTATCCAAGAAGATTTGGAGGAGTCAGAGTTTGATGAAGAGTTGGAAGATTGATCGGATGAATGACCCTTCATAGTAAGTCTAAGTTATTCCTTGATCGATCTTTTCAGTTTTGCTCATGCCGACAGCCGTTCGATCCGCTCGTCATAGTACCCATCTATGTATGACCTATGCTCTATGTTGACGATCTCAACCAGTCGGTGTTTCTTATTGAACTCCGTCTTGATGATCGAGATGGATGGAAGCGCATGCAAACGACATCGATTGAACGATCAAATCAAATCAAATCAAATCAAAAAAAAAAAAAATTTGGATCGGATTGAAATCATCTGATCCCTAGTCGGATTTCGATCTTACGGGTCTCAAAGAACAAGATCAATCAGTTGAGCTCCCCCTAACACAACAGTAAGCGCAAGTATCCTTCGATCGATCCGTCAAACTGAAGTTTACCCAACATAAGTGGACGATTAGTCTTCCATGCACCCCCCCCCCCCTCCCTCCCTCCCTCCCTCCCTCCCGGCGCTTCAATCATGAGTAACAACATTAAAACTAAGATTTCCGAAAAACGTTCTCAAGCGTAGTACGTGATGTCAAGTCGGTTTGGATTCGGTGGAGGTGAAGGTGAGATGGATGAGTTGAAGGATTTTGAGAACGAGGGATGGATGAAGGAAGGAAATGGTGAAAATGGTGAGGGGGGGGGGGGGGGGGGGGGTGAGAAGTTAGAAATTCGCGGGGGCCCTCTCGGCTCTCAGCCGCTCGGAGATCGTGCCAAGTGAGAGAATCCTGAGGGAGGAGGAACTTGCGGGGAAGGTTTACCTATTAGGTGCCCTCTCGGACTTCTCCCACGCGGGGTCAGAATATGTATGTATTTGGCGTCGACTCGACATAGGTGCTTTACCCAGCCTCAGAGAGAGAGAGAGAGAGAAAAAAAAAAGCCTCCAGTTGGTGTACGTACGTACGATCCTACGGTGATCGATGACGATGATCATCATCATCCTCTGATCACCTTTTACGTATCGAACCAAGCAGCCAATGATCAATAACATCAACCCCTGACTTTTTTTTTTAAAAAAAAAAAACACGATCCAAATCAAAAAAAAAAAAAAAAAAAAAAAAAAACGGCCAAAAAAAATAATAATAATAATAATAATAACGATACACATCTCGAGATCAGGAAAATGAGGGGGGAAGGGTAAAGGGGAGGGTGAGTAAAGGAAACGATGATGAGGATGATGATGATGATCGAGTCAACGTAGACGATCCAACGAATTCTATGATAATGAAACCAAGTAGAATATATAGATATGTATATATATATATATATAAAAGGAAAACATGACACCTCGCCTTCTTACATTACATAGCTACCTACGAGCAATCATCAGATATGGATCCTGAGCTCCTCGTGTCCCATAACCACCATGTTACTCCTCCTGCTCCTCCGCGAGAGAGAAAGAAGAGAAAAACTGAAACCAACGAAGAGAAAAATATATTAGAACCGACAAAGCTCGAAGAAACCGAACGATGCCAAGCACAAGCGACACGTAAGTGAGTATAAATAGATGGGAGAGAGAGAGAGAGAGGGTGGGGGGGGGGGGAGGAAGAAGGAGAAGGAGGGAGAAGAAGGAGGGACGAAGGATGGATCGATCAGGATCTCTGATCCTGGAGAGGTGGGGGATGGACGAGAGGAGACCCCAAGGCTCGATCACGAGACGATCGGAAGCAGATCGACACTCAGGGCGAGGGAGACCTTGATGAAGTGGAGTAGGTTCAACTGATGCTTGATCGACTCGATCTCACTGACGATCTGCCGATCGAACGATTCGTACTTCTCGAACCTGGACGAGGTCGATCGGAGGTCGGCGGCGGAGGACCGAGTGGGGTGTTGGAGCTTCGAGGAGGAGCTCTGGGGCCGGCCGGTCGGCCGTTGGGAGCCACCGCCGGTACTCGTCGTCGACGGTCGGCTCTCGTTGAACTTGGAGAGTAAGGATTGATGCTGATCGTTGAGGCTCGTCAGTCGTCGTTGGTTCTCGGCATGTTCGAACTTGAGCAGATCTAACGAGTTCTCCAACTCGATGTTCATCTCTCGACTCTCTTCGAGTTCTCCCTCCAATCGTTGGATCTCTTCCACCAAGGATCTCTCCCTCTCCTGATCCGATAACCTCTTGACCGACGAGATCGCCCGTCCTGTTTCTTTCCTTCTCCTCGGATCGTTCGACTTTCGCCCACCTTCTCCTTGGTCTCGTAAGCTCTCGATCTCCTTCCTCAACTCCATCTCTCGTCGTAGTGATAGTTCTAACGATTCGGTCAGAGCGATCACTTGAGAATCCCTTCCCCAGACCTGTCGAACCGATGGATGGGATGGGGTCGCCAAGTTAATCTTTCGAGTTCTCGATAAGCTTGAGGGTCCGTTGGGTTTGATGAGACTGGATGAAGTCCTTCTTCTGATCGATGGACCAACTGCCGAGGGGGATTCGATGAGGGTAGCTTTATCGATCGATTGACGACCAAGACCATCGGGGACCGGAGGCGACGAGGGTGTTTGAGAAGTTTCTTGGACGGTACTTAAGAAGTTAGCACGGGCTGAGGCGAGTGCAACGGCAGCCGATTGAACGTCAGATTTGAACGGGGTGACGACCGTCATCGAGATATCGGCGACCATCGCCTCGGTCTCGTTTGGGTCCGTCAGGAGGATATCCCCAGCGCCATCCTCCCATTTCAAGGCACCTAAGGTGGACATGGTCGAAAGACGCAACATATCGACCGCGGACGCTGGGGATGTCAGTTGGCGAGTGGACCTATCCCGTTGGACGTGCTGTTGACGAAGTGAGGCGGCCAAGGCGGTGATGTTGGGTGAATTTCTGGATGAATCTGGGGTTGAGAGGACCGATGAGAGGGAGGGATGACTGGGGCGTCGGTTGGGGGTGAGAGGGGCAAGGTGATGAGAGGCGGAAGGATTGCGGAGTGAGGAGGATGGTGGATGAGCATGGGTAGGATTCTTGGATTCGACTTGCCTCTGGAGTGCTTGGGTGATTTGTTGGATTCGAGACGGTTGCCTCCTGATCTGAAGCTTCCCAGTCTGAGTGGAGGGTTCGGGAGTTTTGGATGAGCGGAGGGATGGATGGAGGAGGAGAGGTTTGGATGATGGGCTCGTCAAGGGTCTCTTGGGTGTCAGTTCTTGGGAGATCGAAGGGAAGGGAGTCGGGAGCAGCTTATGGGCAGGAGGAGGAGGATGATGATGACTGTAGACGTCGGAATCGTTGGTCTTGCCAGCTGGTCGGGTTGGAGTTTGGGATGGATGTTGAGGTGATCTGGGGATCGAACGAGTCGTCGGTCTACTTAGGGACTTCTGGTCAGGGCCGATTGAGTGGCTGGAGTGAGTATTGCCAGAAGAGGGGGTAAGAGTAGCTTGAGGGGTGGTTGAGTGGAGGGCAGGTGAGGGAGATGGTAGGAGGCGTAGGTTAGATGGTTGAGAGGATCGATCGGTCGAAGGGCGGCCAGGCTTGGTTGGTTTGAGCTCGGAGGATGATCCAAGTCTGGGGTTAGAGATGGCCCTAGGTAGTCGAGTCTCGAGTCGACGGTTGAGGCACCGAGGGGGGTTGGGAGTGTTAGAGCTCGAGGGTCGAAGGCAGAGGAGGTTGATGGGGATGCTGAGTGAAGGAGGAGGAGGAGGAGTGAGTGAGGGAGGAGTAGGGAGTTGGGATGGTCTCTTGGGATTCGGTAGATGGGTCTTCGTTCTTCGGATCAGTTTGGAGGAGGGTAGTACCCGAGTGAGTTTGGAGGAAGATCTAGTAGTGGATGGGATGGCCAGATCGGTGGTCGTCGTAGGCTCGGGTAAGTTTGAATCATGGCCGGTTGGCCGAGCAGCTCGGAGGGTGGTCGTACTGAGCGATAGGCTCATCTCGAGGAGAGTGACAGGGGAACCAGGCTGAGCTCGAGGTTTGAGATAACCAAGCGGGAGAGATAATTAGGGGGCTAAGCTAAGCTGATGGATGAGAAGGAGAAGGAGAGTAGTCTAGTCTGCCAGAAAGTTGGAGCGGAGCGACTTAGAGTATGAGATTCGGTTGGGAAGACGGACGAGGAGAGAGAGAGAGTGTTCTAGTCTGTCAAATCAAGTTCAAGCAAGACCAACCAAGGATTGAAGAAAATCACAAGCCAACCCAACCCAACACGGATGATCCATGTAGGTTGTAACAGTCAGGTGTGGTAACTGCCAGCAGCTCTATGTCATTGAAGATCTGAGATTTGCAGATCAAATCTACAATCTACTGCATGCAGGGATCTGATCATCTGTGTCTCAGATCTTGATGCATGATTTGCATGTGGGACTTGGACTGATTCATGCATTCAGGGATGTTCCAGGATCACACAGGCTGTGGGCAGGGATGTGAGCCTGGTGGCTGGAATTCTAAAAAAAAAAACCTAATTCTGCCTGTAAATCCTAAACTACACACAAAACTTCAATTCTGATGAAATTTTTGTTGAAATATCAGCTGATTAAATAATCAAAAAAAAAAAAAAAAAAAAAATTATGTGTTCAATTTTATGTAGTTTTATTCAAAGCAACTAAATTTCAACCACAACAGTTTATCCAAATTGGCATAACTTTCTAATTGCTCCAATGCACCACAGCGGGGAGTTATCCCTATCCCAATTGAAATAACTCCTGTGGTTGCTCAGGCCAAATAACCGTACCACTACACTTGGACTGCTACTTAACCTCAACTTTCTGCCTCTTTTGATTGGATTCCCCTTCAAGACTAACTAGATCCACTCAAGGCCAGAACAAATGGCTGGCTTCAATACAAAAACAATCAATCAATCAATCAATCAATCAATCCATCAATCAGAACTGCCCATTGAAACTCCAGAAAACAACAAACATCCTATTGATTAAAAAAAAGAGCCTCAAGGTCAAGACCAATCAGCTAGTAACTCAATTTCAAAAGAGAAAGAAGTTGAAAACTTAACCAACACTTAAAGATGGGGAGTTGAACACCCTATCAGGTAGAACATAGACAAAATAAGTCCATCAGCTACCACCTAGGAAACAGGACAGTCTGAAAGCAGACCCAGGCTGCATCTCAAGACTCATACCAGGTCCAGTTAGGATCAATCTAGCTCCTTTCCAATTGTGCCTTGGCCTGAAGGCAGAGAAACCCTTCATGATCTCTCTAAATTAAATTTATATCTCATCTTGTACTCTTATTGTTGTACCAAGCCCTATCAGTCCATCAGCTCAGTTGCTGGTTTTATAAAAAGAGTAATAAAATCCAATTTTGAGGATCAAGAGCCCTTTAATTTAAAAATCTTTAGTTGTGAAACCTATTTGGGACAATACACATGAAATATTAAAATGGCCAAATATCACAATGATAGTGCCATGACTTTTGGACTATTTTTATTAAAAAAAAAATTTTTTTTTAAATATTAAGGAGTGGAAATTCAATGGTGGGATCAGTGAGTGACCCTACCTAATTTTGGGTAGGGAATCCAGATCTTTATTAATATTTTTTCTTTTTTTTTTGGTTTTCCAACTCCTTCTTTGTTTTTTCATTAATATTTTTATTTTATTTATTTTATTTCTTTATTGTTGGTATGGTGTATCAAGTCCGGTTGGGCACCAAGTCAAGTCCACCTTGGTGCACAAAAAGCAGGGCTTTAATAGGCACCCAGAATGGTTGATTGGTTAAAGCTCATAGGGGGCCAATCTTGGAACCCAATCAAGCTTTTTTGGATGTTAATCAAAGCTGGTTTCACTCATCCAAGCATCTTCTCTCTCCTCCACTCTTTGCAAAACATTGATCATTGCTTTGTTTTTAAAAAAAAGTGACTTTTCTTTTTAATGTAATTTTTTATTTATTCTTTTTTTTATCTTAGGATTGATCTATTTATCTTACTCAATCTTTTTTTTTTTTTTACTCATCCTCCATCCCAACCCTCAACCTCATCAATCATTTCTAAATCTCATTTGCTCATCATCTATCATCCCATCTCATCAATTGGTTTGACTTGGTCATCAATTAGCTATCCCCCTACCTATGACCCCTACATGCTCCATTCTACATTTGTTTTCATTCTAACCTATTTTCATCATCATCATCCCCTCCTCCTTCTTTCCTACACCTTCTTCACCTTCAATCACCTCATCCAATCCTACACCTCCTCCTAATATCTTGGAAACCTTGGAAATCAGCCCCACAAGCTCAACCTACCTTCTTCAAACATAATTTTCTAGAATATTGAAAATCCTTTCATCAATTTTTATTCAAAAAAAAAAAAGGGGGAATTAATTTTCTAACACCCCCATTCCTTTAAATTGTGGAACTTGACATCTGTGTTCCTTTGCTGCTACACAGACAGATACTTTATTTCACCATCATTTCAAGAATTCATATTTTTCAAATTATGATGCTAAAATACTTTAGATGGGTTTTTGTAAAACCATAAAATAAATTATTGTTAATTTTGGGGGCATTAGAACCCCTCCAAAAATCTAATCAAAAGATTGAAAAAGTCTGCAAAAAAAAATCAATTTTTTTGATGGGTTTTTGGTTTTTTTATTTTGGGTATTTTGATGCCATGTTTGGGTTATTCCAGATATCAGAATGTTCAAGCAACATTCAAAGAGCTTTAAAATATTCTTATCAGATTTTTTTGGATGTATCCTTTTACCTTAAACAATTCCTTCCATAAACCAAAAATAATCAAAAAAAATTCAATTTTCTCATTGTACATTTGCATCCTTTTATTTTCCTTTCCTTTTCATTTTGTTTCATGTTTTTTTTTTTTTGGTGATTAGAGCTATCAGAAAGTTTAAAAAAACCTTCAAATAGAATTCTAATATTTATTCCAGAATTTTTGAATGTATTATTTTACCTTAAAGAATCCCTTCAGAAAACCTAAAAATTCAAAAAATTCAATTTTCTCATTGGACTGTTGGATAGTTTTGTTTGCCTTTTTGATTATTTTCTTTTCTTTTCTTTTTTATGATTCAAGCTTTTAGAAATTTACCACAACTATGAAAGAGATTCTTAATATTTCTTTCAGGATTTTTGGATGTATCTTGGGCTTCCAAAAATTGAATGAAACATATTTCAATGTTTTTTTTTTTTTTCACATCTGACATCAAGATTTCCACAACTTTTTTTTTAAAAAGAACTTTAGAATATAATAAGAATGCTCAACTATGATTTTTTTATGACTGCTTGTTAAAATTTTTTACCACTCAAATTATATATGACAATGAAAATAAATCAAAAGAAAAGGGTGGTCTCTCAGCCATTTGTTTGGGGAGGAACTCAGAAGACTGAATTGAATTTGAGAAAGAAATGGTGAAAGAGCTTGATTCAAACCCAATCTTCAATCAACCAAGATTACTGCATGAAATCTGGGGTGAAACTTTCCAAGAAGCAAGAAGGCAACCAAACCATTTTTCTGTCCCAGCTCCCATAAATAAGTTGATGAAAATTCCATGGCATGGTTTACTTCTGGCTCAAACATGTAAGTTCCCAGTGGTTCTGTTTTCTTCTTTAATTCCTTGCAATTATCTTCCTCTGAATTCCACTACCACTACAAATTCCAAATCTTCTCCTATTTGCTTCATTCTTTTAGAAGATTTTAAACATATATAGTCTCATTCAAGTTCAAGTCTGATCATTGGCCGGCTCCCAGGTTAGATCCACTTTGGAAAAGCTTTGTGACCAAGGATTCCAAATCTTCAAAAATCATTATTCACAAAAACTTAGAGCTTGGTGATGAGGTTTTGTTCCCTCCATGAAAATCAAGCAGAAACCTAAGAACAACCTTAGTTGAATAAAATTTAAAATTTGTATCCATATTTGTTCTTTAGTTTTTTTTTTTTTTTTTTTTTTGAAATGAGTTTTTAAGCTTGAGTCCCCCCAAAGAGATCATTTTAAAAGGCAAACAAAAGGATTCAAAAATCCAATGAGAAAATCCAACTTTTTTTTTTTTTTTTTTTTTTTTTGGAAGGAAGGAAGGAAGGAAGGAATTTTTTATGGTAAAAAAAAAAAAAAAAAAAAAAAATCCATCCAAACATTCTGAAAAAAAAAAAAAAATGAAGTATTGCAAAGCTCTTTGAATGAAGCTTGCTTGAAAGATCTGATAGCTGAAATTACCAAAAAAAAAAAAAAAAAAAAAAAAACTAATCACAATAGCCAAAATAAGGAACCCAAAAAAAAAAACACCCATTGAAAAATTGGTTCTTGCAGACCTTTTTTTTTTTTTTTAATTTTAATTTTAATTTTAAGTTTTTTTTTTTTTTATCTTTATCTTTGATCAGATTTTTGAAGGGGTTCTAATGCCCCCAAAATGACCAATCGTTCATCTTATGGGTTTATGAACCTTAGCTGCAGGACTATGCCATCAGATTTTTTTTTTTTTTTTTTTTTCAAAAAAAAATAAATAAATAAATAAAAATAAAAATGAAATCTTGAACTGATTGTGAACTATTAAAGTATTTTGTCGGTGTAGCAGCTTCAAGGCCCACAATGGCACACAGACGTCAAATTCCATGATTTAAACAATTGGGGTCATGAGAAAATTAATCCTTCCCCCCCCCCCCCCCTCAAAAAAAAAAAAAAAAAAAAAAAAAAAAAAAAAAAAAAATTCCATGTTTTTTTTTTTTTTTTTTTTTCTTTCTTTTTTCATTGCTTCAAATAGTAGATCTATGTATGTAATTATTAAATACATGGTTCAAAATCCAATAACATCCTCTCTCTTCTCTCTCTCTTTTTTCTTCTTCTTCATCATCATCATCATCATTTTCTTTTCTTTTCTTTTCTTTCTTTTTTTTTTTTTTTTTTTAAAAAAAAAAAAAAATATATAAGAAATTTAAATATACTGACCCGGTTTGGTCGTGAGCACCATGGCAAAATCAGCTTTGATCTCGGCGCCATCAATATTTTTAATTCGGTTGAGCTCCAATGGGAGCTTGACAGGGCGCCCAAATCCATGCGCCCACTTGACAAAAAAAATTCTGATTAAGTTGACATGCCGCCCAGACGGGCTTGATAAATATATACATATATATATATATATGTATATATAGTTTTTTCTCGTACGTATTTATGTATTTATGAATATATGCCAAAGCTCGATAGATCCCATACCATCCCATCCATACATCCTCTTACCTCTCCAACTCTCCTTCTCCTTCTCCTTCTCACTCTTATCTTCTTCTTCTTCTTCTCTTCCTACGACTCTTTCCAACACTCCATCCATCGCACCCGCTCAACGCTCATCGCCCCACCCCATCCTCCATCTGCACCTCCCTTCCCTCTTCCCTCCCGTCACGACCATCTCCCCCGCTTACCTCCTAATCCGAGCCTCTTCCTCCTCGCGCGCCCTCTCATTCAGACCTGTCTCTCCCTCGGGATCTCGTATCACCCTTCCCCCCCCCCCCCTGCCCCAAGAAAAAAGCATTAGATAAATAAATAAAAGGATTTCAATTTCAAAAAATCTGGACTCGAGATTCGATCGTCATGACATACATACACATCAACCATGCTCATCAAACAAAACAAAAAAACCTCTTGAGATCATCAACTTTTTTTTTTGTTCCGCTCTCTCTTCTCTTTCTTTCTAGCAGAGGAACAACAACAAAAAAATAACTTGAAAGGATGGAGTACTCGACCAAGGAAGATATGGTTTTTGGAAGGGATTCAAAGTAGGACCAAGGAGATATGGGCAGAACGAAGGATAAAATGAACCGAGTTCAAGCTTGCAAAGAAAAAAGAAAGAGAAGGATATAATAACTCGATTTTAAAATCGTATAGGAAGGCCAGCTGAGGATGCGAGACAGTCGATCATGGTAAACCCAAGGCTTGGGTGAATCGTTTCTGATGAGGGTGATGATGATGGTGGTGAGAAGGAGGAGAAGGGGCTTGATGGTTAGAGTTGAAGGGCTGACAATGTTGGGAGCTAGATTGAGAGCTAGTCGAACTCCTAGGTCGAGCGAACGCTAATCCTAGAGGATTCTCATCCTTCGACCTGCCTACTTGGCTGCTATTGAGCTGCTGATCATGATGGTGGCCAAGACTGAGCGTCGACTTTCGAGCCGATTTCGACAAGAGTGATGGAGAGTGAGCGGCCGTAGGTAGTTGAGGAAAGAATCGTTGGAAGGGGGGCGATCGTTGAGCAAACGCTCGACATTCTTGATTTCGATTCGAGGCTAGTTTCGATTTCGTCAACATTCGTGCTTTCGCTGAATCATTAGGTAGTTCATTAACCAACGAAGTCGAACCCTCACGAGTAAGACTAGTCGGGCTGGTAGTAGTCGGCACGCGGGGCGACGCGATCTGTGGAAGAGTTGTTTTGGGTCGTTGGATCGATGGAATCGAGATGTCTCGCTCACGGCCATGATCCTTCTCGGGGTAGGGAGAGCGAAGAGTCAGTGATGATAGATTAGGCGAGTTTCGACCAGACTGGTTACTGGTAAAATCCTTCTGAGAGTCATCGATACCAAGAGAACAGCTTTGATGACACTTGCTAATACTCGGACGTCTAGTCGATAGTAGGAACCCTTTGGGCAGTTTGGAGAGGGATCTCGGAGTTCCGCTGGGAGTTGGTCGGACAGAGATCTGAGATTGATAGGATTTGGATTTTGCAGATAAACTTTTGGTAGTCCCAACGGTCGATGACGTCAACCGTGGTGGATTGTCATGAGCAGCGATGCTTTCGACGTCCATTTGAAGACGACCTACTTTCCTTAGCGTCGCGGTCACCTTGAAAATTTCATCACTCTCATCATCGGATGGTGAGTCGGGCAATGGTCGAGGAGTCGAGTGATTGAGCGGTCGAGATGATGATGATGCAAAGCTTGTGACCGGGATGACGTCAGTCCCAGTTGTGTCGGTCACCATGGCTGAACCACAACCAGATGAGAGTCGGACTCCGATCCCGGACAGATCCTTCGAACATCTCCGACCTGCAGCCGATCCATCTTGAGCTTTGTTGGATGCCCCGAGTGAGAGCAATGCTTCAGAGAATCGCTTCGACTTTCGATTCCAGGGATCCTCGAGCGGTGGAGTAGGCATCAATCGTGGACTCTGGCTGCATGAAGAGGTCGATCGCCGATGATCAGACCGAATTTGTTGGATTCGATCCGCGTTAGTAAGGATCGAAGGATCGCGACGCCCGTCGTGATTCTCGATTTCCTTGCCTCGAACCGAGTTCCGATGGTCCAGCTGCTCCAAGGGTCGACCTCCGAGGCTAGCTTTAGAAGAACCAGCCACGAGTGAGGAGTTCGATCGAACGACATCGTTTCGGAGGACGGCCTCGGCCGTTGGATAATCTGAGTATTGAGTCTTAAGACCATAAGGACTAGGCTTTACTGATCCATGTGAGCTGGATTGGATCGCCCCCAGATCGCGAACCAAGATTTCTCGATAACAAACTAGTTTTGATAGAATGCACCTCGAACTTCGAACTCGCTCGGCGACCGGCAGGATGGCTTGTTGTAATCTCGATCGCGTAGAGAATTGAAAGGGGGTTAGGACGGCCAGGTTTCGAGCCAATCTCAAATCTTCATTCAGGGCATTCTTAGCAGTAACGATCTGGGTCTCTAGATGACCGATTTGGAACTTGGCCAGGTCACGATAAGTGGAGGTTGGGATGGAGGGAACATTAAAAGGCCGTCGTTGGGAGAAGGTACTACTACTTCGTGTATCATCCAAGATAGGACTGTGACCAGCGACTTGAAAGATTGAAGTACTACTTGAGAAGGGCAATGGATCATCATGAGAAAGTCTTGATTTACTCTCAAAACTAGATCTTCCGTTGGAGCTTAGGGCTCGACTGCCTCGAACATGGTTAACACTGAAAGTTCGATCCAAAGCTTTACTCTTGGAGTCGGGTGAACCGGGAAGCGAGGGACCACTACTAGGATTGAAGTAGAAACAGCCCATGGGAACCTTGGACGTTTTATAAGCCGCGGCATAATTGATGTGGGCTTGATTTTTTTTTTTTTTTTTCGCAAACATCGGGCAATCAAGCAATAAAATTTTAATCATTCCTTCCCACCCGTCCACAGAGACAACAAAGAGAGACTACTGACTTATCCAAGAATTCATATCATCGTGATCATCAACTCCCATCAAGACCGTCAAATCCTTCGAAAGAGCAAAGCTAAAAGTACAAGGTCTCCTATGATAAGTTCTGATGATCGATGGCAGGAATGGAAAAGATGGCGAACAGTCAAACGGGTCAATTATCGGCTGAACGTTGGGGGATACATGCCCATCAAATCGAAGTTCAAGAGGAGAGGGGTAAAAGAATAGCAACCAACAAGTCCATCAAGGCGATTGTATTATCCAATTGAAACACCAAGTCGGGTTTGAGACCAGTTATCCTGACGACTAGCTGATCATCCGGATCACATTGATTACGGATGGCAGCTTGAGCGACCGACTCTTTTAGGTCGTCAACCAGCCCGACGTCTTTCTGTCAGGAGGAGAATCAAGAGACGGGTCGTTAAACTGATGTGCTCGAGGGACGAGGCTGGAAAAAGAGGAGTGGATGGTGCTCTTACCATGAAGATCAATTGACCAACGGTCAACAAGACACAGAATGATTTCCATTTCTTGGTGACGACGTTTCGGGTGAGACTTAGCTCGTTGGCCAGAGACCTTTGAGTTGATGAAGAGGACTGATTCACGAGGGAAGCAAGCGTGGTCGAAGGAATATCGTGTTTCATTTGAATCAGTCCAACCTTAATCGCTCTCAAGTTCAAAACCCCAGCGTCAGAGGTGAGAGGCCGGGAGGATAGATCAGTCACGATCGCTTCACTAGCTTCAACCGATTCTTCACCTGTCTTACTTGCCGAGGGTTGTGGGGTATGACAAACGTTGGAAGATGGGTTGGAAGGATTTTGGTGAGGACCAGGGTAGTTGTGGCTGGAGTTAAACGTCACGAGTTGATCCTCGGGTTCGATCTGCTTGAAGATCGAGTTAGCTTTCGAAGGAAATAGATTGACGATTTGGAGTAAGACCGATTTCTTGGGACCGAACGAATCTCTCAATCGTTTGAAATCGAACCAATTGACCGATCCAGTGAAACTAAACGGATTACGACTTGGGATGGATGAGCCAAGATCAGGCCTTAATTCATGGGTCGAACCTTTGGCAATCAACTGGTATGGATCGATCTTCGACTTGTGATCCTTCGTGCTTGGAAGAATGCTACCACTAACCGGATTGCTACTGCCGTAGAGGCTGTTGTGACCAGCGAGAGCAAAGATGGACGAGACGGAGTAATCATTCGAGCTGGGAGGTGGATGAGTTTGCTTTTGACCAACAAACTCCTTGGTTCCATCCACATAAATAAATGGAGTGTAGGTGACATTATCGTAGATGTACTGTTTGAATATGAAAAGAGGTCACCGGGTTAGAAGCTGGCCCAACCTTTAACAGCAACTCGGTACTGAGAAGAGGGTTTGGCGATAGATAGAATTAAAAAAAAAAAAAAAGTAAAAGTAAATCTTACCTCCAGCAATTCACTTGGTATACCATCCATCTTGGTATTCTTCACATAATCGGCCCTACTCATCTTAGCCTTATTGGACTTGTTAAAGGCATCGGTATGAAGCATGATGATCGAAAAAGCCAAGATATACACTTGATCTGATCGTCCTCGACCAGTCATCGAGTTGAATGGAATCAGAAAAAAACCAACACCATCAGTGTTGAGGAAAACTGGCACCCGAGTGAATGTAAAGGTCAACCCACCGTGAGAGTAGAACAATTTCGGATTACATTCGGTGTATCGCTTCGCAAAGCTTTCAATCACTCGATCGATCTGCTGAGTTTCAGGAGGGAGATCGATGACCATCAAAAGTTTGCGAATCGAAAGATCGATTGGATCGTGACTGAATTCAAACAAGCTCATGTACTTGATAAGGGCGGCAGCGTGGAAAGGTTGATTGCTAAAGACATGGAGGGAAAAGGATATTCAAGAGGATTAATAGATGATCCCTTCAATCCTGAGAGTTCTCGAGCATTGCTGTGTTACCTGGATGCGAGTACACTAGGTATCTTGCTCTTCTCCACCACTTCGCCTAACCTGATCAGATAAGCCTCCTCAGTTTCATCCTCATCCAGCCTCGGCAAGATCTTGGACTTCTCATCTGGGTTTGGATCGAATCGAACCGACATTCGGACGAAGCAGGAGGGGCATTGCGCGCAGATAGGGTCAGCGGGATTGGTACGAGTTTCAGGGGTCAGGTCCCTAGGGATGAAAAAGAGAGCCACCCTGAGACCCATGTAAGAGAACTATTTACTTTTTTTGGTGGAAGGCGCCACGGAAGTTTCTTTCGAGTGTTTACGGGCGGAAGTTGAACCGGTGGTTAGAGGCGACAGTATCGCACTAGATTTCTGTTGAGCGTCCACTTGAGAAGGGTCAGAACTCGAGCTTGTAGCTGGCAAGTTGCTGAAGCACGATGAGGTACTCGATCCAATCGCTGTTAAACTAGGAGATGGAGCCAGGGCACGCTGGAGCCGATGAGGATGTGAGCTCTCTACGGACCTGAGCTCGTCTAAAGCCGTCCGAGACTGAGTGATGGAATCTGAATGCGATCTATTCAGCGACGACACTGATCTAGGTCCGTAGAGGAGAAACGATCGACGGAGAATAAAATCAGTCATTTCCCAGGGAATACACGTCTTCGCAAGGGGAGAGGAGGCAATCAAGTTGGCGGCGGGAGGGATAGGGACGACGATACATCCAAGGAATACTGTAAAACGAACCCTTTCTTCCTCGGTTCGACAGGTTCCACAAATTCTCTAGAATCAAAGCTGGAGGATTGCTGGGGACTTTTAAGATTTTCGACATCCTCCAGCCGATGGGTGTCGTGATCGCCAGATCCAAAGAGGTGATGGGAACCGGTCAATGGGTTACCCCCTATCTTATAAGTACTCATTCCAGCCCGGATTCTTTGAAAGATACTGGAAGTCGATGAACGCGAAATGGTCGAGCAGGGACGACTGGATAGCTGCGAGCGGATCGACTCGCCATGATTCTTGTTGGCTGATGAGAACGGTGGAGTGTAGGTACGTTGAAGGGGACAGCCTGATAACAATGGTTCCGAATTTGTTTGACTCAGACTTCGCACGCGTCGACTGGCGCGAGTAGGGGAAGTATGCGTTGGGCCAATAGATGGTATGAGATCTTGTGGGCCACCACGTTGGCCTGATTCTTGATCACCAGAATGAAATGGAATCAAACTTCGGCGGACGCCTTGAAGTGAGCTTGGAAGGGGATGACGTCCTTGCTCGTTTGGGTCAGAAGGTCCGGTGTGAAGTTGAGAGGAGAGCCCCGAACTTTCAGGCCCAGTGATAGAATAGGCTGGATCATGAACAGAATCACTGGGAGGTACAAGTCCAAGCGGACTATGAGGTTCGGATAGACTTCTGACGAGATTGGGAGCTACGCTGACGACAGGTAAGTTGTTGGGAGATGTGCGATCGACCGGAGATCCTGGGAGACTGTCACTTTGACCAGGACGGGAAGAGCAAGTAGCTCTGAGGTTAGGGGGATGACGATTCGGTTGATCGTAATCGCCATGGGTTGAGGCCATGAAGGCCGTTTGACGACAGTCTTGAGACGATTGAGAACGTGCGAGGGGAGAGGCAGTGGAATCCATGGTAGCAAGGAGCGGAAGAGAGGGTAGAGATTGCCTGAACCGTTCGGACTTGATTGAATCGGACTTGCGTCGGATAGGTAGCTGATTACTGGAACCAGAAGACCCGCAGGAGTAGAGGTTTATATCAAGAATTGAAAGAGGTGAAGCAGGAGGGAGACGATACTCTAGCTCAAACCGAGGCTCACTCGGCCGATCAGTTAATTCTGTCGTTTCGGTGTTCGGGGTTCCCAGATCGGATTGGATGGGATCGTCGGTGTCAGGTGACCGCGATTGTGAAGTTGGCTCGGGGCTGATGGGTGGTAGATCACGACTGGGGGAATCGGGTGGTGAGGAAGAAGAACGGATTGAGGAGGAAAGTTGGAAGGGAGGAAGCAAACGATGTTGAATGTCGAAGGATGCATGAGCGTTGGTAGTGCTTACGTTTGGGCTGAGAGGGATCGACGAGAGTGAGTAGGGACATTTGGAAGCGTCGTCGAGATGAAGTGATGAATCTGGGGTTAGGAGGGCTGACTTGAGGATGGGATTATCGGCAAGAGGGTTGGATGGTATCACCGCGGGGCGAGATGGCGAATGATCACGAAAGCGTTTGCCAAACATACTGACGAAGTGTAAGATCGAACGGGAACGCCTGACGGAGAGCGGGGATTCGGGATGAGCGGATGATCTTTGAGCGGAGGATGGATCATGAGGATCCTGGATGGACGGGGAGGGCGATAGATGCGTGAGAGAATGACTAGCGAGAGCTTGGGGGAGGAGTTGGGTGGGTTTGAGGGAGCATATTTGCGAAGGAGAGTGGGGTGAGAGGACTGATTGAGACGAGGCTTCTAGTTTCCGGTGAGGATATCGAGGAGAATGAATCTGAATCGATGAAGAGCAGGGAAGTTCCGATCGATGAGAGGGAGGCGGGATGTGGGATGAAGGTTTGGAAAAAGTGGAACGATTGCGAGGATCGGGCGTGAATCGTGAGAGGAGCTTAGAAGCCGAACGGGTTGGCCGGACGGCAGCGAAGGATAGGGGAGGACTGGATGGGACGATCGAATGAGGATGTTGAGCGATCGGAGGTTGCTGGACGAAGCAGAGAGAGGAGGGATCGGATGGTGAAACTGGGTTGGTCTAAGCGGATGGACAGAAAGAAGACGATGGGAGATCGGCGGTTAGTCGCTGATTAGATACGAGCAAGAGGAGATGGAGCGATGGACGCCCAGTTTTCGAATGGATCGAGAGGACTGGAATTCAATGGGATCGGTTGACAGGTTCGATCGTGAGTACGAGTGTAACACCGATTGAGTGTAGAGGCACGGATGGAAGGACATATCGAGTCGACGGAATCTGGTGAGAGACTGAGACGACAGATTCCAGGCTCATGATCGGAAGGAGATCATGGGTGTAAATGGCTGGGTGGTCGGAAGGAGATCATTGAAATAACTGGGTCGGAAGGAGATGGATCTGTGGTCGTTTTTTGGGGATACAGCTAGAGCTGGCTCGAATGATCCGATGAAGAAGAAGAAGGGTGGGAGAGTAGATAGGATGATGCCAAGTTTGACGAAAGAATGTGACAAGAACTCGAGAGAAAGAGAGAGAGAGAGAGAGAGAGAGAGAGAGAGAGAGAGAGAGAGAGAGAGAGAGAGAGAGAGAGAGAGAGAGAGAGAGAGCGAAAAGGGATCAAGCGGAGTGGAAGAGTGGATGAAGAGAGGAGCAAAAGCCGATGAGGAACGGAGAGGGAGAAGAGTACTGACTGGCCAAGTTGGAAGGCTCGATGCTGGGGAGCAAGTCTGGAGTGAGCCGGGATGATCTTGATCGGACGAGCTGTGAGGGGACGGATGGATGGAGTGGTCCGATGTTGAGGATAGACCGAGTCTAGCGATGACTCGAGAGGCGGAGAGGGAGGGGATGCTCAACCTTCGCCATAACTTTCGAGAGGTCGATTGACGAGGTGGAGGCCCAAGTTTGGAGGAGGAGGAGGAGGAGGAGGGGTGGGGGGGAGGGTGGCAGTGGCTCGTGAGGAGGGAGGGGATCGAGGAGTGGCTCGAATTCGGCGGACGGAGGCTCGAGGGAGGATGATCGAGGGCAGACCTAGCAGGCTCGAGGGAGATGGAGTAGTGGGACTGAGCAGAGGCGCAGCGACGCAGACCCTTGGTGGCTCGAAGGTGAATCTGGGAGGCAGAGGAGGGGAGCAGGGGATGGAGGAGATGATGGAGGATTAGCGGGGGGAGAAGGAGGAAGAGGAAGGGGAGAGGGGGGATGAGGGATGAGGGGAGGGGGCTTGATGGGAGAGTGGAGAGGAAGCAGGAGGGCGGGGGTGGAGAGATGGGAGGGTATGAGGACTATGGATGAGGTGGGAGAGATGAGGATGGGTAGCTAGGGATGTGAGAAGGATGTCTCGGAAGAGGGAGAGAGCAGTGAGAGGAGATGGCCGAGTAGAGCGGAGTAGATGGTCGCTGGTGATCTCGTGATGAGGACAGTCCACCCACCACGCTCGATGATCATCGCAAGCCAGGGCTCCAGAGGCACACCCTTTCGGCTGAGGGGGGCAAGCGGTGGATGGCTTGGGGAGGCCGACGAAGAGGAAAGCAAGCCAAGCATCCATGGCATGGAATCTAGGTCTAGGATGGGAGCGGTGGTGGGAGTCAGATGAGCCTTCATCATGGTACCAAGAGTCGAGGGCCACGAGGGTCTGCTGGGTCGCCTGATTGGATGCAAGCTCACAGCCCCACCCCACCGAGGACGAGGAGGGGGAGGAGGAGCGAACTGGGAGCAGACGATCGGAGGAGGGCTGCCCTGCCACTGATCACCATCGGTCGCCAGCGTGTGAGAGATGGCTCCGACGGTGGCCAGGGCGCCCGGGCCCATGCCTGACGCGAGGCCTAGGGGGGGGAGCGGACGAGGAGGCGCTGGGCTCGATTCAAGCCATCGCCTCTCTTCCCTCCCCCGTCCTGCCGCTCGCCTGGTCGATGGGATGGGGATGGGATCGCCGGAGGGAGGTGGAGCCGAGTAGCGGGCTAGAGTCGGTCGGATGGGAGCAGAGCATCCAACTGGGTCTGAGGTAGCCTTTCCTCACGCATCGCGATCTACCCAACCGCCGACTCGACGGAGCCAGTGTTCGACCTGATTCGATCCAAGGCCCGCTTGGCATCCGGACTCTGGGTATCCCCTACGGCTCTTAGGGCAGGCTCCAAGCTTGCAGAGACTCGAACCTCGGATCGGTGGACAGGGAGCGATGGCCAGCGTCTATCGGTGGACCGAGCGGAGCTGGGCCCCCTGCAAAGCTTGAAGGGAGCGATCGACATCGTTTGAAGGTCTGAAGATGTGATGATAGACCGGGAGAGGGTGAGCAGGCTGGGATGGGATGGGGATATAGAGTGACGATCGTGATGGATCTATGATACCTAGGATATAGTCCGAGCATCCAGCAGGACCCAGGCAAGGAAGGGAATTCGATCGAAGAAGAGCAGGGGGGAGAACCAAGGAAAGATGGCAAGGGAATTCAAGATGACCCGGAGACGGAGACGGAGACGGAGACGGAACGATTGGCTGAGTGAGTGGGGAGACTCACGGTCGAAGATGGCCGAGGCGTGGGCGAGGAGCAGGAGTAGGGGGCCGATGGAAGGTGGAGCATGGGCGGCCGGCAGAACGAGAGGGAGGAGAACGGCCGAGGGGGATAGGCACGCGATGGGCGCGGGTTGTCGAGGGCGGCGGTGGTGGAGGAGGTCGTCGGAGCGAGGCTGGTGGAGGTGGACTGCCGTCGAGGCTCTCGGCACTCGAGCGTCGTCGAGCCGAGCCGATCCGAGTGCAAGACGCCTGCTCGAAGGATGCCCTCATGGTCGCACACTTCCACTTGATCTTCGGCCGGATGATAGCCTCGGGGTGAGAGCCGAGCGAGGGTCGCGTGAGTCGGGTCTGAGTGGACGACGACCATGTGAGAGGTGAGTGAGTGAATAACTTATCAGGATGATCTAGAGTGGGTGCGGTACGAATTCCTTCTGGGGGACCTTCACACTCCAGCCGTCGAGGGCAGTGACGGAGAAATGGCCAGGGGAGCGAGCAGCAGCTGGAAGCCAGGGATCAAATCGGTCGAGCGCTTGCTTCTCGGCTCATCATCATGATGGCTGATGGGTGATGTGGGTGATGTGGAGGGGGGGGGAAGATCAAATCCTGCGAGGAGCAGACCAGGCACCGAATCGATGGTCCATGGATGGCGATGGGTTCAATCGAGTCCAGCAGCAGCAGTCATGATTCGGATTCCGGACTAGGCTGCTCTCACTACGAGTACGACCTGAGGTACATAAAATACATCTCAAACGATCGAGTATCATACACATCAAGTTGTTGTACTTTACAGGTTTAGGGACTGATCTCATGAACCACCACCACCTTGACCCCTCGGACTGATATAGGTCATCACCAGTCAGACCGAAAGTCTCCCGAGCAGGAAGCCATTCCATTGCGATCGACTCCACCAGGCTCGATACTCTCTCACGAGCGAGCGGAGCCCTAGAGCAGCTCGACGGGCGCGATGGGATGGATGGATTCAAATCAAGAGGAGCAGGAAAGAAAAAAAAAAAAAAAACCCGCCAGCCATCGATTGATGACAGCTTGTCAAGGAAAGAAAAAACCTAGCTGATCATGATCATCCTAGATGTCCCATTGTGATGGTGTAGAAGAGGGAGATATACTTACCAATTATGTATGGATCATGTATGATAGCCCATCCTGACCACTTGAGAATCCATCGGGTTGCTGTACTACACTCCTACTTATCTATCGAACACCCTCTCAATCGCACTCTGACCCGGTTAAGATCCTACCTCAACTTGAGCCCCCCCGTTCTCCCAGACCCATTCATCCCGTCATTCGCATATCATAAACCGTTCGTGGTGGGATGATTCTAGTGCCTAATTTGAATATTGATCGGGTTCGGCTACCATCGAAAGCTCCACACCATAAGTATCACCCCTTACGCAATCAGACCCGCTTGTCTTCTTCTTTTTTTTTTTTTTTTTTTTTTTTTTTTTTAAAAAAAAAGGACCTTTTGGAATTAGGTTGACAGACCGTCAAACGCGTCCATCATGATGGTACGCTACATAGGCTACATCCGACTAACAACACCACCATAGAACCCAGAACTTGGCTGACGAAAAAATCGATCGAGAACGAGGTTAGATACTGACGATTATTTGCATAAATACTTATGACGTAGGCCGATCAGGTGCCAAAAAACTGCCTGGGCGGGTGGGGTGGCCCCCAAAAGGCTTCTCAACGTACCTCGATCGACGACCACTGGGTGGACTCGTGTAGGAGCCGCCGCCCGCCCGCCCGCCGCGGCCTCAGCACACCGCGGCCCGGTTTGGGCGCTAGTCTTTCTTTTTCTTTATCTCTCCTGGGGTCGTGGTGTCTGCCGGCAGGAGGGCGGGCCGACGCGACGGATGACGGGCGAAAGGGTTGATCATGGATCAAGAATATTCATAGTGGCGCGCCTCTCCAACCTCAGGTCTGATGGGTTCGAGTGATGATGGACTGACTACCTACGGTCATACTCTCATCGAATCGATTTCAGACTATCACAGCTCCTCTACTAGGGTGCGCTCGGCTGCCGCGTGTAACTGTAACTTTGGACGAGGGCCCGGGGCCCCGCAGCCGAACATCCTGCCCCATTTGTAACTGTAACCTTCAAGAATGGGCGGGAAAGGCAAGGGTTACAGCTAGTTACAAGGATTTTTGACCTTGTAACTCGACGTGACATTTTTTTGCAGGGGCAGCGTGGGAGTGTAACTTCCGTAGAAGTTACACTTGATAGGTTACGGTGCTTTCCAAACACCCATAATTGTGTAACTGTAACTCCAACCCCCTGTAACTCCCTGTAACTTCAATTTGGCAGGCAGGGGGGAGTTACGGTTACAAATACACCTGGCAGCCAAATGGCACCTAAGCATCACAAGAGATTTAAAACTGTAGAGTGACACAGTAATAAGTTGAGCATAGTTAAAAAATGTCTTAACAGGCCTTGAGAATTTCATAGGCTCAAATATTTTCTTAATATATCAAAAAAGCTGCAGAGGGAAATAGAATTTGTTTCCCAAATATTATTTGGAGTAGTTTCTGGAAGAATTTATAATCCTGTCCAGTTTCTTGCAACAGATTGATTGCCTCCAGGTAGATTAAAATGAGAACCCATGGGTGAATACCAGGGGATAATATTAAAGCTATACATAGACTAAATACAAGAAGCGCATATCAGAGTTGAAATTCTGAAAAATTGAAATAGCTTTGTTAGAAAAACTATCTTGACACCCCCACTTGAAGAGCCCCAAAACCTATGTCTGTCCTCCTTCTGGCTGGTCTGCAGAAGTGTTTTCCTTGTGTATCTTGATCTAATTCTCTTGCTTGGTTGATTTCTTTGTTTTCTTCTTTCTTCTGCCTTGTTCCTCTTCAGTTCTAACTTCAATTTTCCTCTTTTATCTTGTTCCTCTTCAGCTCCAGATTCCATTGTTCTCTTGTCCGCACTCCTCTCAATTCAACTCAGTTAAAATTCTGTCTGGTAGGACTTGCAAAACAACTCTTCTCCAAGTCTTCCTTGTCTACCCAACAGTCTCTATGTTCTTGTTACTCTGATTATCATTCTATTTTTTTGGTGGTCAGTTCATTTTTTTTTGTTTGATTTCTCTTTTAGCATTCTGATTCTTATTCTTCAGACAGCTGGTTCTTTAGTCATCAAAACAGAAATTAAATTCTTCTCAAGCTTATTTAAGCAAAAAAAAAGATTCTTTCAAAGAATATTTTTTTATCAAAATAAACAATGGATCAATGGCTTTGATTTAGAAAAACAATATTTTGAAAAAAAGGATAGGCCTGAAATTAGCCAATTGATTCTTGAACTGTGATACACCCTAATATGTTAAATTTTGGCACTGCAATAAAGTTGAGTATAATTCTTATACATGAATATAGTATCACTGAGCTGGTGTAGATACTTAAAATGGTCAAATGGCTCTCAATTGGATAGAATGACATAAATGAATCATTTCAACTATAAAAGCTTGGAGAAATTCCACCAAGATCAATATTTGACAATATTTCCATAAGGTTTTATTTTGAAAACAAACATCTTTTGAATCTACGTTACTTTCATTGTCTTTGATATCAAAATTTTCTTCCTTTACAATTAATTTAAATTTTAGAAAGATTCATGATTCAACAAAATTTCCCATTTTAAACAATCACCAATAACCAGCCCAGCATCTGAATAGGGCACATCAGAGTTAAGCAAACCAACCATTTTTTGATGGCAGGTTTCAAACCAAATCTGCCATTAAAAATAAAAAAAACCCACTTAGTTCACATCAGACATGTCAGAGTTACCAGAAAATCAATGTTTTTTTTTTTTTCAAATAAATTATTCAAATGCTTTTACTGCCTCAACCACGCATCATTCCACATCATCACCCCTGATTTCAACCTCCAACCTGATCCATAAAATTCTACCTCCAACCTCATCCAAAAAATCTGATTCATCACTCTCATCTCTTCATTGCTGTCCTCATTGCTTCATCACTCTCATCTCTTCATTGCTTTCCTCATTGCTTCATCACTCTCATCTCTTCATTTCTATCCTCATTGCTTCATCACTCTCATCTCTTCATTGCTGTCCTCATTGCTTCATCACTCTCACCTCTTTATCTCTTTAATCCCATCCTAACTCTCATTGCATCATCCCTTCATACCTCTTACTCTTTTCATATGGCCCCTCAGAAAACCTCCCCCTGAAAGTCCACACAAAAATCCAATGGACCAAAGAAAACATCCCCAAGAAACTCTACATCAAAAAAACCTCCCTCATCAGCTTCCAAAGGCTCAAGTCAGCTGAAGAGAGCTGATCACATTGTGCTGATAAACTAACTCAAAGTTTCCTCCAACTATGAAAATTGATTTGGATCCAACAACAAAATATGAGTTGTCCAACCTCCATCCTCTAAGTTTAATGTTTATCTCCTGATGGCCAATAAACTGAAGAATAAAAAAAAAGGTAGGCTGGATCTCTCATTCAAACAGATGGGGGAGCAATTCAAGAACTATCAAGCCAAGTACAACCCACTCAATGTCAATCTCCACTGGCTTTGGTATCACCAACTCTGACAAAGCCAAGGGAATCAACTTGGTGGTTGATAAGTTGGACTCCATTTGTCCTTTTTATATTCAAATGGATGAAATCTTTGGAAAGAAGGCCAACATCACCCCTTTAGACGCTTTTGATTCAACAAAATTTCAATTCAGTCAACGCTGAGGACTTGGCTGGGGATGCTCAGCCTAGAAATGGTGATCCTGAAGAAACCTTTGCCTTGGAGTGGCCCCCATCCAATGCCAAGGAGGATATTCAAACGCCATCAGCTCCAATCACGTCTACTTCTGCATTGATTGATGTGTCAAACCATACCTTGGACCCCTCCCCTCCTTTTTTGGATTGCTCTCTTCCTGGTTTAGCAGATCTCATCAACCTTGCTGATGCAGAACAAGATACTCCTCAGTCTCCATTACCCTGAAACTTGGTTCAAGTAAGGATCCAAGCTATCTTCTCTTCTTTCTGATTAATCCTGACTGATCTAGATTGTAAAAACACAGGCTCATGAATTCCTGAATGGCCAAAAACTCAAGCCAATAGGGCTACCCACATTGCCTTTGAACACTAGTGAAGACTTTCAGACTCAAAACTACTCTGCCAAGGGTAAGCAAAAGGCCTCCAATTCCATCAATATCAACCCCAAAAGTCATCAAAAGAGGAGAAACACTTCTAGTTTTTTGGTCTTTGAAGAAATCATGGAGAAGCCAGATTCATGTAAGTCCATTGGTTGAATATACTTGCTTTCAAAATCATGCTCATTGCTTTTCCCCTGAAAAAAACAGTCAAATAACAAATTGAATCCAAAAAACTTGAGTTTCAAAAGCAAAAGTAGGATTGTCAACTGGCCATGGAATTTCAAAAGCAGAAAGTCAAGAGTTTGGCTCATCAAAAAAAATGGGATGCTGAGTGGAAGTTGAAACAGGCTGAGCTAGAGTTTCAAAAAGAAGCAAAGGAGAAGGATTGATAGCAAGCACAACTGGAATAGGAGAGGGAACAACTTGCAACCAAAAAAAAAAAAGGATAAGGTATCAGTAGCCTTGGATTGCATTGGTAGCAGTAGAACAGTAGATGAAATACAGCAGATCACTCAAGTTCTGGGCTTGTAAATATATTTGCATGGGTGAAAGAAAAACAAAAAAATTATTTTTGATTACAAAGTTAGAGAGTATTCTTAACCCCACCATCATACAGATCTTTTTTGTTTTTATTTATATTTTTTTTCTAGAGTAAATTTGGCCATTATTCAAGTACCTACAAGTTTTTATAGTTGTTTTATTAATTTGAAGTGACTTGGCCATTCTGGTATGGGTTGCTGTTTCCACAGAAGGAAAGGTACAGTGCTTGTACTTACTAGCTGCCCAAACCATTTTGACTATACCTTTTTGCTTGAAATCAATTCCAAAGCCAAGGTCAGGAAAAAAAATTGGCCATCCAATACTTGATATTTTTCCGTATTTTCAATAAGTCAACCATTTGATTTCTTGGTTGGAACCATGAGTAAAAAGGAGTAGCCAGAGATTTTGCTTTTTTCAATATGAGGAGAGTTGTAAAAATAATCCAAGGTTAAAGTGATGTGTGGGGAGCAATCAAAAGGTGTAGGCTTGGAACCAAATTCCAACAAAGAGAAAGAGGGGATGTTGTTGTCCTTCATGGTATCATGGTTTGATTCAAAGGAAAGTAAACCAAATTGCAAAAAATTTGTCCTAGAATTGGGGATAATTTGTCAGCCTTAAGGTTGAGGAAAGCATACTCTTGAGGAGAATATCTAATAGATGGTTTTTTCACATAAAGTCCAAATAACTCCAAAGGGTGCATTGATTTTTGCCATCCAACTGCCCACATTTTTCCACCCCAAGATCTTGATGGACCAGCTGGTTTGACAAATATTTTTGAACCATGAAGGAAATTGGTTAAAAAGTTGATGCCCTTCTTATCTTTTTCTGAAAGTTTATCCAAGGGCAGAAATTAAATTATTGCAACCAGGGCTTGGTGATCAGATTGATTGAGGACAATTTCTTTTCCACGGTGTGGTGAACCATTTGGGACACCTTGGGAAAAGAATTCAAAGAAAAATTTGTATCCTTCACTCCAACCCTTCCTGTCCTAGTGGTGTAGCTCCTCCTCTTCCTCGCGTCGCTCCTCATTGCTTGCATTGCTCCTCATCGCTCGCGTTTCTCCTCATCGCTTGCGTTGCTCCTCATTGCTTGCATCCTCCTCATTGCATTGCTTGTTGCTTGTCGCCCATCCTCATTGTGTCGCGCGTTGCTAGTCTCTCACCCTTCCTGTCCTAATTGCTCATCCTCATGCTCATTGCATCGCTCCTCCTCATCCTCATTGCATCGCTCATCCTCATCCTCATTGCATTGCTCCTCCTCATCCTCATCGCTTGCATCCTTGATTGCTTCCTCACTTTCATCGCGACCATCAGTCATTCATCATGACCCTCCCCATTGCTTGGCCATGCGCAAATCATTGCCTTCCCTCTCATCATTGATTCATCCATCATGGCATCCTCATCATCACCATCATCACCGCTTTGTTATTTTCTTTTATTGTACAATTTCTTTCTTTCTCACCCCCCTCCAGATTTGGATGGGAGGGGGTGTTGCGTTGTTACTAGGTGTGCGAATGTCCGCACGGCCTTTTGCAAGCGACAGGCTGGGGTGAGAATCTCTCACCCCAGTCTGGAAGATTGGCAGAAGGGAACCGGGCCTCCCCAAGCTTGAGCCTCATCATTGAAAATCAAAAATTTGGCTTTCATTTGTGTTATCCAATTGTAAATAGTTACAGGGCTCTCTAGCCTATAAAAGGAATGGCTCTCCCCTGCTTTTTCAATCATCAATTCTTCCCACTAATGAGAATTATGAGCTTCTGATCCAAGAGCTCCTTCCTTTGTGAAATTGATCACTTATCCGGATATATCTTTTGATTATCCCTTGATCCTTATCCCTTACCCTTGACTTTCAAAGTCTGAAACTCTGATCTGCCCTTCTGTGGCCCTGTTCCTTATCACCAACCATAGCCTTGCTGGTTGAAGAAGAATTCATTAAATTGAATTCTTGAGTGTGTTATACCACTCTTGATCCCTTTTTATGACCATTACTTGGTCTTGATCATTCATTTGATTGTCTCTCTGGACCAGTCACGTTTGACTAAGAGGTTTTCTTAAGCTTAAACCTGGAGTGTTAAACCTCCCTTTAATTATTCAAGTTGCATTCTGCCACACTATTCTTGAATCCTTGAGAAGTGTTGGGTTACTCTTAGTCCAAAATTGTTACTGTTTGTTTCAGTGATCCATAAACATATTGCATTGTCTTGTGCAGCCACCCACCATTATCTGGTACCCTTCAAGCGCTTGATTGCGGAGAGTTGGGAAGGTTCATTGAGAACCTGGAGGTTGATTGGGTTTGAGTGGATTGCTCCCAAGCAACTGCTGACAATGTCAGCTCTCTGATACCAGGAACCTTGCAGTCCTTTAGCTACAGAGAGTGATAAAAATGCTGGAATGATAATAATAATTATTATTCCAATAATAAATGCTTAGAAGCTCAAATAAGAGCAGTTGCAAGGTTTAATTGGTTTGGTAGTAAATGGTTTTCAATATAATATAAAAGAGGGGCCACAGTATTATACTACTGGGGATCTTTACAGACTAGCAACCTCTCTTCAGGGGGCCTCCTTAGGCAGTTTTTAAGAACCTTGGAATAAATATGGGTGCCTCAGAAAGGACTTATTCCACTGATAGCCGGGCTTAACAGTACAAGCGGCCTAGACAGGAAGGGTAACACTCACTCTGAGCACTTTGCCACGAAAATCCTGGAATAATTGGAAAGGTTTCAGAGCAGATGGGGTAGATTGCTTGACTAAACTTCAATGGTTGATGGGTTAATGAAGGTAAAATGATACTACTGCAGACTAAGTCATAAATCACTTGCTTATCTTCATATAAGCACTTGATTAACAATGACACAGTGTCTGATTGATAATAGATAATTCCTGGTAAACTGATTAACTTCTAATGGATCCAAAGAGGTCTGTATAATACCTTTTTGGGGTTATTTTGGTCTTCTAAGGGCACGTAGAGAGGGTTCTGCTTGTGGGCTGAGGCTGGCAAGCCAGTAAAGGAAAGATTAGCACGTCCACTTGGTGCTGTCAATCAGCTGGCCTTAGATCTGCTGGATTTCTGTACTATTTTAGCCACAGGATCTGTTAATCTGTTATGGGGTAAATTTGATCCTTCTGTACTCATCCTTCATTTGTACTATTGATATTTCTTAAAAGCGTGCAGATGTGGATGTTTGCTGATTTTTCGTCATCTTCTGATTTTTTAGATAATTTTTAATAATTTTTATGAACACTTCTTGTAGTTTTTTGTGGTCTTCAAAGATCAAGATCAGTGATTTACGTGGTAGTTGTTGATCTTTGATTTATTATTAAAAAATGTTTAAAACTTAATTTTCATTAATTTTATTTAAGTATTTATTTTTTAGATCATTAGTAATGCATATGTCTGTTTGTTACATATACTAGGCAACCCTAACTAGGTTGTAGCTCTTCTGAGCGGTACCTGGTTGTCAGATTTAGTCACGACTGATCTAGGCGCAGGGATCAGTAGTACAGATGAGCGCAGGGTAGGAGCCGCTGCGTGCATGGCAGAATCAGCTGCGCGCGGGTCTCTAGTACGCGGGATACTTCTGCTACTAGTACGTAGGGTTATGTAATGATGCGGGGCTGCACGCAGGAATTGTGACATAACACATTTCCGCGTGTAACTCCTAAAATATACACAACAACTCAATTCTGAGTGAATTTTAGTTGTAAACCCTATACGTAAAAATACGTGTGAAATGTTAGAATGGCCCAAAAGTGCCATACAGGTGTTGTAATTTTTAGTACTTTTCCTTTTAATTATTTTAAAAATATAAGGACTTGGAATTCAAGGGTGGGGTCAGTGAGTGACCCTACCTAATTTTGGGTGAGGAATCCATTCCTGTAATAATATTTATGGATTTCTCACTCCTTACTTTGTTAATTGAGGTATTCTTATTTTTCATATTTTGTGTTACTATTTGACAGTTTTGCTCTGTATATAGTAGCAAGCTGACAGACAACCAGAGTTATTAGCGTGTGGGTGCCGTTACTTACAAATGTTTTGTTGTATCAGACTCTGAGCAAACTTTAAATTATTTTGTTCCAAGTCTTTCTCCTCATCATCTTGGTTCAGGTAGTGCTGCTTCCCCCCTCAGCTATTTTTGCTATTGACTTATCCCTATCCCATTTGATTCCTCATTAACAAAGGTTACTGGACCTTGATCCTGGTTACATTTAAATATTTTTGTAACACTCAGGAGGGCAGCCTAAAACAGCACCTATCCCCTCCACAGAACTGCCAACACCCTGCGCTGTTTGGAGTCTTACATTTGGTCCCCCGGGCCGGGATTGAACCAGCAACCTTGGGATTTACAGTCCCAAATTTGTGGAATCAACTTTGAAATCTGATCTTTTTCTCTTTTCTGTTTTTTTTTTCCCCCTGTGTTTCTGTTATCATCTAGATCTGATCTGTGGAGGCAACTTGTTCCAGAAGTAAGTCCTCCCAATTGTGCACCATCAAGGGGTTTGATCCTAGTTGTTTTTTGTAAACCCTACCCTTGCCACACTTGTGAGCCACTTTTGGAAATCTGTTCTTTGGATCCCTTAGGAAATATTTTGTCAAAATGGAATCTATTGGTACCCCTTCTACCTCTTTTTGGGCAAAGATGATCAAGACCAAACCTCAGAACAAGAACTTATGCTTTAACAATACAAATGTTGAACGGTTCCTGGATTCCTACAAGATGGCTGCTGAAGTGGACGGTGCTAGCAAATATGACATGGCTTACCAACTGGGATTCTTTATCTCCTCTGATGAAGTCATGGAAGTGATTGAATCATTTGATGGATTTGAATCCCATGACTGGGTACTTCTTAAGGAGGCAATGATTGCCTATTGGGGCAAAATTGATATAGCTAGGCTCACTCTCCAAGATCTGGATGCCCTAGTCTCTCAATGGACCTCCAATGGTGGTATCTCCTCAGCCTCTGATTATCAAGCTTTCAGAAAATCTTGGGACCCTATCCAATCCTATCTTATCCAAAACAATCACATTGATACAGTGGACAAAATTCAAGTGCCATTTTTTCAGTCTTTCTCTCCAGGAGTGCAGGAAAGAATTAAGGATGAATTGGTGAAATCTGGATCCATGATCACTACAAGAGATAATTGGTTCAAGCTCCCTGCTTTCATGCTTCTCAGGAATACTGTGGATAAAGTGATAAAAGGTCAAACAGCTCTCACCTTTGAAAAACCTAGAATCACTGAACCAGTCCTTGCCCCCTCTTTTCAAGCATCTAACAAAATCATGAATAAGATGGAAGCCAATTGCAGACCCACCAGGAAACACCTACTATCAATGAGATCACCAAACTCCTGCAAGCTTTTGAGAATAAAATGGATCAGAAACTCTCCTCTCTGGCTGTCCCTAAACCCTCCAACTCTGTCCCTAGGTCAACCATGGTTTGCTATTATTGCCACAGGGAAGGTCATGGAACTGGTTGCTGTCCTGAACTCCAGAAGGACAAGGAGGAAATGTTGGTGGAACAGAAAGGGAGTAACTTCTTTCTGCCTAATGGTGCACTTATCCCTTTCAATTCATCTTGTCCAATTTGTCATGTGGTGGCCTCTTTCCAGCCTTCTGCTCCCAAGAAGGCATCCTTGGCCTCTTTTGATTTTTGATCTGCTTGTGGAACTCTTCAACCTTGGTATCCTCCTGCTTTCTCTTCTTCCAGCTTTTCTGGAACTTATCAATCTGATCCAGCTAGGAAACAACATGAAGAGACCAGACCTCATAAAGCTCCTCCTGTTCCATCTTCAATTCTTTGAAAACCTGTCAAACGTCAATCTTCACTGGAGCCTCCTTCTTCTGAGGTAGAAGACATGGAAGTAGAAAAGGAACCCCTCATGGATAGGTTCCCAGAATACTCTGATCCTGCTCCTCTGCCACCCAAATCACCTTCACCAACTGATCCAGTTATAGTTCCACCCTCACCTGAACTTCCTCTTCCAACTCAATCCAAGGTTTGATTTGAAAGGGGAATTTCCAAAGACCACCCCAATGCTGTGGAGGGGGTATTAAAGAAAATCTCTGATCTTAAAATCCCTGATCTATCTGTGGCTGAACTCCTTTCCATCTAACCATCTGTAGCTGAAGGCATGAAGAAATGGGTTTCTTGGCAATGCGTGGAGATTGGTCCTGATGAATTGAAAGTTTCCTCTGGAACCTTGATGGAAGACTCTGGTGTAACAGATCCTCCTTCTGATTCAAATCTTTATTCTTTTCCTCTTGGATTTTTACCATGCTCTCTTGGTGACTCATCCATAATGGTTTCTCTACTTGTTAATTCTGGGTCCCAACTAAACTTAATTTTGGATGCAATGGCCTGCAAGCTCAATCTCAGTCCAAGGGTCAGCTTCAACACTGCTGTTTATGGAATTGGGAATCAATCTTGTGAGTTGGTGGGTATTGCTGAGGATGTTCCAGTTTGAATTGGTTGAAATATTTTTGGAAACTGTCAATTTTGGATCACTCGTTTGGAAGGTCCTATGATTTTGGGTTGTCCTTTCTTAATAGACTTTGGAGCCACCCTGATGTTTTCCGATCAAATTGGGGAGAGAATTCTTCTTCCTGATGCTGATGGTAGGAAGATTGAAGTTCCTCTCTGTTCTTTGGATTCTGGTCATTGGGAAAGAGATTTCCCTGGTTTTTCACCTAAATCAGTTCTGAAGGGGAGGCAGAAGGATTCTTCTAAATCCTCTCATTTTTTAGCAAAATAGTTGGTAATACTGACATTTTTAGTTCTTCTAAGCCTCAGACTTCAAATATAGGGCCAAATTTTATCTCTGAGGCATATTTTTCATCTTTTTCATCTCTTTCTTCTTTTTCTTCTGATCTCAAAAATGTCCAAAATCAAAAACATGTTAAAACACAAAATTCCAAAAATATTTCTCTTCTCTCTGGTTCTGTTGTTTCTTCTTTTCCTTGTACTCTTATTACTGATCAATCTTCCTCTAGCTCTGGTTTGATTCTCAGCAATGAGTATAAACTAGATCCTGATCTAGATTCTTTTCTTAATGGTTTTGATATGGAGGAGTATGGGCTCCAGTGGAGGCACTTGGGGGTAAAAGTAAGTCCTCCCAATTGTGCACCATCAGGGAATTCTTCTACCATAGTTTTCAAAACTCTACCTTGTGCCACACATGTGAGCAAAGGGTTATATTTTGGATCCTCTTTTATGGAAAAGGCACCTTTTGAAAATTTTATGGAACATCAAACTTGGAGGATGTTGGAATCTGGTCTCAGCTTTTGTACTTAGGTCTTGCTGGTGAATGCTTGAAGGAAACAAGAACTTATCTCTTTTGCCACTAAGTATAAGCCAGTTGCAAAAAAGGTCCAGCCTGTCAACCAACCCATGCCTCTCAATCTCAATCCTCCTCTCATGCGTCCTCCTCCATCTTGTGATCCTTATTGTGGTCTATCTCACTCTCTTACTGGCCCCTTTGTACCTTGTGGTTGTGTAACTGAAGAACAATTGAAGGTGGTCAACTTTGGTCCAGATGGATGGCTTTTACCTGATGAGTTAAATTTGATCAAAAATATCTTATCTCTAAGGGGAAAATCTATTGCATTCTGTGAAGAAGAGAGAGGTCTCTTGAAAGAATCCTATGGTCTCCCTTATATCATCCCTGTAGTTGAACATGATCCTTGGCAAAAGAAAAAGATCCCTATTCCTGCTGCAAAAGTCAACCAATTCATCAAGTTGGTCCGCAAACAAGTCCGTACCGGCCTATATGAACAGTCAACCTCCAGTTACTCTAGCCCTGTTTTCTGTGTTCTAAAGAGTAATGGTAAACTTAGAGTAGTTCATGATCTCCAACCTCTCAATAAAGTTACTATTAAGGACTCTGGTGTTCCTCCTTACACTGAAGAATTTGTTGAATCCTTCTCTGGGAGAGCCCGTTATGGTCTAGGAGACATTATGGGGGGTTATGACAAACAATCTTTGCATCCTATTTCTTGCCCTCTCACTACTTTCAATACTCCTCTTGGACAATTTCAACTGACTTGATTGCCTCAAGGTGCCACCAACTTGGTTGCAGTCTATCAGGCTCAGATGATGTGGATCCTCCAAGAAAAAATCCCTGATCATGCTGGTATATTTATTGATGATGGTGGAATTAAAGGTCCAGTTTCTGACTATGATAATGAGCTCTTACTTTGGCACTCAGGAATTCAACGATTTATCTGGGAGTATGCTACTATCTTGGAAAGGATTTTGTTTTGAATTGAGGAATCTGGCCTTACTGTCTCTGGATCAAAACTTGCTGCCCGTGTCCCTGCCTTGGAAATTGTTGGTCATATAGTCTGCAAGGAAGGAAGAAGGATGGCACCTTCTAAAGTCAACAAAATCATCTCCTGGTCTACTCCAATAAATCCAACTGAAGTTAGAGGTTTCCTAGGTGTTTTAACTTATGTCAGGATCTTCATTCCCTCTCTATCCAAAATCTGTGCACCCTTGCGTTGTCTAACCAGAAATGAAGCTGAATGGATTTGGACCCAAGATTGCAAACAATCATTTCAGTTGCTCAAAACTATTGTTGGCAATGAAATAGTTTTGAAAAAGATCTCTTATGGGCCTGGAGCTGGCAAAATAAAATTGGCTGTTGACTCTAGTTATCAATCTGTTGGGGCTGTCCTTACTCAGGAAGATGAAAATGGTTTGGACCTCCCTGTTCTTTATGAATCTTTGCTATTTTTGGATGTGGAATCTAGATAATCTCAGCCCAAAATGGAACTCTGTGGTGTGGCCAGAATGCTGAAGAAACTCCAAAAAGTACTCTGGGGACAACATTTCGAATTGCAAGTTGACGCTCAATCCATTGTGGAAATGATCAATGCTCCCAGTCTTCCAAATTCTCCAATGACTCGCTGGGTAGCTTTTATCCAGCTTTTCTCTTTTGATATTGTCCACAGGCCTGGGAAATCTTTTACTATTCCTGATGGTTTATCTAGGAGACCTATTGGAGACAATGGATCAGAGGTTGGAATGGATTTTGATGAGGAAGAACCTTTGGTCCGCCCTGTTTTTGCTTTCTCCTCCCAAGATTACTCTGGTTTCCAGCAAGGTTTCTGGCTTAAGTTAGAGCAGTACCTTTCAACTCTCCAAAGACCCCTTGATCTCTCTGCCAAAGAATTTTGATCCCTTAAAAGAAAGTCCTCTAGTTTCTTTGTCCAAGGATCTAGGCTTATGAAAAGAGGAACTCCTTGTGCACTTTTTGTGGTTACTATCCTGGCTAAGCAAGATTTGATCCTTGAAAGTCTCCATGAGGGCCTTGGTCATCATGGGGAAACCAAAACTTATTAACCATTATCCAAACAGTTCTGGTGGCCATCACTGAAGAAATCTTTCTCTCAATGGTGCAAGAGTTGTGAAGTTTGTCAAAAACATGATCTTAGGCGTCCAGCTGAAATTTTCTATCCTACTGGGGAGTCCACTGTCTTTGGAAGGGTTGCTATGGATGTGGTTCATATCAAGGCAGGTGGTGCTAAGTACCTCATTGTGGCTAGAGATAATTTTTCTGGATGGGTTGAAGCCAAATTCCTTAAGAACCTTAGTTCTGAATCTGTGGCAGCTTTCCTTCATGAGAATTGGACAATGCGTTACGGTTTGGCTTGATCTTATTCTACTGATGATGGCTTGGAATTTGGTGGAAAACTTGCTGAAATGATCCAATTTCTCCCTGGACAACATAGAGTTACTACTCCCTATTATCCTGAAGGACAAGGCATGGTGGAAAGAGGCCATGCTCCCTTGAAGGCTGCTCTGGTTAAACTGGCTGGTGAAAGTGGCAAGAATTGTTGAAAGTTTCTTCCCTTGGTCCTCTTCTCTGATCAAATTTCCACCAAGCGAACCACTGGCTACTCTCCTTAAGAAATCATCTTTGTTCAAAGGGCTGTTCTTCCTCTTGATCTTGATGTAGTCTTTCTTGGGCATCTCTTGGGAACAAGTTTCTTCAACTACTGACCTATTAGTTGCCAGATCAAAGCAACTGGAGCAGAGTGAAGATATTTGTAACAAAGCTTATCAGAAGATGATGGAATCAAGAGCAAAATCAGTTCAGTATTGGGAAGATAAACATCTAAATCAAATCAGAGATCCTTTAAACCCTGGTGATCTGGTATTGGCTTATAATTGATCTTTAGAGACTCAGTGGGGAAAATTTTTTTCAAATTGTTGGAATGGTCCTTATAGAGTGGTTTGTCAAGTTAGGGGTGGATCTTATGTTTTGGAAGAACTGGATGGTACTCAGTTGGCTAGAAGGTTCTCTGCTTATCAAGTTAAGAGATTTTATTTTTGTGGGGGCAATTTGGGTTCAAAGTAAGTCCTCCCAATTGTGCACCACCAGGGTCTTCTGCTGCGTTTTGTTGTAAAAACTCTACTTTATGCCACATACGTGAGCACCTGGGACGCCTTTTTCTTTTATCTTCTCCACATTTAGGCTCTTTTGGATGGATCAAGATGGGTTTCAACATTTTTTTTACTTAGAGGATCAAGAAACGGCCAATTATTTTCTTTTTTTTCTCTTTTTCATGTTTTCAAAGTTATGATGCAGACTAGGGACAGTCTGTAAGTTGGGGAGAGATGTGGTGAACCATTTGGGACACCTTGGGAAAAGAATTCAAAAAAAAAATTTGGATCCTTCACTCCAACCCTTCCTGTCCTAGTGGTGTAGCTCCTCCTCTTCCTTGCTTTTCTTCTCTTCCTTGCGTTGCTCCTCATCGCTCGCATCCTCCTCATTGCGTCGCTTGTTGCTTGTTCCTCATCCTCATTGTGTTGCGCTTTGCTTTTTGCTCACCCTTCCTCATCCTCATCCCCATTGCATCGCTTTTCCTCATCCTCATTGCATTGCTCCTCCTCATCCTCATTGTTTGCATCCTTGATTGCTTCCTCACTTTCATTGCGACCATCAGTTGTTTATCATGACCCTCCCCATTGCTTGGCCATGCGCAAATCATTGCCTTCCCTCTCATCATCAATTCATCCATCATGGCATCCTCATCATCACCACCATCACCACTTTGTTATTTTCTTTTATTGTACAATTTCTTTCTTTCTCACCCCCCTCCAGATTTGGATGGGAGGGGGTGTTGTGTTGTTACTAGGTGTGCAAATGTCTGCACGGCCATTTGCAAGCGACAGGCTGGGGTGAGAATCTCTCACCCCAGTCTGGAAGATTGGCAGAAGGGAACCGGGCCTCCCCAAGCTTGAGCCTCATCATTGAAAAAAAAAAATTTGGCTTTCATTTGTGTTATCCAATTGTAAATAGTTACAGGGCTCTCTAGCCTATAAAAGGAGTGGCTCTCCCCTGCTTTTTCAATCATCAATTCTTCCCACTAATGAGAATTATGAGCTTCTGATCCAAGAGCTCCTTCCTTTGTGAAATTGATCACTTATCCGGATATATCTTTTGATTATCCCTTGATCCTTATCCCTTACCCTTGAATTTTTTTAAGTCTGAAACTCTGATCTGCCCTTCTGTGGCCCTGTTCCTTATCAACAACAATAGCCTTGCTGGTTGAAGAAGAATTCATTAAATTGAATTCTTGAGTGTGTTATACCACTCTTGATCCCTTTTTCTGACCATTACTTGGTCTTGATCATTCATTTGATTGTCTCTCTGGACCAGTCACGTTTGACTAAGAGGTTTTCTTAAGCTTAAACCTGGAGTGTTAAACCTCCCTTTAATTATTCAAGTTGCCTTCTGCCACACTATTCTTGAATCCTTGAGAAGTGTTGGGTTACTGTTAGTCTGAAATTGTTACTGTTTGTTTCAGTGATCCATAAACACATTGCATTGTCTTGTGCAGCCACCCACCGCTATCTGATACCCTTCAAGCGCTTGATTGCGGAGAGTTGGGCAGGTTCATTGAGAACCTGGAGGTTGATTGGGTTTGAGTTGATTGCTCCCAAGCACCTGCTGACTACCAGAGTTATTAGCGTGTGGGCGCCATTACTTACAACTGCTTTGTTCTATTGGACTCTGAGAAAACTTTAACTTACTTTGTTCCAAGTCTTTCCCCTCATCATCTTGGTTCAGGTAGTGCTGCTTCCCCCCTCAGCTATTGTTGCTATTGACTTATCCCTATCCCATTTGATTCCTCATTAACAAAGGTTACTGGACCTTGATCCTGGTTACATTTAAATAATTTTGTAACAATCAGGAGGGCAGCCTAAAACAGCACCTATCCCCTCCACAGAACTGCCAACGCCCTGCACCGTTTGGAGTCTTACAACGGTGGAAGAAATGGAACCGTTTGATTGTTTGTTTTGCTTGCTCAAACTCTTCCTGGGTGGGGTTTTCACTATTCTTTTTCTTTTTGGCAACAATTGAAGGGTACAAATCCAAAGGACATGGTTTCTGACCAGACCAGACCACCTGTTCATTAATACCTTCCTCAGTAACTTCCAAAGACATTTCTGAATCCCAAGATTGAAGCCTCTTTTGGCGAGCAGCCCTACTCTTCCCACCTCTCTGTATGTTTTTCAAGAAATCTCCTTCCATATTTTTCCCTCCAAATGCTATACTTAGATTGGGGTGAGGAACAAGGCGGGGTTCAGTTGTTTGTGTAACATTTTGAGGGGGGTGGGAGAAGAATTGGATGTTCCCCAAAAGTGATCAAATTTTTTCCAAAAAAAAACAAAAACAAAGTCAGTCCAATAGACATCATTGGTGAAACATGATTGAATAAAAAAAAGAAACCAAACCTGGACTTGAACCCAGGGACACCGGCAGCTGAATCCCCCCCCCACCCAAAAAAAGGCATGAGTGACCCATGCAACACACTGATGAGCAAAGTGATCAAAAAAAACTTAAAATTAAGAAAAAAACCTACCTTCCATGGCAAAGAACACCTGAAAAAACAAAAAAACACCCTGTTGGCTTCCAGTGCAGTCCAGAGACACCTAACAAGAAAAATAGATCAAAAAGAAAAGAAAAGAACTGGAGGTCAGCTCCAAAGAAATCTCAAAAAAAAGGTGCAGGAGGCATTGGCAATTGATTGCAAAACCATTGAACAATCAATTGCAAAACAATCAAGCAATTGCTTGATCAATTGAAAATTGATCAAGCAATAAATTTGCAACTGATTGTTCAATTGAATTGCAATCAATTGTTCAATCAATTGATCAAAACCATTGATTGACCAATCAATTCCTAATCAATTGGTGGGGGTTGGTTGAGCAAGGTAGGAGGCGGAGGAGGAGGAGGAAGGGGGGAGAAAGAGAAGGGAGGGGCTTACTGTCAGCCTCCTGGATGCCAAGACCCTTTCTATCCTTTAGCTACCAGAGGTGATAGAATAAATAATAAATATATTATTCAATAAATGCAGCAAAAATTGGTAAAATATTTGGATAAAGCTTATTGCAAGGTTAATTGGTTTGGATGAGGTTTATTGTTACTAATCAATATAGATAAATTGATTATTAAATATTTTTATAGAGGGGCAACAATTATATTGGGGATCTTTAACACCTCTCTTCAGGGAATTCAGTATGAAAACACATAGTCCTGGTTAATTTGGGCCCTTTAGTTTCAAGGATATTTTGCCCAAAGATAATATGTATAAAGAATACACGGTGGAGTGGAAGGGCTTTGTAACCAAGTTTCCACGACAGAGAAAGCATAATAAAACTTACTGGTATATTATTAAATCCTTTGGGTATCTGTTTGGGACATGCACTGATGGGTTGAACCTGTATACTGGGGTTATGAGGTTGTTCAGCAGTTTTAAATTGATAAAAGAGGGTTGAGGACGGATATTATTAATCAGACTAAAGCTATAAATCACTTACTTATCTCTTATAAGTATTTGATTACCTTGGCACAATGTCTGGATGTAAATATAACTGGGTCTCTGGGTATCAATATCCTCTAAAGAGCTCTTTATTTAAAGCTTTTGGAGTCCCAATATTGTCCTTCTGAGGGGTACAGGGGCTCAAAGGGACAGAAACTGAGGCTAGCAGGGTAAAAAGAGGTAGCCTGTCACGGGTTCTTGGTTCTGTAACACGGGTAGCATCTAATTCAGTCATGGGTATTCATGTAATATTTTTAAATCATAATTTTTCTTAGTATGTCACAAAAATATTGATGTCTAGAAATTCTCATAATAGTATATCAAAGTATTTTAATGTATTTTTAGAAGTAGTCATTATCTTATTTTTGACATTTTTAGTACTTCAAATTATATTTAATAAAAAATATGCATAAAGGTTATTTAAGTATTTTTATATAATTTTATGTATTTTTATGTATTTTTAGACTATCTAATATCCACAGGAACATTTATTACATATGTAGAATGTTCCTGTGTAGGTTGTAGCATGTTTATGCGGTGCCTAGGTTTATCAGGCCACATGTCACTTTGTCAACCTGTAGTCACGCGGCTGCGTACTTGTCAGAGGCCTGGGGCTGCGTACACGGCTTTGAAAGAGTGAAAGAGCTGTAGCTCAGCCGCGCGTGGGTGCATTGCCTTCCGCGGCTGTGTGCGGGAATTGTGACAGAACGTATTTCTGTCTGTAACTCCTGAAATATACACAACACCTTGATTCTGACTGAATTTGAGGTGTGAAACCTATATGTGACAATACATGTGAAATATTTAATTGGCCAAAAAGTTTAATAGTGGTGCCGTGGTATTTTGGTCTTTCTTTTCCTTAATTATTTAAAAATATAAGGAGTTGGATTTCAAGGGTGGGGTCAGTGAGTGACCCTTCCTGATTTGGGTGGATAATCCATTTTTACAATAATATTTATGGTTTCCCTTCTCCTTCCTAGGTTAATTTTATTATTATTATTTCTATGTTATTTCTGTTACTTTTGCAGCTTGCTCTGCAATAGTAGCAAGCTGCCACTTACCAGATGAGGAGGGGGATGCAAGTGAGATGAGGTGGAGCTGAGAGAGCATACCTGGGGGAAGTTTAAAGGAGAGGTAAGCAAGGGTGGTTTAGTGAGTGGAAAGAATGAGGGAAGGGGACTCACTGAGTCTGTTGGTGAGTTGAATGGTGGATGTTTTGGGGAGCTTGGTGAGGCAGGTTTCTTGGTGAGGTTGATGAGGCTGGTGAGGTTGGTTAGGTTGCTGAGGTGAAGGAGGTGGTTTGATGATGAGGAGGAAGGAAGTTGACTGGTGTGTGAGTGGGGTGAGGTGGAAGTGTTAGAGCGGTGAGGTGGAGGGGAGAGGTGGGTGGGGTGGCAAGTGGTAGGGTATGAGGTGGAGGTGTTTTTTGATTTTGTCTAAGTCCACCAAGAAAAAAAAAAAAAAAACTGACTCAGCCTGGACAATTGGGTGAACAACCAAAAAAAAAAAAATACTTACTGTGAAGTTATTTTTCACCTATTCAAAAATCAAACATTACTCATCAAAGCTAGCAAGGTTGAGAGGAAGAATCCGCTCTCTGATAGAAGAAGATGAGGGAAAAGATGAGACAGGGATGACTTGAGGTGGGTCAGGAATATCATCTTCAAATATTTTGTCCCATTCATCTTTGATGTCAGCCAAAAGATTGTGAAGGATTACACAAGTTATAATCCAGTTGATGAGGAACTTCATGTCTTTGGGGTTTTGAAGCTGGTTCCACATTTCCCTTAAGCTGGCCCATCTTCCTTTCAGGACTCCTATTGCATGCTCAATCCAAACTTGTGATTGTGCAAGATGATAGTTGAAATTGGTTTTTCCTTGATTGTTAGATGAAATGTTACGGTATGCTGGAACTACATATTTGCCACTAGCATAAGCTGAATTTGCCAGAAGGTATTGATCTTGGTCAAAGTAGTTCCCTGGTTGTTGGGCAATTTTCACCTGATTGAAGACGTATGAATCATGACAAGAACCTGGAAGGCCAGCATGGAGGGATATGAACTTCTTGTTGTTATCAAAAACAAGTTTTAGGTCCACAGAGTATCTAAACAAAAAGATGAAACATATTTGGTCAGTGGTGTGATCAAAGGTGTTATAAAAGTCATTGGAAAAGAAATGAATGAGTTGCCTTTTTTGTAATAAAAACAGTGGTTGCCATCTAGCTTGGGTTTTTGACTCAAGGGGATGGTGGTTTCATCAACAAAAACAATGCAACCAGGGAAGCCTTTGTTCTCCATTAATTGAGATATCTCCTTGCCTTATTCTTTGGTTGGCCAAGAAGGGACTGAGAAGCAGAAAGATAGGATAGCAATCATGACTCTTTTGGTGTATAAGTCAATGCTTCCATAACTGACTGATAATAGATTTTCCAATCAATGGATTGCTTCTCCATTTCCATTTGATTCCAATCTACAAAGAGCAACAGTGAGTTGGATGGCTGGATTGCATTGAGGATTCCAAGAATTGTTCTGGAATATGTGGTGGTCTTCAATCATCTCAAAAGGTTTCATGAATGAAGGAAAAAAAATTTCAGAATAGTTGCTGGAAGCTTAAGTTGGGGATGAGATGAAGCTTTTGCCTTTCATATATATGGTTGTGGAGGTTGTGTATTCTTGGAACCATGTATTTCTTTTCCAACAGAGAGTTCAAAGCTGACCCAGTTGATTTCAAATTGGATTCTGAATCAGAGTCTGAATGGGAGTCAAAAAGTAGCAAAAGTTCAGTCAGCTTTTTTTTGTTTTCAACTTGCTGGCGGGAAGTTTGATTGGACATGTGGGGAAAGATGGTCATGTGATGTGTGTTGATGAGATGATGATGGGATTTGTGTGAAGGTGGAGATGTGAAAATCAATAGAGATGTGAAACAATGGAGATGAGATGTGTGCAATGCAATGGAGATGCAATCGGTATGGATTTGCTGATGTGGATTGGTGTTTTAGATGTGATGGATGGTGGATGGATGATGATGCATGAATGGCGGGTTTAATGGCAGGTTTGATGTTTGAAATCCGCCATTTTCATGAAAACCGCCATTTTGAAATAAACCAGTTAGGGGGTATGTGTATTTCAGAAGCCCACCATTAAAAATGGCAGGTTTGGTCAAAAAAAATGTTGGGTTTCTAATGGTGGCTTTGCTAAATTTGATATGCCCTAATAAAAAATAAAACAAACCACTTATTGCACATCAGACGTGTCAGAGTTACCAGAAAATAAATGTTTTTTTTTCAAATAAAGTATTTAAATTCTTTCACTGCCCCAACAACGCATCATTCCACATCATCACCCCTGGTTTCAACCTCCAAACTCATCCAAAAAATTCTACCTCCAAACTCATCCAAAAAATTTGATTCATCACTCTCATCTCTTCATTGCTGTCCTCATTGCTTCATCACTTTCATCACTTCATCTCTTTAATCCCATCCTAACTCTCATTGCATCATCCCTTCATACCTCTTACTCTTTTCAAATGGCCCCTCAGCAAACCTCCCCCTGCAAGTCCACACACAAATACATTGGACCAAAGAAAACATTTCCAAGAAACTCTACATCAAAAAAACCTCCCTTATCAGCTTCCAAAGGCTCAAGTCAGCTGAAGAGAGCTGATTACATTGTGCTGGTAAACTGACTCAAAGTTCCCTCCAACTATGACAATTGCTTTGGATCCAACAACAAAATATGAGTTGTCAAGCCTCCATCCTCAAAGTTTAATTTTTATCTCCTGATGGCCAATGAACTGAAGAATAAAAAAAAGTTAGGATGGATCTTCCATCCAAAAAGATGGGGGAGCAATTCAAGAACTATCAAGCTAAGTACAAACCACTCAATGTCAATCTCCACTGGCTTTGGTATCACCAACTCTGACAAAGCCAAGGGAATCAACTCAGTGGTTGATAAGTTGGACTAAATTTGTCCTTTTTATAATCAAATGGATGAAATATTTGGAAAGAAGTCCAATATCGCTCCTTTAGCTGCTTTTGATGCCCAAAAATCAGCTTTATTTGATGCTAACAACCTGGCTGTGGATGCTCAGCCTAGCAATGATGATCCTGAAAAAACCTATGAGTGGCCCCAATCTGATGTGGAGGAGGATATTCCAACAGAACCAGCTCCAATCACATCTAAATCAGCATTGATCAAAGATTCAAACCCTGCCTTGGACCCCTCACTTCCTTCTTTGGATCACTCTCTTCCTGGGGTGCAAGAACTTAACAACTTGGCCAATGAGGAGCAAGTCATTCCACTATCTCCATTACAATCAAAATCTGTTCAATTAAGGAAGCCTGTCCTTTTCTTTTCTTTCCAGTTAATCCTGACTGATTTTAGATTGTAAAAAAACAGCAACATCCATTTCTTAATGGACAAACAATCAAGCCAATGGGGCCACCCCCATTTCCTTCTAATGAGAGTGATGACATTCCCAAACACAACTACTCTGCAAAAGGAAAACAAAAGGCCTCCAATTCCATCAATATCCACCCCAATAGCCATCAAAAGAGGTGAAAAATTTCCAATTTTTCTGGCTTTGAAGATATCATGGAGAAGCATGATTCAAGTAAGTGAATTGATTGAATATCCTTGCTTTCAAAATCAAGCTCATTACTATTCCCCTTCAAATAACAGTGAAATAACAAATTGAATGTTAAAAAATTTAATTTGAGGGGAGAATTGGGGTCCCTCACTGGCTATTGATTTTCAAAATCAGAAACCCAGATTTTGGCTCATTAACAGAAATTGGATGCCAAGTGGAAATTGAAACAGGCAGATCAGGAGTTCCAAAAAGAGGAAAAGGAGAAGGATCAACAGGAAGAGAGACTGGAAAAGGAGAGGGAACAACTATCAATGGAACTAAAGAGAGGTCATTGGTAGCCATGGCTTGTATTGGTAGCAGTAGGACAGTGGAAAAAATACAGGAAATTACTTGATTGATTGGCTTGTAAAATATGTACTTTGATATTTTTTTTTTAAAAAAAAATTATTTTCAAATACAACAATGTGTGAGCCTATTTTTAATGCCACCAATAAAAAAATGTTTTTTTATTTTTATTTACATTCTTTTTTCAAGAGTATATTCTACTGCTTTTCATGTCTTTGCAAGTGTCCTGAGTAGTCTTTTCAATTTGCATGGACATGGCCATCCTTGTATGGGTGGGTCTCCACAGCAGGAAAGTTACAGTGCTTGCACTTATTGGCCACCCAAATCATTTTAAACACACCTTTTTATTTGAAATAAATACAAAAAACCAAGTCAGGAAACACAAATGGGTCATCAGATACTTAGTAAGTATTCTTCCTTGTTGTCAATGATTTGCCCATTTGAATTTTTGGTTTGAACCACAAGTAAAAATGAATAGGAAGAGATGTCAAATATGTAAATCTGGGGAGAAATATAGAAGGAATTTGAAGTGAAGGTGATTTGGGGGTCACAGTCAAAAGGAGTGAGCTGGGATCCAAATTCCAATGAAGAGAAAGAGAGGATATTGTTTTCCAGCATTGTTTGAAAGTTGGAATCATGTGCCAGTCTAGCTAATTTTTGGAAAATTGGGCCTAAATTTTGTGAGACCTTGTCTGAACTAAGGTTCAAAAGAAAAAAATCTTGAGGAGAAGATTGAATATCAGCTTTCTTCAAATATCTTCCAAATAGTTCAGAAGGTTGCATCAATTTTTGCCATCTGATTGCCCAAATTTTCCCACCCTCAGATCTTGAAGGACAAAAAGTGTTGACAAATGTTTTGGATTGGTGAAGGAACATTGTGACTGATTTGATTTCCTTCTTCTCTTTCTCAGAGAGTTTATTCAAAGGGAAAAATTCAATTATTGAAAACAGAGCCTCATGATTGGATTGATTGTAAACAAATAATTTTCCAGAGGAGAAGAAATGGAACTGTTTGATCTTCAGTTTGGCCTGTTGAAAATCTTCAGGGGAGGGTTTTCAACAGTTTTTTTTTCAGAAGTGCTGCAGGATACAGATCCAAAGGCCCTATTTTTTTCTCAGACCGCATGACCTGGTCATTGATCCCTCCCTCTTCTATCTTCAAAGAGATTTTGGAATCTTGGTATTGAGCCCTCTTTTGCTGACAAGCCCTATTCTTCCCACCTCTCTGTATGCTTATCAAATCATTTCCTCCCATCTTGTTTCCTCCCATCAAAATAATTGAATTGGGGTGAGGATAAAGAAAGGATTTAAGTGATTTTTTAGCATTTTGAGTTTGGTGGGAAAAGAATTGGACAGCAGGAAAAGCAGTGGTTGTAGACAGAGCAAGGGGTGGAAAGATGAGTTGCATTGCATGGAATCCAGAAAAAAAACAAAAAAAAAAGCATTCATTAGTCAGTTATAATAATCAAGGTAGATGATCAACAAAAATAGAAAAAAAATACTGGTCAATCCTTCCCTTGCCCAAAAAAAAGGGTCAGCCAGATATTTCAATCATCCAGGAGGAGGCAGAGGAGGAGGAGGAGGAGGAGGGGGGGGGGCTGACCTGGGACAGGATGATGGGTGATGGGCAATAGAGGGGCAAGGAAGGGGGGGATGGCCTGAGGAGGAGGAGGGGCAGGGGGTCAGCATTGTGGTTCATGAAAATCAATCAGGAGGAGGAGGGGGGGGGGGGGGCTGACCTGGGGAAGGGTGATGGGTGATTGGCAATGGAGAAGCAAGGAAGGGGAGGATGGCCTGAGGAGGAGGAGAGGCAGGGGGTCAGCATTGTGGTGAATGACAATCAATAAATCAATCAGGAGGAGGAGGAGGAGGAGGAGGAGGAGGAGGAGGAGGAGGAGGAGGAGGAGGAGGAGGAGGAGGAGGAGGAGAGGGAGTAGTTTACCAGGACCAGGCTACCAAGTGCCAAACAAGCAAAAAAGCACAAAAAAAGGAGGATGGGGGGATGGCCTAAAGGGGCAGGAGGATAGAGGAGGTTAGCAAGATGAGGAGCAGGGGGGGGGGGAGGGGGTGCTTACCTGGGGCAGGGTGCTTAGAAAAGAATGAGAAATTTAGGTGGAGGTGGATGGTGAGGTGGAAGTGGTCAGTGAGGCAGTTTGGTAAGGAGGAGCAAGGAATGGAATGTTTGGTTTTGTTGATTTGGTGAGGGTGAGGAAGGAGTGGGCCGGTGTTTTGATGGGGTGAGGTATAAGGTGTAGGTTTTGTGTTGTTCTATGTAAGTCCACCAAAAAAGAAAAAATAAAAAAAAACCAAGTCAGCCTAGGATTCTTGGTTGTAAAACAAAATAAAATTACTGTCATGTTATTTTTTAACTATTTAAAAAACTTTTGATACTCATAAAAGTGAGCAAGTGTGTGGGTTAGGATCTGTTCTCTCATGGCAGAAAATGAGGGACAAGATGAGACAGGGATGACTTGAGGAGGATTTGGAATATTGTCTTCAAATATTTTGTCCCATTCATCTTTGATGTTGGCTAGAAGGTTGTGAAAGATTACAAAAGTGATAATCCAGTTGATGAGGATCTTCATGTCTTTGGAATTTTGAAGCTGGTTTTGCATTTCCTTTGAGCTGGCCCATCTTCCTTTCAGGACTCCTACGGCATGCTCAATCCAAACTCCTTATTAGGAAAGATGATAGTTGAAATCTGTTTTGGCTTGATTGTTGGATGAAACATTGCGGTATGGCGGAACCACATATTTCCCGCTAGCATAAGCTGAATTGGACAGAAGGTATTGATCTTTCTCAAAGTAGTTCTCTGGTTGTTGAGAAATCCACATCTGATTGATATGAATTGTGACAAGAAAATGGAAGGCCAGCATGGAGGGATATGAACTTTGTGTTGTTATCACATAAAAGTTGTAGTTTCACAGAGTATCTATAAAAAAAGATAAAACATATTTTGTCAATGTGTTATCAAAGGTTTGTAAAATAAATGAAGGTTGTCATCTAGCTTGGGTTTTTGACTCAAGGGGATAGTGGTTCCATCAACAAAACAAATTTAACAAGGAAATCCTTCAGTATCCATTAATTGAGATATCTCCTTGCTTCTTCTTTGGTGGTCCAACAAAGGACTGAGAAACAGAAAGATAGGGTATAAATAATGACTCTTTTGGTTTATACGTCAATGGTTCCATTACCACCTGAGAATAGATTTTCTAATCAATTAATTGCTGCTTCATTTCCATTTGATCCCAATCTTCAAAGAGCAACAGGCAGTTGGGTAGCTGGATTGTGTTGAGTATTCTGAGAACTTTCCTGGAAGATGTGGTGGGCTTCAATCATCTCCCAAAGTTTCATGAATGAAGGAAATAAAGTTGAGAACAGTTTCTGGAAGCTTAAGTTGGGGAGGAGATGAAGCTTTTGCCTTTCATACATAGGGTTGTGGAGAGTCTGTCTTCTTGGAACCATGTATTGCTTTTCCAATATTTAATTCAAAGCCAACCAAGTGTATTTCAAATTACATTCTGAATCAGAGTCAAATAATAAAAAACATTCAGTCAGCTTTTTTGTTTTTTCAACTTGCTGCCAGGAATTTTATTTGGAAATGTTGAGAAAGATTGTGATGTGATGTGTGGGGATGAGAAGATAATGGGATGTGTGTGAAGCAATGGAGACAAGATGTGTGTGATTAAATGGAGATGATATGTGTGTGATGTGATGGAGATGGGATTGGTACTGATTTGCTGAGATGGAGGTGTGCATGGGTGTTTTGCATGCAATGGATGGTGGATGGATGATACTGCATAAATGGTTGGTTTGATGTTTCAAATATGCCATCTTCATGAAACCGGCCATTTTGAAATACACCAGTCAGGGGGTATGTGTATTTCAGAAACCTGCCATTAAAAATGGTGGGTTTGGTCAAAAAAATGGCAGGTTTCTAATGGCAGGTTTGCTAATGCTGATAAACCCTAATAAGCTATCCAAATGATGTCTTCTGTTCCATACCATCAGTCAGCATTCACCACAGAAACATTAAAATTTAAACACATAACTGAGTCATCCAGCCCAGACCCAGAAAATACCAGAAATTCCACCTTGATCAACCAGGAGTTACTCAAGCTCATTTCAAAAATCAGAATTTTTAATGAAATCACCACCAAAATTTTTGGAAGTTTTCAAAAGTTGTAGGGGTATCACTAAAATCCATAAACTTGGATATGTTTATTTTTGAAGATGAACCAACCTTGGAATTGTTATACCCCACTTAAATACAATAATACCACCAAAAACCTCCTTAATTCATGCTTCATCAGCAAAATTGACTCCCAACAAACCAAATGTATTAATTATACATTATAAAATCAGAATATGACTGTTACATATATATAATAAAAAAGGGTGATGTTAAATTCACGGCTCCAGTTGTGTGGGAGCCGTGTACACGGCTCCAGGCATGTGGGAGCAGTTTAGGGCCTCACACGGCCTGTGGGAGTAGTGTAGGGCCCCTCAAAGCATGATGGCCCATACACTACTTCATATAATTTATAATTTATAATTTATCATTTATTATTATTTATTATTTATTATTTATTATTTATGGTTTATTATTTATTATTTATTATTTATTATTTATTATTTATTATTTATTATTTATTATTTATTATTTATTATTTATTATTTATTATTTATTATTTATTATTTATTATTTATTATTTATTATTTATTATTTATTATTTATTATTTATTATTTATTATTTATTATTTATTATTTATTATTTATTATTTATTATTTATTATTTATTATTTATTATTTATTATTTATTATTTATTATTTATTATTTATTATTTATTATTTATTATTTATTATTTATTATTTATTATTTATTATTTATTATTTATTATTTATTATTTATTATTTATTATTTATTATTTATTATTTATTATTTATTATTTATTATTTATTATTTATTATTTATTATTTATTATTTATTATTTATGTTTATTATTAATTATTAATTATTTATTATTTATTATTTATTATTTATTATTTATTATTTATTATTTATTATTTATTATTTATTATTTATTATTTATTATTTATTATTTATTATTTATTATTTATTATTTATTATTTATTATTTATTATTTATTATTTATTATTTATTATTTATTATTTATTATTTATTATTTATTATTTATTATTTATTATTTATTATTTATTATTTATTATTTATTATTTATTATTTATTATTTATTATTTATTATTTATTATTTATTATTTATTATTTATTATTTATTATTTATTATTTATTATTTATTATTTATTATTTATTATTTATTATTTATTATTTATTATTTATTATTTATTATTTATTATTTATTATTTATTATTTATTATTTATTATTTATTATTTATTATTTATTATTTATTATTTATTATTTATTATTTATTATTTATTATTTATTATTTATTATTTATTATTTATTATTTATTATTTATTATTTATTATTTATTATTTATTATTTATTATTTATTATTTATTATTTATTATTTATTATTTATTATTTATTATTTATTATTTATTATTTATTATTTATTATTTATTATTTATTATTTATTATTTATTATTTATTATTTATTATTTATTATTTATTATTTATTATTTATTATTTATTATTTATTATTTATTATTTATTATTTATTATTTATTATTTATTATTTATTATTTATTATTTATTATTTATTATTTATTATTTATTATTTATTATTTATTATTTATTATTTATTATTTATTATTTATTATTTATTATTTATTATTTATTATTTATTATTTATTATTTATTATTTATTATTTATTATTTATTATTTATTATTTATTATTTATTATTTATTATTTATTATTTATTATTTATTATTTATTATTTATTATTTATTATTTATTATTTATTATTTATTATTTATTATTTATTATTTATTATTTATTATTTATTATTTATTATTTATTATTTATTATTTATTATTTATTATTTATTATTTATTATTTATTATTTATTATTTATTATTTATTATTTATTATTTATTATTTATTATTTATTATTTATTATTTATTATTTATTATTTATTATTTATTATTTATTATTTATTATTTATTATTTATTATTTATTATTTATTATTTATTATTTATTATTTATTATTTATTATTTATTATTTTTATTTTTTATTTATTATTTATTATTTATTATTTATTATTTATTATTTATTATTTATTATTTATTATTTATTATTTATTATTTATTATTTATTATTTATTATTTATTATTTATTATTTATTATTTATTATTTATTATTTATTATTTATTATTTATTATTTATTATTTATTATTTATTATTTATTATTTATTATTTATTATTTATTATTTATTATTTATTATTTATTATTTATTATTTATTATTTATTATTTATTATTTATTATTTATTATTTATTATTTATTATTTATTATTTATTATTTATTATTTATTATTTATTATTTATTATTTATTATTTATTATTTATTATTTATTATTTATTATTTATTATTTATTATTTATTATTTATTATTTATTATTTATTATTTATTATTTATTATTTATTATTTATTATTTATTATTTATTATTTATTATTTATTATTTATTATTTATTATTTATTATTTATTATTTATTATTTATTATTTATTATTTATTATTTATTATTTATTATTTATTATTTATTATTTATTATTTATTATTTATTATTTATTATTTATTATTTATTATTTATTATTTATTATTTATTATTTATTATTTATTATTTATTATTTATTATTTATTATTTATTATTTATTATTTATTATTTATTATTTATTATTTATTATTTATTATTTATTATTTATTATTTATTATTTATTATTTATTATTTATTATTTATTATTTATTATTTATTATTTATTATTTATTATTTATTATTTATTATTTATTATTTATTATTTATTATTTATTATTTATTATTTATTATTTATTATTTATTATTTATTATTTATTATTTATTATTTATTATTTATTATTTATTATTTATTATTTATTATTTATTATTTATTATTTATTATTTATTATTTATTATTTATTATTTATTATTTATTATTTATTATTTATTATTTATTATTTATTATTTATTATTTATTATTTATTATTTATTATTTATTATTTATTATTTATTATTTATTATTTATTATTTATTATTTATTATTTATTATTTATTATTTATTATTTATTATTTATTATTTATTATTTATTATTTATTATTTATTATTTATTATTTATTATTTATTATTTATTATTTATTATTTATTATTTATTATTTATTATTTATTATTTATTATTTATTATTTATTATTTATTATTTATTATTTATTATTTATTATTTATTATTTATTATTTATTATTTATTATTTATTATTTATTATTTATTATTTATTATTTATTATTTATTATTTATTATTTATTATTTATTATTTATTATTTATTATTTATTATTTATTATTTATTATTTATTATTTATTATTTATTATTTATTATTTATTATTTATTATTTATTATTTATTATTTATTATTTATTATTTATTATTTATTATTTATTATTTATTATTTATTATTTATTATTTATTATTTATTATTTATTATTTATTATTTATTATTTATTATTTATTATTTATTATTTATTATTTATTATTTATTATTTATTATTTATTATTTATTATTTATTATTTATTATTTATTATTTATTATTTATTATTTATTATTTATTATTTATTATTTATTATTTATTATTTATTATTTATTATTTATTATTTATTATTTATTATTTATTATTTATTATTTATTATTTATTATTTATTATTTATTATTTATTATTTATTATTTATTATTTATTATTTATTATTTATTATTTATTATTTATTATTTATTATTTATTATTTATTATTTATTATTTATTATTTATTATTTATTATTTATGGTTTATTATTAATTATTAATTATTTATTATTAATTATTAATTATTTATTATTTATTATTTATTATTTATTATTTATTATTTATTATTTATTATTTATTATTTATTATTTATTATTTATTATTTATTATTTATTATTTATTATTTATTATTTATTATTTATTATTTATTATTTATTATTTATTATTTATTATTTATTATTTATTATTTATTATTTATTATTTATTATTTATTATCTATTATTTATTATTTATTATTTATTATTTATTATTTATTATTTATTATTTATTATTTATTATTTATTATTTATTATTTATTATTTATTATTTATTATTTATTATTTATTATTTATTATTTATTATTTATTATTTATTATTTATTATTTATTATTTATTATTTATTATTTATTATTTATTATTTATTATTTATTATTTATTATTTATTATTTATTATTTGTTATTTATTATTTATTATTTATTATTTATTATTTATTATTTATTATTTATTATTTATTATTCATTATTTATTATTTATTATTTATTATTTATTATTTATTATTTATTATTTATTATTTATTATTTATTATTTATTATTTATTATTTATTATTTATTATTTATTATTTATTATTTATTATTTATTATTTATTATTTATTATTTATTATTTATTATTTATTATTTATTATTTATTATTTATTATTTATTATTTATTATTTATTATTTATTATTTATTATTTATTATTTATTATTTATTATTTATTATTTATTATTTATTATTTATTATTTATTATTTATTATTTATTATTTATTATTTATTATTTATTATTTATTATTTATTATTTATTATTTATTATTTATTATTTATTATTTATTATTTATTATTTATTATTTATGGTTTATTATTAATTATTAATTATTTATTATTTATTATTAATTATTTATTATTTATTATTTATTATTTATTATTTATTATTTATTATTTATTATTTATTATTTATTATTTATTATTTATTATTTATTATTTATTATTTATTATTTATTATTTATTATTTATTATTTATTATTTATTATTTATTATTTATTATTTATTATTTATTATTTATTATTTATTATTTATTATTTATTATTTATTATTTATTATTTATTATTTATTATTTATTATTTATTATTTATTATTTATTATTTATTATTTATTATTTATATTTATTATTAATTATTAATTATTAATTATTTATTATTTATTATTTATTATTTATTATTTATTATTTATTATTTATTATTTATTATTTATTATTTATTATTTATTATTTATTATTTATTATTTATTATTTATTATTTATTATTTATTATTTATTATTTATTATTTATTATTTATTATTTATTATTTATTATTTATTATTTATTATTTATTATTTATTATTTATTATTTATTATTTATTATTTATTATTTATTATTTATTATTTATTATTTATTATTTATTATTTATTATTTATTATTTATTATTTATTATTTATTATTTATTATTTATTATTTATTATTTATTATTTATTATTTATTATTTATTATTTATTATTTATTATTTATTATTTATTATTTATTATTTATTATTTATTATTTATTATTTATTATTTATTATTTATTATTTATTATTTATTATTTATTATTTATTATTTATTATTTATTATTTATTATTTATTATTTATTATTTATTATTTATTATTTATTATTTATTATTTATTATTTATTATTTATTATTTATTATTTATTATTTATTATTTATTATTTATTATTTATTATTTATTATTTATTATTTATTATTTATTATTTATTATTTATTATTTATTATTTATTATTTATTATTTATTATTTATTATTTATTATTTATTATTTATTATTTATTATTTATTATTTATTATTTATTATTTATTATTTATTATTTATTATTTATTATTTATTATTTATTATTTATTATTTATTATTTATTATTATTTATTATTTATTATTTATTATTTATTATTTATTATTTATTATTTATTATTTATTATTTATTATTTATTATTTATTATTTATTATTTATTATTTATTATTTATTATTTATTATTTATTATTTATTATTTATTATTTATTATTTATTATTTATTATTTATTATTTATTATTTATTATTTATTATTTATTATTTATTATTTATTATTTATTATTTATTATTTATTATTTATTATTTATTATTTATTATTTATTATTTATTATCTATTATTTATTATTTATTATTCATTATTCATTATTCATTATACATTATTTATTATTTATTATTTATTATTTATTATTTATTATTTATTATTTATTATTTATTATTTATTATTTATTATTTATTATTTATTATTTATTATTTATTATTTATTATTTATTATTTATTATTTATTATTTATTATTTATTATTTATTATTTATTATTTATTATTTATTATTTATTATTTATTATTTATTATTTATTATTTATTATTTATTATTTATTATTTATTATTTATTATTTATTATTTATTATTTATTATTTATTATTTATTATTTATTATTTATTATTTATTATTTATTATTTATTATTTATTATTTATTATTTATTATTTATTATTTATTATTTATTATTTATTATTTATTATTTATTATTTATTATTTATTATTTATTATTTATTATTTATTATTTATTATTTATTATTTATTATTTATTATTTATTATTTATTATTTATTATTTATTATTTATTATTTATTATTTATTATTTATTATTTATTATTTATTATTTATTATTTATTATTTATTATTTTTTATTTATTATTTATTATTTATTATTTATTATTTATTATTTATTATTTATTATTTATTATTTATTATTTATTATTTATTATTTATTATTTATTATTTATTATTTATTATTTATTATTTATTATTTATTATTTATTATTTATTATTTATTATTTATTATTTATTATTTATTATTTATTATTTATTATTTATTATTTATTATTTATTATTTATTATTTATTATTTATTATTTATTATTTATTATTCATTATTTATTATTTATTATTTATTATTTATTATTTATTATTTATTATTTATTATTTATCATTTATTATTTATTATTTATTATTTATTATTTATTATTTATTATTTATTATTTATTATTTATCATTGATCATTTATCATTTATCATTTATCATTTATCATTTATAATCTATCATTTATCATTTATCATTTATCATTTATTATTTATTATTTATTATTTATTATTTATTATTTATTATTTATTATTTATTATTTATTATTTATTATTTATTATTTATTATTTATTATTTATCATTTATACTTTATTATTTATTATTTAGTGGAGGTTACACAACTTGATTTTAGTTGTTTAGCGTGCCATACAACTCAAATGGGACGTGTGGCATGCCACACATCCCATTTGAGGCATGTAGCATCCCACACAGCCCATTGAGCTGTGTACACAACTCAAAGAGCCCTGTACAGAGTTGTGTACACGGCTTAATGAGCTGTGAATTTAACATTAACCAATAAAAAAACAATTATTTGGAACATACTTTAAGAGTTTGATGTCAAAAATTCCAGCAGAAATATCAATTACCCAAATAAGCAACTGTATCATTTGATACAAAGGCTTTATAAGATAAATAGAGGACAACTTGATAAATTCAAAATGTTCATTCTCAGAATCTTCAAGCACAGATTTTTTGGATCATTAATTTTGTAGGTTTTACAACCTAATTACAGAATCATACAAAATTCAACAGCAAAAAGCAAGGAACAAATAGTTTAAATTTCCCTACTACTTAAAAAAAGGTATTTGAAGGATTTTTTTTAAAAAACCAATCTTTTCCATTTGTCACCAGCAATGCAGCAGCCTCAAAAGATATTAATCTGAAAACCTCATAAAAATTTCAAAACAACTTCACCAAATCCCCGTGCTTTGGGACACAACAACCCAATCAATGAAATCCTGTCAATGAGGAAAACTTCAGTGTGTGGATTTAAAGCAATATTTCTTCAAGAAAACTGGAAAATTGATATCCCTAAATGTTTTAGAGGAAATAAAATAAATCTCAACACAGCCTTGAAAAAATTATGTGATACCCTAAAGCCAAAATCCCATGGTCTTCTATGCTAAAACAAATAATAAAGAGGATAATATCATTCTTCATACAGGCCTATCAGATAAATGAATTATTTCAAACCCAAAAAACTTTTAAATAAAAATTTTCTCAATCATAGAAATGAATTATTTTGAACCCAACAAACTGGGAAATAAAATAAACGGACTAAAACTAAAGCTGATGGGTGAAATGGTTATGTTAACCATTGAAGAATTCAGAAAATTCACTATCTGTCTATACAAAAATCACAATCTAGTGTTTTAAAATTCATTGTGAATCCCTAAAATATTGAAAAATCAAATTTTGGGTTTCATCCTTTGGAAATAAAACATCAGGGTTTTCAAGGTTGGTTTTCAATTTGAACTCAAAAGCAGAAGAAAAAGTTTTAATTTGTGGGAAATTCATCAAAAATACTATGGAGTTCAATGTTTCAAAAATTCAGGGAACCAAGTGCTTGCTTCAGGCCAGGCAAATACCAAGTTCTGAGATAATTCAAATCTTGTTTTGATATTTGAATATAGAGTTCCAAAACTGGATGAAAAATTTCTAGGGGTTTAGGATCAACCCTTTTGAAATTTTATTACCTACATTAGTCCAAATTGGTTTTATAACTTGGAAGATAATAATTTTATTGATTCAAATTATGAATCATTATTATACATTTCATCAAAAATTAATTCTAGGATTTAAGTATAGATTTTTATATTGAATGTAAAATATCATCAAATGCTCTGGAAGACCAGGCTACAATCATGCCAAAAATTACTTAACACACACCAAAGGATTGATTTTAGAAAAGAAATTACTAAAATTATACCAAAAGGGGTCATTGGCATCATCATTGCACTTGTTTCGAAACAGGGGTGTCAGAGTTACCTGCAAACAAGTGAGTTTTTTCAGATATTGTATATAAATTCCAGCCATTTGACCAGATTTTTGTTGTTCCTCTTGAAGCTATAATTACCACCCCCTGTACTTCTTTCATTGCCACTCTGCCCCCATTGTTCTCAGTTCAGTCACCCTCATCAATCCATAAATTCCGACATAATCCTACCCAGCTCAGACCCTGATCTTCATCCCCCCAACCTAAACACTAAGGATGACAAAAACAAAAAAAAAATTAACCATCAATCATCATCATCTACTCCAACCTCCTCCTCCTCCTCCTTGACCATCCCTCACCATCACTCCAACTCTCAATTCAACCTCTTCACCCCCCCAAGGCTTCCTTCACCTCTTCCTGTCTCATCCTCTCATCCTCTTGAGCAATCAAAAAAATCCTCCACCCCGCCATCCTCAAAAACAATGATGAACATCCCAATCATCATCTCAACAATCAGCTTGAGGATACTGTGACAAATAAAGCAGCTCAACACATTTGGCCATCAATGAAAGCCCATCAGCTGATAAGGAGACTGGTCAAGGACATCAGGAAGGGCACAAAATTTACAGTTGGCAAAGCCATCATTTAGACATGAGTAAACAAGTGAGCAAACAACCCACTTGTGACTCTGCGGTGCAAAGACACCTAGGCATAGAAAAAAACAAGCCACTAAAGGCACTAAACTTCTTATCCTTCCTTATCCTCTAGGAAAAGTAAAACTGGATTTGGGATCCTTGTGGCATAGCTGGTAAAGCAAAGGAGGAAAGGAGGGAGAAAGGCAGGCACACTTATATTATTTGAAGGAGGGCCATTCAGCCTCTCACTTGTTATCACTTCACCTTTTTTTTATTTAAAAATTTGGAAATCAAAAAAATCAAACTTGTGATCTTTATCCCGCAAAACCTCTTGCTTGCATTAAAGACCAATTTTCTTACAAATTACCTCACAAGTTAGAGCCTAGATTCTAAAGATACTGCCCCGATCACCCTAATATTGTCTTGGGGTTGAGAAAATTGAGTTTGATCAAGAGCAAGTGGTGAATTGATTGCAAGCTCACCCAGTCAATTTGATGATCATCAAGGAAGGTTTAGAGTCACTGATATAACCCCTCCATTGTACAGTGTAGCAACAAAAACAGGAGGATGGGGAAAAGGGGGAAGGGGAAAGAGTCAACATCCTGAAAAACCAAAAAAAAAAGAGTCAGACTGAAGGAGAGAGAGAAAAAAACAAATTGGAATCCATATTTTTTACAAAGAAAGAAAGAAAACAAACAACAAAGTTTGAGGAAACACCAATTGGAACTGGATTTGAGTAGGGCAGCTTTGAGATTGGCTTTGATCAAGCAGGTTGGTACTTCATCATCATTATCAGAGGCAAGATGACAGAAATTGATGGTGAGATGTCTTAGGGTCCATCTAACATGAGATAAGAAAAAACTTACACCATAACCTATAGGGTTTTCTCTTTTTGCACTATCTATAGGGTTCAATGGTTATTGATCATTAGGTGTTTCAACTGAATTAAGAATCACTTGGTGGCAAAAATCATTCACATTTTCTGTGAAGTTTGGAGAGCAAAAAAATGCAACTCAACAACCAACCATTGAGTTTGAGAAAATGAGATGATCAGATCAGTCAATTGGTTACCATAATGGCGCAAACTCCATCAACATCCAGGGATAACACAATCAAGTGATTTGAATGATGCTGAAACCCCTTGGATTGAGGCTTTCAAACTGAAAAAAACTACTTTTAATTTTTAACTTCTCAGGTGGACCAAAAAATTCTTTAGGATTGAAAATTGAGAGAAAAATTTAACATCAAAGATTTCCTTCCAAGCTTGACAAGTGATTGGTTTTTGTCAATCCTTTTGAATTGAGCTATTCCAGAATTTAATATCAAAACTAAGATTATTCTGCCCCACCACCCCACCAACAAGGAAATGGAGAATAAATGATGGAGGGAATGAGTAGACCAATTTTCAATGGTCAATGCCAACTTTCCTCATCAAATAAATTGGAGCAAGCGAAAAATCTAAGCATGAAGCTAAATAAAAAAACCCAACCCTTGATCAAACCAAATGATTGGATGGCCAATTCAACAGCACATTTGTTATCCTGATCACTAGAGTTTTGTGTTGAAATACGTTGGCAATTACGTGTGTGCCATGTATAGGTGTAATCCAAATGGTATGCACATATGGGCCTCTATGGGCCATTTGAAAAACACATGGACCACACAGGCCTGTGTGTATGTCACAGATTTGGGCAAACTGGCCTCAAAACACGTGAAATAAGTCATTTGGTACATGGGCCATCACGGGCCTGTTGGGATGGATGGGCCACCCCAACCAAATGGGCTTTTATGGGTCTTATTGCGACCAAGGTTCATTTTGGACATACTTGGCCAGCCAGGCTGGCCCTCCAAAGTAGTCATTTTAGGTGTTTGGGCTTGGATGGCCCGCTGGGGCCATTTCCTGTGTCCCAGCTGCTGTTTCTTGCCCTTGGCACTTTCTGGGCTCAATGGCCCACACAGGGCCATTGTTGGGGGGCAGAGGGACCCATTTTGTCAGCTGGCTACTATTCAGAACCAACTGACCAAAGCCCCCAAAAATAAAACTGAATGAATAATAATAATAAATAGAAAAATATGGAAATAATCAATTAAAATATAAATTAAGAAATAAAAACTTAACGTGTAATAAATATAAAAATATTATTAAAGAAGTGGATTTGTGGTGCCAATTTAGGTAGGGTCACCCACTGGCACCACTCCCAAAAGTTTACTCCTTCAGGTAGAACCATGGTTCACCTGTTTAACCCCCCATCACATCTGCAGGTAGGGGTTTCTGACCAAAAATTTGGTCACAAACCCATAATTATGTTTAGTTTAGGAGCTATGGACAAAAAAAGGTTTTGTCAATAGCCCCGCACGCAGCCGCATATCTTCTGCAACTGCGGAAAGGAGCTACAGCATGCGCCGGCCCCACAAGCAGTCAAGTGAATACCTTGCTCAAGCCTTAAGTAGTTGCTAGTCAGCAACTACCGCGCATGGCAGTTGCTACCAGCTCCTGCGCATGGATGTTGCTACCAAATCCCGTGGGTAGTTGAGCAACTACCACGCAAGGCAGTCGCTACAAACTCCCAAGGGGTAGTTGAGCGACTACTGCACGCAGCAGTTGCTACCTGTTGCAAGCCCCGCAAGTACTCAACCAACTACCTTGCGCAGGCCCCTGGCAACCGGCCTGGCCATTGCGCAAGGCAACCAGCCAGCTCACTGGACAGCCCCCCCCTCCCAAAACGGAAACAGGCTGTAGGGTACCACCTATGCACCCAACAGCCCTGTTCCACACCACATGGGGCCCGAAGAGCGCCACCATGCCATGGAGAATAGTATGAAAACATATAAGCCAACAATAAATCCGGAAAAATGGGCCCTGCACCCTTTTTAAAACTATATCAAAGATTGTCAGGGCCCCTGTGAAAGGGCCTGTACGGTAGGTTTGGACCCAAAAGGGTACATCTTAGTTACTGTAACACCCTGAGAGTGTGAAATAAGGATAAAAAGAGGCCTAGCTTCGTGCTAGATGACTCAAAAGGTAGCAAACACCCATAAAACACCCCCCTTGTTTCCCTGGTAACTAAAACTGTACGTAACTAATCATTAATAGGAGTGTAATTTCCAATTAAGTGACTGTAAAACACCCCAATATGGACAAAAGAGCCTCAGAATCGACATGGTCTTGCAAAATGGGGTCCCCAGAGCATGTTTTCAAACCCCTGGCTTCAGGAAGCCATGACTTATAGTTAAAAAATATTAATTGAATACTACTTCTTTGGTAGATACAATGAGGTCATTAAGGGTACAGAAACATGTATCAAGCCCCAAGAATGATGACATAGGGCTTCCTGTACCTTTTTAGTAACAACAGCAGGTCTACACAAACACACTGATGGCTTCGTGGCCTCAGAACTAGCCTGTGTCACCCTCCTTTGGCTTATAAAAAGACTGTACCATGAGGGGACCCAAACAATATAAATGAAGGCTCTTCCCCCAAGCCATTTCTAACTCATTCATCCAGTCATATAGTAATTATTGCTTCAGATATTTTTTCCCTCAAGCCATCAAACCCTTATAAGAAATAAGTGTGTGATCCTGGACCACTTTCTGATAAAATTATAGACCAAACTCTTGAATCCTTACTTTTTGGCCAAAATCAACATCCAACCATTCAGCCTGCCTCAGAACCAGCTTCCAGCACCCTGAATCCCTGAATATTGGCCCATCCATCAAGAATAAGTCCGGATCTGAACCTAGTAAGTGATCCTGCTGACTTATACTCTTTTTGTAGTTTCTGCATAACCCAAACCCCAAGGAAATTACACACAACCTTCTTGAAAGGAGTCCTTGTAAACCCCACAGACACCACAATTGCACCTATATTGTCCTTAAAAGACATATAACTGTGTTCCGGAGGGCTTTATTACCTCATTAAGGTCTTGGCCCCTCCTTTTAAGTTTATTTTTATAAATATATAAATAAATTTAACCCTTTTAGCCAAAATATATCTCTGGCATTTTTTTAACATTTTTACTCTAAAATTTCCATCACCTCCAGAAGCTAGAAGGAGCTAGGTCCTTGGCATCTAGTAGGCTGACACATTTGGAGTCCCTCCATCCTGGCTGGTTTTTGCGGCGGTGCAGGAGCCACTGCAGTGGAGAGGAAGGGGAGCAAGGTTGCTCCCCCCATCCCCTCCCCTTAGTTGCAGCAAGGGAGGGGGTGAGACAACCAGGCCCGTTGCAATGAAGCAACCGGCGGTGGTGGGGACTTGATCACCCAACCACCAGGAAGGGGCCATCTACCCCCCCTTTACCAAGGGTTAGTAGAAATGACTAGGCCAGTTGCAACAAGGTGACTGGTGGTGGGGGGGACCTGACCACCCTCCCACCAACAAGGGGCGCTCTCCCCCCCCTTTAATGAGGGGGAGGAGAAACAGGCTTAGGGGGATCTGACCACCTCACAGCCCACTTACAAGGGTGGAAACACCAAATTTGACTGGAACAGGCCAGTCAAAAGGGTTCAGGGGCAAATGCCATGTGGGCTGATGTAGCCCAAACCAACTAAAAAGGCCTGTAGAGCCCTTTTGGGGCGGAAATTTCGCCTTTTCACCTGTTGTATCATGTGCCCACAAGAGGCAAATATTTTTTACTTAAGGAGCCCTTCTACCTGCTGTTTTCCATCCATATCCATTTGAATTCATACAATTAATTATACAATGTATTGCCCCATTGTGAGAGCCCATTAGCCTTTATAGACACAAGGTGCCCAGCATTTCTTTTGCTTTAATTACTGCTCCTCCTGCCACTAAGCTAATGGCTGGCAATAATTTTCACACATTATCAGTACCAGGCTTGATTGGATCCACTTTTGGGATCCATTTGTGTCTTTTTTAATTCTGGCTTCTTTGTAGTACCTTTAAATTTTGGAGAAGATGTCTTTCATTCAAGAATCCAGATATGCCAAAATTATTCTGAATGAGTCAGATGTTTAATTTTTGGGCAATTCCCACAAATATTAAGCTTTACAACATTTGTGGTGGTCAGTTTATGAGGAATGATGAAGATCCAGATCTTTTCTGAGGTAAAGAAAAAGTTGTACTATCTTATTTTTGAGGCAATTGAGTGAGAATCATGTAGCATAGGTTGCAGATACTCTGGTTGTAAGAAGAGAAGATAATTTGTATCTTATTGGAGATGCTGAAGATGAATTATGTTGGATATTTCATCCATAATAAAGGTCACTATATGAGTGACAGTGAGCAATGAATTTGATTTCCATGGAAGAAGACAATAAGGTCAATCTTGCTACGGAAGATGTGGCTCTGAAGGTATAGCTTGTTGATTATTGGATCTAACAAAGCAATTCCAATTTGTTTGGAAAGACTCATGATTGTGGGAATATGTAACCAATGAGAGAGTTAGGTTATGAAAGGATTAAGTAATTGAATTTATTAATTAACATGAGCTTTGGAGTAAGATTCATTATCTTTAAGAAGATAAAGGTTTTTTTGATGATTTGAAACGGAGAACTTTTCTTTGTGAAAAATTTTGGAATAAATTGCTTTGTGCAGATTTATTCAAGATTTAAGCTCTGAGAACAGTGGCTCACTGTAGAAATTGTCATAAGGTAAAGTAAAAAAATATGAGAGTTGTAACTTAGGGTCCAAGACTTGAAATGTTTTGTCAAAGAGTAGAGAAAGAACTATGATTCCTGGAGAGGAATTTTCCATTGATTTGGCGAGGCCATTCATCCCAATGTCTCTTGGAGGGGCAAAGTTCTTCATCAATTTAGTTGATAAAGAAAATAATTTTTTATGGGTGAAACCAATAATATCAAAGGATCAAACCACAGAGGAGATTTCCATTATATTCAAGGTCTGGAAACAAAATGGTTTGATGAAGGAGATAAAGAGGGTAATCACTGATGGAGGGGGTGAGTTTGTGAGTAAGTAATTTAAAAAGTTGTTAAAAGATTATGGTATCACTCACATTTTTAAAACTGCTAGTAATCCACAAAAAAATGGAATAGTTGAGAGAATGAATAGGGATTTGTTGAATAAATTCAGAACTATTATGGCTCAATCTGGTCTACCAAAGTTCTCATGCGCTGATTTTCTATGTACAGTTTTTCTGTTGCATAATATTGTGAGTGTTAATGGGAAGAGTCCCCATGATCAGTTTTGGAAGCAAGAGCCCAAAACGTCACACCTTAGAACAATTGGTTGTTTAGTGTATTATAGTGTTCAACATAATGAGGTGATTGGCAAATTGGATCCTAGAGCAAGAACAGGTTGCTTGTTGGTTATGATTTAATAAGTAAGTCATATAGGATATATTTTCCAGAATATAGAAAGGTTTTCCATAGTAGGGATTTAAAATTTGAGAAAATTACATTTCAACTAAAGATGAGTGAAGATGTTGCTGTTGATAGATCACAGCATGAAATAGCATTAGAGCCAATTTCACCAGCAAAGGCTGAGGAACATATAGTTCCAGATGGTGAGGAGATGGCAGAAGTTCCACAAGAGGGTTCAGTACCCGCTTCAGGGGAGTCCGTTCATTTAGAAACTGATGAGACTCCACCTGCTGTTAGAAGGAGTGTTAGGATGAGAGTACCAGTTGATAGGTATGGGGAATGGAAGTAACACTATGCTTCTGCGGAATATGAGGAAGATAGATTCAGGGAACATTTTATGCTTAATGAAATTCTGGAGTTGAGTTCAGAGATGGGTAACAGTGTTAACCCTAATAGCTATGGCCAAGCTATGAATTCTGATGAGAGAACCAAATGGAAGAAAGCTATTTATGAAGAGTTTGATTCTTTGGAGAATAATAGTGTTTTTGAAGTGGTTAAGGGGGATTTAGTTCCAAAAGGAAAGACCATTCTGGATCTAGATTAGTGTTGAATAAGAAATTTGATACTAATGGAGTTTTGAAGAGATTCAAGGCAAGATGTGTAGCATAAGGCTTCAAACAGAGAGTGGGTATATATTACCAAGAAAATTTCTCTCCAACTGGAAGGTTTTCCACTGTCAGGTATATCATTGCTCTTTCAGTGGAGTTGGGAAAAGAGATCAGACAAGCTGATTTTGTAACGGCATACTTGAATGAAAAAATTAAGGAAGAGGAAACTGTGTATATGCCAATTCCTGATGGTTTTGGAGAATTTTTGGTTGACACCAAAACAGAAACCATGAAGAAATATGCATAAGAAGTTTCTTATCCACAGATAAAGGGGAATATGTCCTCAAGCTGAAAAGATCCCTGTATGGATTGAAGCAGTCAGCTAGGTTGTGGTATAACACCATGAGTGAGAAACTGATAGAGATTTTTCTCAAGAAATCTAAGGCCAACCCTTGTCTCTTTGTGAGAAAGGATGAAATTTTGTTTGTATGGTTCAATGACATTATAATCATTGGGAATGGTAAAGAGAGAGTCATGGAGACACTCAAAGAGGATTTAAAGATGAGAAACTCAAAGAGGAGCTCAAGATGAAAGATCTTGTTCTAGCGCAACAGGTTCCAGGAGTGACCTTTAGATAGGAACAAGAATTAAGGCTTTGTGACTAATATCCAGATGTCACCCCTTTTGGATTAAGGGGGTGTGTTAAAATACATAGGAACTTACTTGTGTGCCACATATAGGTGTAATCCAAATGAGATGCACATATGGGCCTCTATGGCCCATTGGAAAAACACACGGACCACACGGGCCTGTGTGTATGTCACAGATTTGGGGAAACTGGCCTCAAAACACATGAAATAAGTCATTTGGTACACGGGCCATCATGGGCCCATTGGGATGGATGGGCCACCCCAACCAAATGGGCTTTCATGGGCCTTATTGCGCTCAAGGTTAAATTTGGACATACTGGGCCATCCAGGCTGGCCTGCCAAAGTAGTAATTTTAGTTTTTTGGGCTGGGAAGGCCTGTTAGGGCCATTGCCCATGTTGCAGCCCTCTCAGGCAGCTGTTTCTTGCGCTTGGCCCATTTCTGGGCCTGACAGCCTGCGCAGGGCCATTGTTGGGGAGCAGAGGGGCTCATTTGGAGGCCCTCCACCCCGGCTGGTTGTTGCAGCGGCGCGGGAGCCTCTGCAGTGGAAATAAGGGGGAGAAAGGTTTCTCCCCCCATCCCCTCCCCTTGGTTGCTGGGAGGGAGGGGGCAAGACAACCAGGCCAGTTGCAATGAAGCAACCGGGGGTGGTGGGAACTTGATCACCCCACCACCAGGCAGGGGCCATCTCCCCCCCCTTTACCAAGGGGGAGGAGAAACAAGGCAACCAGTGGTGGGGGGAACCTGACCACCCTCCCACCAACAAAAGGCCCTCTCCCCCCCCCCCTTTACCAAGGGGACCCCCCCTTTACCAAGGGGACCCCCCCTTTACCAAGGGGACCCCCCCTTTACCAAGGGGACCCCCCCTTTACCAAGGGGACCCCCCCTTTACCAAGGGGACCCCCCCTTTACCAAGGGGACCCCCCCTTTACCAAGGGGACCCCCCCTTTACCAAGGGGACCCCCCCTTTACCAAGGGGACCCCCCCTTTACCAAGGGGACCCCCCCTTTACCAAGGGGACCCCCCCTTTACCAAGGGGACCCCCCCTTTACCAAGGGGACCCCCCCTTTACCAAGGGGACCCCCCCTTTACCAAGGGGACCCCCCCTTTACCAAGGGGACCCCCCCTTTACCAAGGGGACCCCCCCTTTACCAAGGGGACCCCCCCTTTACCAAGGGGACCCCCCCTTTACCAAGGGGACCCCCCCTTTACCAAGGGGACCCCCCCTTTACCAAGGGGACCCCCCTTTTACCAAGGGGACCCCCCCTTTACCAAGGGGACCCCCCCTTTACCAAGGGGACCCCCCCTTTACCAAGGGGACCCCCCCTTTACCAAGGGGACCCCCCCTTTACCAAGGGGACCCCCCCTTTACCAAGGGGACCCCCCCTTTACCAAGGGGACCCCCCCTTTACCAAGGGGACCCCCCCTTTACCAAGGGGACCCCCCCTTTACCAAGGGGACCCCCCCTTTACCAAGGGGACCCCCCCTTTACCAAGGGGACCCCCCCTTTACCAAGGGGACCCCCCCTTTACCAAGGGGACCCCCCCTTTACCAAGGGGACCCCCCCTTTACCAAGGGGACCCCCCCTTTACCAAGGGGACCCCCCCTTTACCAAGGGGACCCCCCCTTTACCAAGGGGACCCCCCCTTTACCAAGGGGACCCCCCCTTTACCAAGGGGACCCCCCCTTTACCAAGGGGACCCCCCCTTTACCAAGGGGACCCCCCCTTTACCAAGGGGACCCCCCCTTTACCAAGGGGACCCCCCCTTTACCAAGGGGACCCCCCCTTTACCAAGGGGACCCCCCCTTTACCAAGGGGACCCCCCCCTTTACCAAGGGGACCCCCCCTTTACCAAGGGGACCCCCCCTTTACCAAGGGGACCCCCCCTTTACCAAGGGGACCCCCCCTTTACCAAGGGGACCCCCCCTTTACCAAGGGGACCCCCCCTTTACCAAGGGGACCCCCCCCTTTACCAAGGGGACCCCCCCCTTTACCAAGGGGACCCCCCCTTTACCAAGGGGACCCCCCCTTTACCAAGGGGACCCCCCCTTTACCAAGGGGACCCCCCCTTTACCAAGGGGACCCCCCCTTTACCAAGGGGACCCCCCCTTTACCAAGGGGACCCCCCCTTTACCAAGGGGACCCCCCCTTTACCAAGGGGACCCCCCCCTTTACCAAGGGGACCCCCCCTTTACCAAGGGGACCCCCCCTTTACCAAGGGGACCCCCCCTTTACCAAGGGGACCCCCCCTTTACCAAGGGGACCCCCCCCTTTACCAAGGGGACCCCCCCTTTACCAAGGGGACCCCCCCTTTACCAAGGGGACCCCCCCTTTACCAAGGGGACCCCCCCCTTTACCAAGGGGACCCCCCCTTTACCAAGGGGACCCCCCCTTTACCAAGGGGACCCCCCCTTTACCAAGGGGACCCCCCCTTTACCAAGGGGACCCCCCCTTTACCAAGGGGACCCCCCCTTTACCAAGGGGACCCCCCCTTTACCAAGGGGACCCCCCCTTTACCAAGGGGACCCCCCCCTTTACCAAGGGGACCCCCCCTTTACCAAGGGGACCCCCCCTTTACCAAGGGGACCCCCCCTTTACCAAGGGGACCCCCCCTTTACCAAGGGGACCCCCCCCTTTACCAAGGGGACCCCCCCTTTACCAAGGGGACCCCCCCTTTACCAAGGGGACCCCCCCTTTACCAAGGGGACCCCCCCCTTTACCAAGGGGACCCCCCCTTTACCAAGGGGACCCCCCCTTTACCAAGGGGACCCCCCCTTTACCAAGGGGACCCCCCCTTTACCAAGGGGACCCCCCCTTTACCAAGGGGACCCCCCCTTTACCAAGGGGACCCCCCCTTTACCAAGGGGACCCCCCCTTTACCAAGGGGACCCCCCCTTTACCAAGGGGACCCCCCCTTTACCAAGGGGACCCCCCCTTTACCAAGGGGACCCCCCCCTTTACCAAGGGGACCCCCCCTTTACCAAGGGGACCCCCCCTTTACCAAGGGGACCCCCCCTTTACCAAGGGGACCCCCCCCTTTACCAAGGGGACCCCCCCTTTACCAAGGGGACCCCCCCTTTACCAAGGGGACCCCCCCTTTACCAAGGGGACCCCCCCTTTACCAAGGGGACCCCCCCTTTACCAAGGGGACCCCCCCTTTACCAAGGGGACCCCCCCTTTACCAAGGGGACCCCCCCTTTACCAAGGGGACCCCCCCTTTACCAAGGGGACCCCCCCTTTACCAAGGGGACCCCCCCCTTTACCAAGGGGACCCCCCCTTTACCAAGGGGACCCCCCCTTTACCAAGGGGACCCCCCCTTTACCAAGGGGACCCCCCCTTTACCAAGGGGACCCCCCCCTTTACCAAGGGGACCCCCCCCTTTACCAAGGGGACCCCCCCTTTACCAAGGGGGACCCCCCCTTTACCAAGGGGACCCCCCCTTTACCAAGGGGACCCCCCCCTTTACCAAGGGGACCCCCCCTTTACCAAGGGGACCCCTCCTTTACCAAGGGGACCCCTCCTTTACCAAGAGGACCCCTCCTTTACCAAGGGGACCCCCCCTTTACCAAGGGGACCCCCCCTTTACCAAGGGGACCCCCCCTTTACCAAGGGGACCCCCCCTTTACCAAGGGGACCCCCCCTTTACCAAGGGGACCCCCCCTTTACCAAGGGGGAGGAGAAACAGTCTGAGGGGGATCTGACCACCTCCCAGCCCACTTACTGTTAATGATACCCTGGGGGTATTGATCTCCAGGGCCCTGGTAGGGGGATTTGACCGCCCCCTCCAGGCAATTGACAGAGAGAGGGGGGGCGGCATGTTGCTAGTTACACCCCTCCCTTGGTGAGCTTGGGACCGGACCCAGATGAGTTCTGGGTCCCACCTGGTCCATATGAGGGGCCAGGGGCTGGTTGCATGGCGCAACCACCCTGTGTGTGAGGTCATAAGAGTAACTGGGCTGGTTGTAAGGGACAACCAGCCAGGGGATTGAACAATAAAGGGGCTTATTCAGCACCATGAGGGTGGAAACACCAAATACAACCAGAACAGGCCGGTAAAAAGGGTTCAGGGGCAAATTCCATGTGTGCTGATGTAGCCCAAACCAACTAACAATGCCTGTAGAGCCTGTATAGACCTTTTGGGCTGGAAATTTTTCCTTTTCACCTCTTGTATCATGTGCTCACAAGAGGCCAATCTTTTGTACTTAAGGAGCCCTTCTCACTGCTGTTTTCCATCCATATCCATTTGAATTCATCCAATCAAATATCCAAAATATTGCCCCATTGTGAGAGCCCATTGGCCTTTATAGACACAAAGTGTCCAGAATTTCTTTTGCTTTAATCACTGCTCCTCCTGCCACTAAGCTAATTGCTGGCCACAATTTTCACAGGTTGAAGGTGTTTGATGACCAAAGGTAGATGATTATGAGAAAGGAGAGACCAACTGATAGAAAACTGATAATATTTGATGGGTCAAAAATACTAGGAAGAGAAATGAAGGGAAACACAAGGAGTCAAAGTGGGAAAAAAGTAACAGAACAAGGACAGAAAGTATGAGAAATGAAATGAGAATCCCACCACTGTAACAGGCTCAATATGTATTCTTTGACCGGAGTGACAATGTGAAGGTGAGGATAGTGAAGGCGCAAGAAAAAAGGTGAGACCAAACAGCCAAGAGTATAAAGTGATGAGAAACCAAGGATCCACCTCTGTGTGTAATGGTTTCAAAGACGGTCAGAGATTGCATTCAGGGGGTGGAGAGACGGTAAGAAGTTTTAGTTCATACCAAACTGGATCAATGGATTTAATACTTGAAGGTAATTGGAGAGAATTTGGTCTTGATGGTTGTTGAGTTGTGAGGATTTGATGTAGAGGACAGGTGAGGAAGAGAACAACAAATTTATGCTGAAATTGGGGAGGGAGTATTTTTGGAAGAGGGATTAGAAAGGGGAAGAACTGGGAGAACAGGACTGGATCAGAAGATTGATTGGATGTTTAAGTGTGAGAACAAGGAGGAATCCTTCAGCCAGTGGGACAGGTTTGTGACATTTAAGTGAGCCAGACCAAGGCGCCCAGAAAGGTCCATTACTTATCTTCAACACCCCCCTCAGTTTGGGATGATAAACTAAAGCAGGTCTTGAGGAGGGAATCAAGAGAGTTCTGGGAGCACACTTTGGTGAGTCCATCAGCCAACATAGACTGGGATGGAACAAGCTTGAAATTGATTTCTTTTGCTTTGCACTTCTCTTGCAGGTATTTTTCCTTGATATCAAGGTGTTTAGTTTTTGAGTGAGATCCAAAATTGTTGATTTTGTTGAGCAGACCAGAATTGTTGATGTGGAATAGAGTAGAGTTCAGTTTAATTTTTCAAAGCTCTTGAATGAGATGAGTGATCCATTTGTTTTCTTTATTGGCTTCAGAAAGGGAATTTAGTTCAGATTTGGTGGAGGAAATTGCCATGTTTCTTTGGCTACCACTGTACCACAAGATGGGACAGGATTTCCAGAGACAAATATACCCAGGCTGAGATTTTCTGGAGTGATGGTTGTCTCCCCACGTGGCTTTGGAATAGTATTGGAGATGGGAGTCTGAGGTATTCAGCAGCTTGAGTAAAAGTTTGAAATCTTTAGTGCCAACCAGGTAGCAGATACAATGTAGTACCTGCTTACAATTCAATAGTCCAGGAGAGTTTTTGTATTGGCAAAAAATGGAAACAGCAGGGGCCAGATCAGGACAAGTGCAACAGGCCAGGAAGTATAATATGCCTGTATAATGCCTGTAGTTGATGTTGAGGCAAGAGAAGGTCTTGAGATCATCATCAGAGGATTTATTGAGGCAAACACCAGGCAAGAGAGGAGTGAGAACTGATCTTGAATTCACAAGGTTTAAATCTTCTAATGTTTTATTGATCAGTTTTCTTTGGTTGAGAGTGATTAATTCATCTGTAAGACAAATTTCCATGCCAAGAATGGTTTCAGGAGAATGGGAAGAGGAGTGGGGAAATTGAGAAAGAAAGGAGAGAGAAAAGTAGTCAATTTCTCCCACCACAAGGAGATCATCAACATGAAAGTAAACAAAAGAGTTAGAGTGATGGTTAATAAAGAGACAGGGATTGCTATTGAAGGAAAAGAAAGAGATTTCATTTATCCAGCTGGTGAGAGTATGGAAACAGTTGGAAGGAGCTTGTTTGAGACCATAGAGAGATTTGTTGAGCTTGAGAAAAGGAGAGTTGCATTTAGAGTACTTGGGTGTTTTTATGTAGATTTCTTCTTTAAGGGGAGCATGCAAGAAGGCAGCTTTGATTTTGAACTGTTTGATTCTTAGCTTCTTATTGCAGCAGAGGGTGAGTAGGGAAAGGAGAGAGGAAAAGTTTCCAGTTGTAGAAAAGTTGTTGAAGTAGTCAACTCCATGGACTTGTTGGAATCCCTGGATGCATAGTTGGGCTTTTGTTCTCTCTTTGCTGGATTTGTTGGCAGTTTTAGTTTTTAAAACCAGGGTTGTTTTGAGGTATTTGGAAGGTGTGCCAGCGAATTCTTCCCAGACATCTTGTTTTTCAATGTTTTCAAACTCTTTGTCTATGGCATCTTTATAGGAGGCAAGTCATTTTTTGAGGTAGGCATATTTAGCCGGTTTGACACTCAAGTTTCTGGTTCTCATTGAATAACAATCACCAGAGTTGTCAGCTGTAGAAATTGTTTTGACTGGGTTGTCAGAGTCAATGATTTCCTCCTCAGCACTGGTGAAATCTTCCAACATTAATTCTTCTGTTTCATCTATGCTCTGGTTGTTTTTGGTTTTGTCTTTCTTGGGATTAGAGGAGGAGTTGGGCAAGTCCAGGGGTGGAAATTGGGCGGAGAGATCATGAGGATTGTTTTCCAGGATTGATGATCTTGGGATGGAATACGTTTTGAGTGGATTGAAGTCCAGAAACTCAACATGCTTGGTGTCAAAAATTTGTCCGCTTTCTTTCATGATTCAATAGGATGGTAGCTCCTTGTTATAAACTACAAGAATTCTGGGGATTCCTTTTGGATCAATTTTAGTGCAAGGAAGACCAGGCGTAGCAAGGAAGATCAGATTGATGCTGATGGGTTTGAAAAGGGAGAGAGGGATCTCTCTGTTTCTAAAAAGTTTGTAGGGAGAAGCAAGACTTTTATGAGAAGGGATTTGATTAGGGATCAATGTAACAGAACGGATAAGCTCATGCCATAATTTTTTTTTCAATTTGAGAGTCCTCAAGAATGCAGCGCAGAATTTCAACCATGGTACGGTTGTAACTCTTGGCAAGTCCATTTTGTTGAGGTGTATATGGATCAGATTTTTGCATGCGTATCAGATTGGACTGAAAGAATTCAATCAAAGTGGAGTTGATGAACTCAGTCTTGCAGTCCAAATGCAGTACGTTAGGAAAGTATCCAAGATGTTTGGCTTCCATTCCAAGAATGTGTGAGAGAACCTCAGATACCTCACTCTTCTGTCTAACTGCAGTGGCGGAACAGTATTGAGAGGTGCTTTCAACAATGGTAATGAAATATCTGTGTCCCTTGGTTGTTGGAGTTAGAGGACCAACAAGGTCCAGGTGGATTTCTTGAAATAGTTTCTCTGCCTTATTGTGACAATTTTTGAAGCTGGCATGTGTTATTTTGCAGGAGGCACAAATCTCACAAGGTTTTTACGTTTTTATTGGGATATTCAGCTTCTTTTGGATGCAATGATAGCTCACATGGCCCAGCGCTTTTTGTAGGAACTCAAAGAAGGAAAGAAAGGAATATGAATGAATTTCTTTGGTCACAACAGTGGGAAGATTGTTTAAGTAGTTTCCCTTGTAAAAAACATTTTTGTTCTTGAGAATTTGAAACTTGAATTTTTCAAGGTTAAGGAGGAAACTGTCCATCAGCAGGCAACAAGATGAGATAAGATTGACACAAAGGTTGGGCACATATAGAGCATTTCTGAGAACAATGGAAAAGGAGGCAAGTTTAATTTCTATGTTTCCAATTCCTTCAATTTTCAGATCTCCACTTTTGGCGCCAGTCTTCACGTCTCCTATTTCTATGTTTGAAAAAGAAGTGAACAGATTGATTTTGGGAGTCATATGAGAGGACAATCCCAAATCCAGAATGAACATGGTGGAAGATAACTCAAAGGGAGTGTGGTAGAAGCAACTAATGGTTGTTGAAAATCCATTTTTCCTTTTTAAAAATTTGTCTCTAAGCTTGGGATGTAAGGCCCAGAAATTATCCGGAGAGTGGAAGGCACTCAAGTTATGTTTGACATTTGAACATCTAGGAGGATCAGATCTCTTCTCTATATTGACCAATGCAGATGGGAAGTTTTTGGATTTCTCTTCTTTGATTTTTGTGTTGTTGAAGTGGATTTGAATATTCTCAAGGAAAATTTCTGGATTGATCAAATTCTGGTTGTGGATGATTAAATCCTTAATGTTGGAAATGGAAGTAGGGAGTTTTTGTATAAGCATATAGGCCAGGATATTGGCTGGTATTTCAATTCCTACTTTGTGCAGACGGAAAATGGCTATCTTGGCACTGGTTATGAATCATTGTATGTCCCAAGGGTTGAAGGAAAGTTTCTGAAGAATTTCAAACAAGCGTGCTTGATTGGAAGCATTGGATGAGGCAAAGAACTTGATGATGGATTTCCAGATTATCTTTGCATCGCTTTCATTGTTTGGGTTAATTATGATTGCATGGATAGAGGAGTCAAGTTTAGAGGTAATGATAGATCTCATTTAGATATTGGTGGTCTTGGAAAGGTTAATTTTGTTGTTGAAGAGAGCGTTCCTGATGCGTTGGATGTCAAGCATGTTGAAAACTTGGGTTTTCCACAGCAACAAATTGTCTGAGTTGATCTGAGGAACGGATTCAATTGCAGTCTTTTGGATTTTCTGTTGAAGTTGGTCTGTCATGGTTTCTGGAGGTAGAGGACAAAGTTCTTGGTTGCTGTTACTGTTAATTGTGATAGAAAAATGATAATATTTGATAGATCAAAAAGACTAGGAAGAGAAATGAAGGGAAAAACAGAGTGAGCCAGACCAAGGCGCTTGGACAGGTCCATTACTTATATTCAACACCAAAATTTTGAGTATCTGGGAATTGCCATAGGTGGAAACCAGGATTAGTAAGCAAAGGGGGGACAGGAGGTACATTGGTTTTGATGGAGGATGCTATAGAGACTTCATGGGATAATAAGATTATTTAGCAAATTGCTAGCTGGCAGTCACTAGAAGGGGAATTTAGTTTACTACTAATCTTGAAGAGATAGAGGTAACCTCAGATGGTTTTTAATTTCCTACCCTTCTGAACTATAATAAGTCTGCACAATAATTTTTTTTAATTAATGGCTGGTTTTCTTTGAGAAATAAGATAGGTCTCCAATCAGACCTAGATTAATTTTTAATAAAGATTTTTAGTAATGAGAAGACTATTCAAAGTTGGATTGGATTATTGGAAAGCTTTCACCAATTAATAATCAAGAATTTTTGACTTTTTCTGACTATTTTTCCAAATTCAAATCAAAGGATATAAGGGTTGACTAAAAGGTGTTGAACCAGTTGGAGGACCCAAAAATGGGCTTGCTCACGGGAAGCTGGGCGGAAAAAAGGCTTGGTTGGTTGTTCTGTTGTGCTCCTCCTTTTTTATAAATTTACTGATTGAACAGAAAGGGGTTTTCCTCTTAATCATAGGTTCTCAATTACAGTTCTTTTCTCAGGAACCCTTACTCAAAGACACCTGGGTTTGGTTCAAATGGTCAATAATAATTTTTTATTTGATAATTTATTTCCTTTTCACTTGATTCTGGTTCACTGATAATCTGGTTCTAGGTAGGTTGGGCATAAGCCATGGGTCATAGGGGCAGATGCCATATATATGGGCAGATGCCATGCTAGAAAACTTGGATAGGGCAAAAGAGCCCCCCTTAAATTGAGAAATAATTCCTCAGGCAATGCTAAGGGCTCCCCTGAGTGCGTTTCTGAGCCTCTCTCTGAACTTTTGAAGAACAGGAGAGTGAAGTTACATGAGAAAGATAATTCTGGTCAGAAAACGTGTAAATCAGACTGAGAGATAGCTGTATTTATTAGTATAATTTTTGATAGTCAGGCTAAGATATGAGATATTGGATAAGAATTCTGAGATATGGAAGCTTCTGAGTTCTTATCTTTTATAAAAAATGATGCAGAATTTCCCTGCAGCTTGAGTTAATTTTGCTGGTTGGGAAAAGCATGAAACATTCTTGGTAGCTGCAAGCCCTCTTTGTTAACTGACATTGTATAAGGGTATGGTTGTAGTGGTGGAACAATAATTTTTGGGTGTTTTATGAGGAAGCTTATGAGACCTTAAAATTTATAAAAGGTTGCAGGAACTACCTGCATGCTGTTTCAAAGTAATTAGTTTTAGAGATATGAGGTATGCTGTTTTACCGCATGCTCCCTTGGGTGACTTGAGAGTGTGGCTTGCAGGTGTTGTGTGGTTGATATGGTGGTAAAATTAGGATCAGATTGCTTCAGGGGACGGCTCAGAGACTTTATCTGGTGGTTAAAGTTCCAGAAAGGTCATGTGTACTGAGCTTTTATTGCTGGTTGGTGAGAATTGAGACATAATTGGCTGCATGAACCCTACTTTTGTTGGTGCATGTATGAGTGTTTTGTGGTTGGATTGATGGAAAAATGAGTATCAGAGTTTTTCAGAGCACGGTTAAGAGGCCTTATCTGGTGGTGAAAGTTCCAGAAAGTTCATGTGAACTGAGTTGTTATTGCTGGTTGGTGAGAATCCAGACATACTTGGCTGCATGAGCCCCTACTTTTGTTGGTGCATGTATGAGTGTTTTATGGTTGGATTGGCGGCAAAATGAGTATCAGAGTTCTTGGGAGGACAATTAAGATTCCCTGAGTTGTACCAAATGATCCAGGAAGGTAGTATAATTTGGATTCATAGTATTGGTTGTAGTACAACATTGGTACTGGTATGGTTCAAGTCCTGCAGGTATGGGTATGTTGTTTTTGTTGTGTGGTTATTTTAAGCATAATATTTTTTGCCATTAGATGTTCAATTAAGCTTCCATTTATTTCTTCCTGTGAAATAATCCAGTCTGTACCAGGTGTTGGTTTGTTTGTGACAGGGGTTTGGTAAAGTTGAAGGGGGTTATCTGGTGATGGATTTGGGATTTGAGGTTGGTTTGAGTTTAGAGAATCCTTTATGAGGGGTTTGTAATTTATTGGTGAGGTTAATTTGATAAAAAAATTAGTCTGATGGCTATATGAAAGGTTTGGTTTACCACAATGCTTCTGTATATTTGATGATGTGGAGGGGTGTTTTTGAATGATGGATTATTTGAATCAATGGCGGTTTGATGCTTGAAACACACCATTTCTATTAAACCCGCCATTTTGAAATACACCAGTTAGGGGGTATCTGTATTTCAGAAAACTGTCTGAATGTTTTTTTTTTGGATTCCATGCAATGCAACTGGTTGTTCCGCCCCTTTCTCTGTCTTCAACTGCCACTTTTCCTGCTGTCTAATTCTTTCGCCACCAAAGTCAAAATGTTATACAATCAGTTGAATCATTTCTTGATCCTCACCCCAATTGTAGTATTTGGATGGTAGGAAATGATTTTATAAGCATACAGATAGGTGGCAAGAATAGGGATTGTCAGCAAAAGAGGGCTCAACAACAAGATTCCAAAATATCTTTTGAGATAGAAGAGGGTGGGATCAATGAGCCAGTTTTGTGGTCAGAGAAAAAACTTCAAAATTTGGATCTGTATCCTGCCATCACTTTTGAAAAAAATCCCCACAAAAAACCTTCCCCTGAAGAGTTTGAACAGGCCAAACTGAAGATTAAACACTTCCATTTCTTCTCCTCTGGAAAAGCTTTTGTTCATGAGCAACCGCATTGTGAGGCTCTGGCGGCCATAATTAAAATTTTCCCTTTGAATAAACTCTCTGAGGAAGAGAAGAAGGAAATTAACCAAGTAACCACTTTCCTTCACCAATCAAAAAAATTTGTTAACACTGTTGGTCCCTCAAGATCATGGGGTGGGAAGACGTGAGGTGTTGGGTGGCAAAAATCAATGCAACCATTGGAAATCTTTGGAAAATATTTGTAAAAAGCTGTTTTTCAAAATTCCCTTCAAGAGTTTTGTTTTTGGAACCTTAGGGCTGACAAGGCCCCTCAAGTTTTAGGCCAAATGTTCAGAAAATTAGCCAGACTGGCCTTTGAATCAAACCGGAAAAAAATGAAGGAAAAACACATCCCCTCCTTCTCTTCTTTGGGATTTGGATCTGGCCTCACTGCATTTGACTGTTAACCACATATTACTTTCACATCCAATGGCTTCTGCAACTCTCCCCTAATTGAAAAAGGCAATGTCTCCTCCTATTCCTTTTTAGGGGTTGTTCCAACCAAAAAATACAATGGAAAACTTATCAACAATGAAGACCAATATCAATTATCCAATTGCCAATTTGTTTTCCCTGAATTGGGTTTTGGGATTTATTTCAAACAAAAAGGCATTGTTAAAATTGTTTGGGCAGCAAACAAGTACAAGAACTTTAATTTTCTTGCTGTGGAGACTGCCACTCATACAAGAATGAAAATGCTGATTCAAATCAACAAAACCACTAAAACCACTTGCAGGGACTTGAAAAGTGGACAAATATATTCTATAAAAAAATATAAATATAAATAGAAAATATTTGTTTATTTGTGGTGTTAAAAATAGTCTCAAACTTTGTTGTAATCAAAAATATTTTTTTTATAACAATATTTTTATCAAACTGAATTTAATTACAAGCCAAGAAATTGAGTGATTTCCTTTATTTTTTCAAAATTTCTACTGCTACCAATAAATTCCATGGCTACCAATAACCATTTTTTTGCCAATTTGTTTTCCCTGAATTGGGTTTTGGGATTTATTTCAAACAAAAAGGCATTGTTAAAATTGTTTGGGCAGCAAACAAGTACAAGCACTTTAATTTTCTTGCTGTGGAGACTGCCACTCATACAAGAATGAAAATGCTGATTCAAATCAACAAAACCACTAAAACCACTTGCAGGGACTTGAAAAGTGGACAAATATATTCTATAAAAAAATATAAATATAAATAGAAAATATTTGTTTATTTGTGGTGTTAAAAATAGTCTCAAACTTTGTTGTAATCAAAAATATTTTTTTTATAACAATATTTTTATCAAACTGAATTTAATTACAAGCCAAGAAATTGAGTGATTTCCTTTATTTTTTCAAAATTTCTACTGCTACCAATAAATTCCATGGCTACCAATAACCATTTTTTTCTTTCCGTGGCTAGCCTTTCTCTCTCCTTTTCAAGTTGTTCCTCCTTCCAATCCTTCTCATTTTCCTCTTTTTGAAACTCTAGATCAGCATGTTTCAGTTTCCACTCAGAATCCAAATTTTGTTGATGATTCAAACTCTAATCTTTTTGCCTTTTAAAATCCAGAGCCAGTTGAAGATCACACTTCTCCTTTTCAAATTGAAGTTTTTTATTCAATTTGTGATTTCACTGTTTTTTGGAGGAGGGGAATACAAATGAGATTGATTTTGAAAGCAAGGAGAATCAATCAATGCACTTGCTTGAATCTTGCTTATCCATGATATGCTCAAAATCAGAGAAACTTGAAGTTTTTCTCCTCTTTTGACGGCTATTGGGGTTTATGTTGATCAAATTGGAGGACTTTTGCTTTCCCTTTTCCAAGGAGGTTTGTGTGGGAATGTTGTTTCTCTAATTTGAAGGGGATGTGGGAGGCACCATTGGCTTGAGTGTTTGGCCATTAAGGAATGGATGAGGCTGGTTTTTTACCATATAAATCAGTCAGGATTAACTTGACAGAAGAGAAAAAAAATTGGTTCCTTACCTGAGCAGATGTTTATGGAAATGGAAATACAGGAATAAGATTCTCCTCATCAGCCAAGTTTTTCAGTTCTTCCACCCCAGGAAGAGAGCAATTGAAAGAATGGAGTGATTTCTCTAAGAAAGTTTTTGAATTTCTGATAAATGCTGATGTAGACATGATTGGAGATTGTTCTGTTGTAACATCCTCCTTTGCATCAGATTGGGGCCACTCATAGTTTTTGTCAGGGTCATCATTGCTATGCTGATCATTCACAGCCAGGTCCTCAGCATCAACTGAATCTGATTGTTGGGCATCAAAAGCAGCTAGAGGGGTGATATTGGACTTTCCCTTGGCTTCATCAGAGTTTTTGATACCAAAGACAGTGGAGATTGAAATTGAGTGGGCTTTTTTGTACTTTGCTTGTTAGTTCTTGAATTTCTGCTGCACCTGTTTGGATGAAAGATCCAGCCTACCTTTGGTTTTTTCCTTGAGTTCATTGGCCATCAGGAGATAAACATTAAACTTAGAGGGTGGAGGTCAGCAAAATTGTGTTTCATTTTTGGATCCAAAGCAAGTTTCATAGTTGGAGGGAATTTTCAGCCAGTTTAATGGGATAAAGTGATCAGCTCCCTTGAGCTGACTTGAGCCTTTGGAAGCTGATGGGGTAGGATTGTTGGATTTTGAGTTCCTGGGGGATGTTTGCTTTGGTCAATTGTATTTTTTAGAGAACTTGCAGGGGAGGTTTTCTGAGGGAACATTCAAAAAGAGTAAGAGGGATGAAGCAATGAAGCAATGAAGTTATGAAGTGATGAAGGGATTTGGTGAAAGTTAATAAAAAGTGATGAAGCAATGAAAAAACAAAGCAATGAAACAATCAAGCAATGTGAGTTAGGATGTGACCAAAGCGGGCATGAAGCAATTAGAGGATGTATGTGATGAAAGCAATAAAGTGATGAGAGCATTAAATTGGTGAGAGTGACAAAGCAAAGAAGATAGGAATAGATGAGAGTGATGAAGGAATGAGAGCAATGAATCAAATTTTTACAATGAGTTTGGAGGTAGAGTTTATTGGATGAGGTTGAAGGTTGAAACCAGGGGTGATGATGTGGAATGATTTGTGGTTGAGGTGGTGAAAGCCCTTAAATACTTTATTTGAAAAAAACCATTTATTTTCCAGTAACTCTGACACTTCTGATGTGAATTAAGTGGGTTTTTTGATTTTTAATGGTGGGTTTGAAATGCTGGATTTGGGTTGAAATAAGCCATCAAAAAATGGTGGGTTGGGTTAAATTTCATAATAACTATTTAAAAGAAATCAATGTGGTTTATTTGATTGATTTGAGACTTTTAACATCATTGTAGAAATTATTTATTTAGTATTATTGGATGAATTTTTGAATTTGATGACTTGATAAAATTGAGATCCTTCTTTTAGTATTTTCATCAATCATGATCAGGATTGGATCATATTTATCATAATTTTTGCTATTTGAATCAATTTCTTGATTTTTTATTTTTATTTTTTTATTTTTTTATTTTTCATTTTTTTTTGGGTACACTCCACATCAATTCCAGATCCAAATCAATGAATGATAAATAATGACCTCCAAATCAATCATTGCCAGCCAATCAATATCTCATCCAAAAACTACATCCAATAAATCCACCAACTACCACTCTTAAAATCAATAACCAAACCACCTTGATCACTTTCCTTGACCAATAACCAAATTTAACTCCCCCCCAAATCTTTTGAACATGCCCTAAGTTTTTATGTTTTATTTTATTTTATTTATTTTTATAAGCCAATCATTTCATCAGATACTCTTTTTTTTTTTTTACTTGAAAGTGATTTGGGTTGACTCCATTTTATCATCTTTTGAATTTTCTTTTCCCATGGTTCCTTTAGTTGAAAATACTCAGATTATTTTTTTGTTGAAATGAGGATATCATTCCAGTGATTGAGGTGAGTGAGGTGGGTGGTTTAGTGAGTGGTGAGTTGTGAGGTGGGTGTTTTGTTTTGTTTGGTCTAAGTCCACCAAAAAAAAAACCCCCCCAAGTCAGCCTAAAATTCTTGGTTGAACAACCAAAAAAACAAAATCACTGTGAAATTATTTTTTGCCTATTGACAAACCACATGCTAATAATCAAAGTGAGCAAGTGTGAGGGGTAGAATTCACTCTCTCATGGTAGAAGATGAGGGACAAGATTTCTGAAGTTTGGGTTCAATTCTCCGGTTGAAATAAAGGAAAGGAGGAGATGCCTCCTTATAATGTTAAGAGTAGTAGCTCTAAGGAGTCAGAGGGGGGCACTCCTGTTCATTGTAAGTCATAACAGATGGTTGAATTTCACTAGATCAGCTGCAGAGTCAAATAGTGTAAGTACAATAAGGCAAACTAGTGGTTAAGAAATAATATAGTGAATAAGTATAATGAATAAAGATTGACAGTGAAACACAAGATATCAAAAAAATTGATAAAGGAATATAAAACTGATGAAAGTATGGTTGCACCAAAGGTTTAGGAAACACCAAGATCAGGCTAAAATTCTAACAAAGTCAAGACCGGGATGACCTGAGGAGGATCAGGAATATTTTCTTCCAATATTTTGTCCCATTCAGCTTTTATGTTGGCCAGAAGGCTTTGAAGGATTAAACAACTGATAATCCATTTGATGAGGTTCTTCATGTCTTTGGAATTTTGAAGCTTGTTTCAAATTCCCCTTAATCTGGCAAATCTTCCTTCAGGACAACAATTGCATTTTCAATGCAAACACGTGATTGAGCAAGATGATAGTTGAAATTGGTTTTTTTAGATAATTGGAATAAACATTGCAGTAAGCTGGAAAAACATATTTTATTCTAGAATGTGCTGAATCAGCCAGAAGTTAGTGATCTTGGCCAAAGTAATTCTCTGGTTTTTGGGCAATCCACATCTGCTTGAAAACATATGAATTGTGACAAGAACCTGCGAGGCCAGCATGGAGGGATATGAACTTATTGTTGTTATCACAAATATTTGTAGTTCCAAAGAGTATCTCAAAAAACAGATAAAACATATTTGCTCAGTGTTTTATAAAAGGTGTTATCAAAGTCATTGGAAAAGATATGAATCAATTGCCTTTTTCCCAATCAAAATAGTGGTTGCCATCTAGATTTGGTTTTTGACCCAAGGGGATATTGGTTCCATCAACAAAGCAAGAACATCCAGGAAAGACTTCAGTCTCCATCACTTGAGATATCTCCTTTAATTCTTCTTTTTTTGTCCAAAAAAGGACCAAGCAATTGAAAGATAGTATAGCAATCATGGCTCTTTTTTTGTATAAGTCAATGGTTCCATAACCAACTGAGAATATATTTTCTAATTGATGAATTGCTTCTATATTTCTATTTGAGCCCAATCTACAAAGATCAAAGGCCTGTTGGATAGCTGGATTGTGTTGAGGATTCCAAGAATTTTTCTGGAAGATGTGGTGGTCTTCAATCATCTCCAAAAGTTTCATGAATGAAGGAAACAAAGTTTTCAAAAGTTGCTGGAAGTTTAATTTGGGGGGGGGAAGATGGACCTTTTGCCTTTCATACATAGGGTTGTGGAGAGTCTGTCTTCTTGGAACCATGTATTGCTTTTCCAATAGAGAATTCAAAGCTAACCAAGTTTATTCCTAATTGGAGTCTGAATCAAAGTCAAATAATAAAAAAAGTTCAGTCAGCTTTCTTGCATTTTCAACTTGCTTCTGGGAAGTTGGATTGGACATTTGAGAGAGAAATTGATGTAAGGTGGGGTGATGAGATGTGTGATTTGGGGTAATGAGATGCGTGATGTGGGTTGATGAGATGATGATTGGATGTGTGTGAAGAAATGGAGATGTGAAGCAACAAAGCAAATCATTGAGATGTGAAGCAATGAAGCAAATCAATGGAGATGGGATTGTTATGGATTTGCTGAGGTGGAGGCTTGGATGGGTGTTTTGCATGTGATGGATGGTGGAAGGATGATGATGCATAAATGGCGGATTTGATGTTTGAAATCAGCCATTTCCATGAAACAAACCATTTCAACATACACCAGTTAGGGGTATGTGTATTTCAGAAACCTGCCATTAAAAATGGCCAGTTTCTAATGTTAGGTTTGCTAACTCTGATACACCCTATTCAAAAAAATAAAAAAAATCAAATAATTAGGATTATAAATTTAATGATGGATATTAAGTGAATCAGAAGAATCATAAACATCAATGAAGAAAATATAACAGAAAAGGAAGAGGAAAAAAATTTGGAACTTTTAAGGATCCCTGGAAGGATTTCAAAAAGGGTTTGAGTAACATGAGAAATTAATCTGATCCCTTAGAAAATTCGATTTATTTGATTTGTAGCCAGCAACTAGTAATGATAAAAAAGAATTTCCTGTAAACCAAATGAAGGGGGGCTCAAGGAGGCTCATCATATGGTTGAATAAATTTCAAACATTTAGTAATTTAGAATTCATTTTTGCAAATGGTTTTGTTGAAGGATTGATTTTTTTGGATATGTTTGATATAGCTGTTGATATATATTTTATAGCTTTGGAATTTTTTAATTCAAGAATTAAGATTTACTTTCCCAATTCTGGGGTGAAAAATTGTATTTTTAAGCTTAGTATTAAAAATCTTATGATTAAATTAAGATTTTCCAAGGGCTTCTATTTCTTTATACTGTACTGATTTTTTATAGCTATAGTTTATGGATTTAATTAGGTAAAAGTGGAAACTTGTTGTTGATTCTATTTTAATGCATAAATTAGTCTAGTGGAATTTTTATTCTATACCTAGTATTAATAGATCTAATGGAATATTTACCTTCCTTCCAGTGGCTAATATATCTCAAGTGATCCTCCAATGTGTGAATATTCTTGAAGATCTATATTTGATACTCTTATTAATTATTATTGCATTCTTGAAAAATTCGTCAGACCTTCTGTATTCAGTCACTTCTATTCAAGTTGTAATTGATAATTGGTTCATTCATTTATCATGCTTTAGTACCACTTGAGTATGCCTCCTGATCTATTAAGATTAAAATTAAAAGCCTCTCAACTACTTGAATCCTTTCATCAGGCCCTTAAATGTTCCTAGTTTAAAATGTCAACAATTCACTTTGATATTCATGGAATTTTTTTTGAATCCTTTTAGAGATTCCATAAAATGTGGTAGAAAAATTGTAATCAGCTGGATGTTTGAAATTCATAGATTATTCTGATGTAATTGGATGATTATTCTAAATTGGCTTTCTGATCCTCCAGCCAGAAAAATATATAACACTGTGAGATCTTAGTCAAAAAATTTGCAAGGAATAGCCAGGATTACATTATAATAAAAATAGAAACTCATGAAATAATAATAATGATGAAGTATACCACATTTTTCTTGCTTAGAGATTTGGTAAAAGGATCAAATTGTTTTTGAACTTTTTTTATTATCATTCTTGAAATTCTTGTTTCATTTTATTTATACCACATAATCTTCCCAGAAAATTTTCTTTCAGTTGGCTACTATTAAAGATAAATGTGAAAAAAAAGAGAAAGATAGAGTGATAAAAGAGCAATAAAATCGTTGATCCAAAAAGGATTAGAATTTTTATGATTGAAAATTTATTTAGGAAATGAATTCCCTCCCCCCCTGTTTTTTTCTTTTTATTTATTTATTTCTTTTTTATTGATAGGTTCACCAACTGAGCACCCCTATCCTGAAATACAAATTTATAATATCACCAATTTCCAGAATTTCATCCCCCCAAAACAGAATAGATACCAAAGCTTGAGTGAAATCAACTTTGGTATCTATAACATCAAAGTGTTCAAGCTTGAGTGAAATCAAATCAAACACTTTGATGTTTCAGATAGATTGCCTGTCAACCATCATGTTTTGAAATTTACATGACTAAGATTATGAAATTTAAGGCTTGAAGGATTCTATAGATTTTCATTAGCTATATAAAAATAATTGTGTTTTTGTTGGGTGTTGTCTTGTCTTGGAATCCTCACTTTGAGCCAACTTACACCTAACTGTATCACAAACTTCCATTTTTATCTTAACCTGTGTAAAATTGCACCAAAGCCCCCCAGTCAGACAGTGCAATCTACACAATCAACCCCCTCCCTCCCCTACCCCCCCCCCAGGCAGAAGCTGAAACTGTGAAGGATTTTTATGGACCATGGAATTAAAAAAAACCATGCTAGGAATTCTTAAAAGAAAAGAGAATCAAGAAAACAGAATGAAATGTAGAGAAGACCTACTATGACTAGCAGAATGGGGATTTCATCCCCCTATTCAATATAAATCCTCATAGGCACCCTGGGGAATCAAGGCCTAAAAGATAATGTCATTTATTCAAAATAAACACCTCTTATGAGCTCCTGGAAATTAATCTTGATAATTTTATCCAGAAAATAAAGAAGAAAAAACAATACACAGATTTTTTTGGTGAAGGTTCTTGAATTTGATGGTTAGGAAGAAAGTTACATATTCAATCTAAAAAAACATATGTTTGAACAAAAAAACTAAATCAAACTTATTAAATTTATTATGATAAGGTAAGTAAGTAATTAAAAAGAAAAATTTTCTAAAATTAAGGTGTTAGAAACTTAGAACTTTTGGGCATGGGTCTTATTACATCTATCTAAATATAGAGAACTTCATCCTTCATTTACAAAAAAGCCACAGGGGCGGGGGGTAAAGCCTATCTTACTTATATGGCTGAAAAATATCAAATAATCCTAAATTTCCAAGAAAAGTATGTACATGTACACACATGGGCCCTTCAGGCAAAATATTGAGCTTTATATCCAAAGAAGATTGTTGCTTTCATCCTACTCCCACTTCTTATCCTGAAGAGGTACCACATGAAGAATTCAGAAAGGTATATAAGGTATAGGTTTGAATTTTAACCAGTCTGATTTTTGTTTTTTCATCCTTGATTCAAATTTAGAACTTCAAGTTTGATGAGAAACCAAAAATCATGAGAGTTGGAGATCTGTTTTTCATCTCATCAGGAGCAGATTAAGTGATAGCATGATTTGATTTAATCTTAAACCCCAATTTAACCCTTTCTCACTCAGATTGGTCAAAATTATTCAAAAAATATCCATCTATCAGGTTGGGTGATTAATTACCCTTGAAAAGACTTTAAAATTACCCAAAAAGTTAAGGAAATCCTCCCTTCTTTGAGGTTGGCTTTTACCAGCTGTAAATTTCCCACCCTTTTTTCTGCCTGCCCCTCCCTGCACACACACACACACATTTTTTTCTTTTAAATGAGTCCTTATTCAATCATGCTTGTAAGCTCCTCCTCCCCAAAGAAAAATTTTATAAATTTTGATACCCCCCTGCCCCCATCAAGATTATATGGTGTTTGAAGGCCCCCCAGTATAAATGTGAGCCCTGTCTATTGATGATTTGTGAATCTGAATTGATCATCATCAACCCAACTACCAAAACAAACCTCAAAATTTTATTCAATCAATCTCCACACATATTCTGCTTCTTATTCTTCTCCTTTTTTATTTCTAATGGTTACCATCATCACTGAATCATCTAAAAATATAAAAAGATCAAAATAAATTCCAAAAAATTACCTGGAATTTATTTCATTCGGTTTCTATTCATTGAAAAATGCTTTATTTTTTGCACCTCTTTCATCAATTTCAGTCCACTTCTTTTCTTTTTTTTTCAGTCTGCTCTTATTTTTAGTTTATATTAAATTTTTCAGTCTGCTTTTCTTTTCTTTTCTTTTTTTTTTTTTTAAAAAAAAACACAAAAATGATGTGTGTACATACGTAATGTTTGTGTGTTTTTCAAAAAAATACTTTTCAACAACATCTTTGCATCTTTTTAAGGTTTTTTTAATAATAACACAAAGATACAGGTATATCAAATTTAAATGTACCAAGAAATGTAACAAGGACTACAAATGTCATGAACACTGATTCCTCACTGGGTTCAAAGTTTTTTTTGAATGTTTATACAAACCTGCTTTGATGATCCAACTTTCATCTGATGTACTTTCCCCTGAACCCAGAAATCCACACACTTGAGTTTCATATTCTCTGATGACTTGAATGAGGATTTTAACTAGATTTGAATTCAGAAAAAAATTAAGTTACATCCCAAATTAATCACATAGGAGAAGTTCCTCCTCTGCTTAATTTTTGTTCCCAAAATTTGCTAAACCAATCATATTCCAATACCCTTCTTTATGATAAAGATGAATATCAGATACAAAGGTTTCTCCTGAAGTTTTTCCAAATCAATCCATAAGGCTTGCTTAGCCATCTTTAAAAAACATCAATCAAAGATTTTATGGCCTACAAACAGGAGTCCAAATAGCTTCAGTATGGCTGGAAGGTATAGGATTTCCTGGAGGATGATATATTTGGAAGCACAATGGCATTCACTGATTTCATAGAATTTCAGTAGGGAGGACTTCCACAAGCTCACATCTCCACCATTTTCAATGATGACCACAAGCCCAGAAAATCTGAACATGTTGAGAAGATGGTTTATGCAGAGATTTCTAATAGGGAATATCAGAGTTAAAATTTTGAGAAATTGAAATAGCTTTTTTCAGGAAAAATATCAATTTTTCAAAGGGAAATGTTAAATTCACGGCTCATTGAGCCATGCACACGGTTCAAAAGGGGCCTTGTGGCACGCCACACAGTCCAATCCAAGCCGTGTACAACCCCCCATGGCTGACCCAGCCTGGTCTTCCGGTGTGTGGGATTCCACACAACTACATTTGAGCCATGTGGAGTTGTAAACCGCTCAAATGTAGTCATGTGGCATCCCACATGCCACCAGACCGCGGTGAGCCAAAAGAAAAAAAAGGAATGAAAGGGTATTAACATAACCCATAAACTAAATAAAACTTCCAAAAAAACAGAAATCAACCAAAAAATCAAAGAATGTTCATTTTTTGGTTAAAAAATAAATAAATAAATAAAAAAAACTGGTACTATCCAATGGACTAACCCTACAGTTAAAAGATCCAAAAAACACAAGTAACTGGAATAGCCTTAAACTAAAAACACCAAAAAAAAGACAAGTAACTTGACAAGCCCTAAAGTAAAAACACCAAAAAAAGACAAGTAACTTGAAAATCCCTAAATTAAAAACACCAAAAAAATATCAGTAAATTGACAAGCCCTAAAGTAAGTTCAACTTGACTAGCCCTAAAGTAAAAAGGCCCAAAAATTAAAGAAGTCTTTTGACCAGCCCTAAAGTAAAAGTGCCCAAAAAATTCAAGTCTTTTGACCAGCCCTAAATTAAAAACACAAAAAAAAAACAAGTTCAAATTGTTTTAAGCTGATCAAATCCCAAGCTTAACATAAGTTAAGCTTGTGATAGAATCAGCCCAACACAAGTTGAACTGAATTACCATCAAACTCTCATTCAAAACACTCAATATAACAATGTTAACTCAAAAAGTTCAACATAATGATGTTCAAAATGTGATAACCCTTTATATTAATAGAACTTGTTAGCTGCATTAGAATTACAATATATATAAAACCCAATGATGAAATGAAGTCAAAGTCTATTAAAATATAGAATACATTTGCATTTGATCTTTGAGATAATCAATACAACCAGAGGTTTTTTTAGAAATCAAGGAACATGGTTTTGCTACAGTGGGCGGGATTGGAATCATTTTTCCCTCAATTACTAATAGAAACCAGTGGTTATTGTTTACAAAGGAAATGAACCTTGGATCTGATTGATAATTAACACCATTTTTCATTGGATTATAAGTATCACATGACTCCAATGAAATGAAACATATAGGTCTGGAATATGTTTCTGCTATGATTTGACCCATATCTAATTTAGCCAGCCATTTTTAGGAGGGAATCTTTTCATTGATGTCTTCAACATCAAGTATTTTTTTAACCTTTTCAACCTCCTTTGCACCACCAAGAATCTTAATGTAGTATGCTTTATGTTTCTATAATGTTTCAATCATTTCCTTCCTAAGTATAAACCAACCATGTTCTTCATGATCAAGAGATTTAGCAATGACTCTAAATCTGCAATTCCCATCTCCATTTGGATCCCAAACCTCACCCATAAACTTTTGGAATTTCCTGGGTATTTGATTCAGGTATTTCACGTTTGGTTCCTATCATGAAAACTAACTTAGTATTCATTTATTTAATCAGATAAACTAAATGAATACTCACCAAAGATGAGCTTCTGGTTGAGATTTGCTGCATGTTCTTTTCCTCTGAAGAAGATTCTGATTCCAAATTAAGTGATCCAAATTCAATTTCAGTCTCTTCCTCTGAGCTATGAAATTCAGATTCGGAGTCTGCCAACTTTGACTAGCAATTCATCATTAGTTAGTAACTAAGCTCATTAAACCAAAAAAATGAACATATCCCAAAAGAAAAGACTTACAATCTTTTGTCTTTTCTTTTTTGAAGCCCTTCTAGTCCTTTTTTCCCCCTTGAGTTTTTTTTCAACATTCTCAAACCAAGATGGTTCTTGCCATGTATCTGTCAATTTTGGCCTGCCCCTACTTGATTGTTAGACTTTAGGTTCAAGTCTTGGCTTCAATCAATATTTTGTTATCTTCTGAATGATATAATTCAATAGGCCACTTTTCTCATGATATGGAGATTCCAAGATCATTTCATTCACTTTTTCACGTAACTGAGGAATACTTATCATTTCATCAACATTTCACTTGAAAAATTCAAAAGGATCAACCATTAGCAAATTATGAATCATTAATCATAAAGCATTAATCACATAGTGATCTGAACAATCCAACTTAAGCCAACTTACAGAAATAGAACTGCAAGAGTAATAGTCCAACCTCCACTGACAATGAACATCTTTGGGTACCATGGATCCTCTGAATGCTAGATGGTCAACTATTTTGTGGGAACAGGGCAAACCCATAGTCTTGGAGTATGACTTGCTGTACACTTCACCATCATGATCATGTTTGAACTCCTCACATTGTTCCCTAATAAGATGAATTGCCTCTAAAGACAATTTGTGACCTAATTGTAACAGTTCAGGTGGAAGAACTTTCCCTAACTTAATTAAAGAGTTATAAAGTGATGCATGAACCAATTATATTTGATTCAAAATGGTCCCATTAAGGCTTTTCCTAAAATCCAACAGGTTTCCCAAAGAGTTTGCAAGGAATTGTTTGAGAGTTTCATGGGCCCCTTCAACCTGAGATGTTGTGTTGTTTCAAAAATCTGGGTTTATACAAGTCCACGCTGTTACAAACATCTCTTTGATAGGGAAAATTTTATTTTCCATCTACTTGAGTACATCCTCATAGTCTTTCAAGAAACACTATACAAGTCAAAGTTCAGAACCCAAAACTAGGAAGAATAAGAAGCAGTGATTTGGACCTACTCTGAGTTCCAAATCATTGACCTCTGCCTCCTCCTTTGTATTTGAGGCCCCATTGGGTTGACAGAACCCAAGTGTGGTCCAGGGGGTGCCCAAAATTCTGGCACAACTTCCGGGGGGTTGTGCATCCCCAAACACGGCGGTTTTAGGCGGTGTAGGGGGTTACACGGCTCAAATTTGCCATGTTTGGGGGCTACACAGCTCCTACACAACCCCCTGGGGGTCACACATGTTTGAAAAGGACCTTTGTAGTCATCTATGGGCCCCCACCGCTCATTTGAGCCTTGTATGGCCCTGCACAACTACCACACGGCTGGAGCCATGAATTTAACATCTCCCTTTTTCAAAAAATATTTTTTTTTATAAAAATAAACAATAAATCAATTGTTTTAACTGAAAAAATAAAATTATGAAAAAAAATGGATACGCTTGAAATCAGCCATTTAATTTTTTGAAAATTTTAACTCTGATATGCACTAATGAAAGTGCTCAGCCTCATTTTTTTTCAAGAATTTAAGGGAAAAATGATGCATGAACCATGTGGTAATTTAAACCTTTAATACCCTTTGCATGGATAATCATACATTCATAAAGGAATAAACCAAAGCTTTCTTTCCTGAAACAATCATGGGTTAAGATTCTAATCTTATCTATCAAAGATAACAAGATGATGTTAGGATATCATCCTTGCACCACCAAAAAAGCCCTTAAATTTTTAGTTCCTGGCTTTTGTCTCAATATAACAACCTCTTGGCAAAACTAAAAATTTCACATAAATCTGAAAGGATGTGCAGGTATCTCAGATGCTAAATATCTCTAAAACTATGTTCATAAGAGCAATCAATTTCTTACTTTTGATGTTTGTGGAACCTTGAATGAAATGAATTGTTTTTGGGATTCACAATTGATTTCTGCAGCTGAGGCATTCTAGAGAGTTTTTTTCCCCTTCTTGTAGATTTTATGCCATCTAACTTGATCATGTTACACAACCCAAAATTTGCCTGCTTGAAAAAAAAAAGTGAATTCTGAACCTGATAAAGTTCTGGATAGAGTTGTTCAAAGATCAAACCTTTCAAAAATCAAAACTTATAGATTATTTAAAAATAAATTTTATTGACTGTTTTTCAAGGAAAATTGAATATTCTGAATCTCCAAAACCTTTCAAATGGTATCCCCAGAGAAGAGAGTTGAGACCAAGACAAAGAGGTCCATTTATGAGATGTATATATACCCTCTATCCTACAGATGCTTAAATTTTGTTTCTCAGATTTGTTTTGAATAATATTTTTGGTAAAAATTCTTTCAATCACCTAAAGAATCTAAAACAATTTCTTATGAAACCTTTTAGAGAGGCTCACTTGGACAAGGGTCTATTTGTGGAAAATCATCATTTGTAAACAACAATGGAAGAAGCTGTGGAAGATCTTCAACCTTCTGAGCTAAGGAATCTGTTTGGAATGCTTGAATCACTCTTTTAAAATACAGACCCATATTGAAAATGTGATTTTTTTCTTCTTTTCCATTCAATCTTATGTTTGATCATTTAATTTTTTTATGGAATCACAGAGAAAATAGTCATCAAAAATAAAACATTATGACCCATAAAACCTATCAAATTTCAAAATTGTGGAACAAGTGTTGAAGAAGATTTTCCTTATCCTCCAAGACTTGATAAATCAGTGGAGACATGAATGAAAAAAATGAGATAGATCCTTGAGGAAAAAGAAATTGGTGTTCTAACTCAATCAGAAATACAAAAAATCTCTCCTCTTAATCATAGAAAGAAGCAAATCTTTGATCTTATGATTATTGATGTATGAAATACTTCAGGAATCACTTACTTCTTTATTGATCAACCTTGAGGGTATGGAAAAAGCTTCCAATATAAATTATTTCTAGATTCTATCAGATTGTATGTAAGAAGAACTATGTCATGTGATGGTAGTGGAATAGCTACCATGCTCCATTCCAAGATGGAAGAAAATCTCATCTCAACTTTAGAATCCCTTCAAGTTTGAATCACTCCTCTTTATCAAGAGTATCAAAGAATTCTTGAATGGGTCAAGCTCTCAAAAAATATTCTTTGATAATCTGGGATCAATCTCCTATGCTTCACAAGATTTATCTTGAGTTGGTTGAAAGGCTACTTCAAGACCTCATGGATTCAAACCCATTTTTTGGACCAAAGTTAATGGTCCTTGGTTGAGAATTTAGGCAACTTTCACCTTTGGTTCAAAGAGGTACATGTCCCTAAATCATTAATTCAAGTTTTTTTTTTAAAAAAAAAATCCTACTTCCTGCGGAGAATTCCAAGGTTTCAACCTTAATTATAATATGCTTGCTACAAGTTCAATGCTGATCACCAGAATTTCTTACTAAATCCTGAATTTGGCCTGAATTAACTACAAGGTTCAAACAAAAAGCCTGCTTCCCCCAACAGATGGTAATTCATGGTTATAGTAAAGATCAATCTTTGTATAGATTTGATCAAGAATTGTTTGTTTTTCAAAAATGCACTTTTGCTACCTTGAAAATGGTTATTGATTAGACGTTTTTATACTAAGTTGAAAAATATACAGCAGTCTACAACATAAATACCTTGATACTGAGATTCTCTTTCATGGAAGTGAAGAAAACCAAACTATGAATAATTCTTATTAAAAACATGACTCTGATGAGGATAATACTCAAACCCTATACAAAAAAGAGTTCATCAACACACACCATGGAAAAAAGGCCACACCTTCTGGAAGGTGTAGCACCTGGAACTTGTTTTGCTTTGGTTTTGACTCTGAGAAACAACTGTTTCTAACTTGATTAGGGACCTGAGAAAAGTTGTTTGTAGCAGTTCTTGAGTATTCCAATCAATTATAGTGCATGCATGGAATACAGAAGATTTAGAATTATGCAGAAGGTAAATTCTATGTAAAACTAAATTTGAGAATACTATCAAGAAAATAATATTGATTTTGATTATTGATTGGATTCAATCAAATGTTTGGGGTTTCTGTGAAATTTGCATGATGATCACTATTTTCATTACTTAAATGATCAAAAGTGAAAATGAATTAATTTGAAAATATCAAATTTTTTCAGAGTTTTGAATACATGTTGATTTCAAAAATTCAAATGCTTGGTTGAATTTTTGATCCAATCATTTTTTGCTTAGTTGCATTTTTTTTAGTCAATTTATTCATTTTGTGAATTTTTCAATTTTTATTTTATTAATCAAGTCACCATGGATTGATTTCCATTTGAGCTGCACTATTTTTTTTATGTTTTTTATTTCTAATAATCTTAATTTTTCAAATTTTAATTTCACAATTTTTTTTGATTTATTTTTTTTCTTTATTTTTGTTTTTTTGTTTTTTCTTTCTTTTGTTTTTCTTTTTTTCTTTTTTAATTTTTTTTACCCCATCAGGTTGATTGAGAACATATGATAAGTTTTCCACCTCCCCAAGAGTCAATCCCCATGCAACCCCTTCTGTTTTGCAGGGGGGACCATTTGGGAGTCAAACATGCAGCAAGCAAATGTCAGGGTGGGAGTCACCTTACGCAAAGTTGACCATCATGCTGACAGGAGTGTAAAATTTGAAAAAAATCTAAAAATATAGACAAATCAAAAAAATATAAAATCAGAAAAAAAAATCAAAAAATCAAAAAATTGAAAAAATGAAAAATATACAAAATCCAAAAATAAATGACCAAAAGTTTTGATAAATACAAAATAATATGAAATGATATGAAAAAATACAACAAAATGAAACAAATATTCAAAAATATACTAAAATATGAAAAAAAATGGCTAGGTGAGGGGGAGGCCCCTGGACCACCAGCCCAAATTCCTGGTGCTGCCCTACTATATAGGAGGTCACATCACTGAAATGGGTTGGAAAAAATTGAATGTTTGATGATGCCTTGCAAGCATGGTTTTTAGTGAGGATGAACTAGTGTGTGTGTAGTAACATCACCATTCTAGAAGAGTTTTCAATCATTAACAAAATAAATCTTTTGGATTATTTTAAACGTATTCTTTGTGACCCTTTTAAATTGAATTCATATGTAAAGTATACATATAAATATATATATATATAAATATAAAAAAAATATAAAGATATAAAAAAAGGGTGATTTTAAATTCATGGCTCCAACCATGTGGTAGTCTGGTAGGGCCTTACATGGCTCAAATGAGCCATGGGGGCCCATAGAATACTACAATGGGCCGTTTAAAACACGCGCAACCCTGGGGGGTTGTGTAGGAGCCGTGTAACTCCCAAACACGGCAAATTTGAGCCGTGTACCCACGTACACGGCTAAAAACTGCGTTAAGCTTGGGATGTGATCAGCTTAACACAAGTTGAACTTGTTTTTTTGGTGTTTTTAATTTAGGGCTTTTCAAGTTACTTGCTTTTTTTGGTGTTTTTACTTTAGGTCTTGTCAAGTTACTGGTCTTTTTTTTGCTGTTTTTAGTTTAGGGCTAGTCCAGTTACTTGTGTTTTTTTGGGTCTTTTTACTTTAGGGCTGGTCTATTGGATAGTACCAGTTTTTTTTGTTTTTTATTTATTTTTTTTTTCAACCAAAAAATGAACATTCTTTGATTTTTTGGTTGATTTCCGTTTTTTTGGAAGATTTATTTAGTTTATGGGTTATTTTAGCACCCTTTCATTCCTTTTTTTTTGGCTCAACGCAGTCCGGTGGCGTGTGGGATGCCATATGACTATAATTGAGCCGTTTAAAACTCAACATGGCTCAAATGTAGTTTTGTGGAATCCCACACACCGGCAGACCAGGCTGGGTCGGCCGCGCAACTGTTTGAGCCGTGGGGGGTTGTACAAGGCTTGGATTGGACCATGTGGTGTGCCAAACAGCCACTTTCAAACCGTGTGCACGGCCAAATGAGCGGTGAATTTAACATTTCCCAAAAAAAAAATGAAAAAATGTACAGAAAGATAAAAACAATACAAAAAAGATGAAGAACTTTACAAAAAACATAAAAAAATATAAAACAATAAAAAAAATATGAAGAAATTCACAAAAAAATACAAAAATATAAAACAATATGAAACAATATGAAACAATACAAAAAAAACCAAAAAAAACCAAAAAAAAACCAAAAAAAAAAAAAACAAAAAAACAAAAAAAACCACAAAAAAACAAAAAAAAAAAAAAAAAAATGTAAAAAGATATGAAAATATAAAGATAGAAAAAATTATGAAAAAACAGAAAAGGTTGATGTTCAATTCATAACTCCCAGTTGTGTGGGAGTTGTGTAGTGCCCTACATGGCCCATACCTGCATGCGGGCAAAAGCACGCGTCTAGACGCGCCCAAGGGGTTGTCTCAAACACAGGAAAGCCTGGGGGGCCGTATAAACCCCTTGAATTTCATCTTTGAGCTTTGTAACCCTGTATATGGCGGTTTTGAGCTGTTTACCCCCGTACATGGACGTTTTGAGCCGTGTTTGGGGGTAGTCAGCCCCCAGGGGTTGTGCCAAACTTTTTGGGTCCCCCTGGGCCACATTTGGGTTCCATTAACCCAAATTTGGGATCAAAGCTTACTATTTGGGACTTTTGTTACACATCTAGCAATCATAAAGTGACAATAAAGTGAAATTAAAGTGAAATTAAGTGAAATTAAAGTGAAACTATAGGAAAATGCAAATAAAACATCCCAAAAAATTGATCTTTCTCAACTTGAACATGAGAAAACTTGGTAGTTTTTCAATTGAAAGTTGGATTTAATACTGAAGTAGAATTGCATTTTTTTGCATTATGGGAAGCGTGGCAAGCCCTACTTTCAAAATGGCAACGTCCAAGGACTACATTGGTGCAATGAACAAAGCTGCAGAAAAGAAGGATTTGGGTAATGAATAATTGGACGCCCCAATTGCATCCTAATCAAGGGTGAAAATTGAGGAGAAAATTGTTTCACAAATGGACATGACCTCTGGTGGTGAGTAAAATTTTATGTTACTGGTCTTTGCCTTATTTAATTTGATTGAAACTGATGGAGTTCATGCCATCAATATAACTATTTAACTATGACATATCCACTTTCCCCACCTCCTGTGAGAGCTTTTCCTACTAGGGAAGAGGAACAAATGTATTTTCAAACATGAAAAATGAAGCATGGTTACTCTTTACCAGTTTTAAGCTCAAAGCGTGATAAATATGTCGATTTAGCCTGTGATAGACATGGTTTGTACTCTGGGCAATTGCTCACCAAAAGGTCAAGGCAAACTCACACAAGGAAGCTTGGGCACAAGTTTTTAATTTGTGCTAATCACACAAAGGAGGATCCCTTGTGGAAAATCTCCTAAAAGAATGATCAACATAACCATGAACCATCTCCACCCCCCTCAGTGCACCCTCACCTGAGGAAAATCTCTGGGGTAGCCTTAGACAATCTAAAAGGAGGCATGAATGATGGGCTCAATACTATTCAACTCAAAAGGAAATTGAGCAAGCTTGATGGTTGAAAATATGTTAATGACCAAATAATCTATAACACTAAGCGTAAGGTAGCGCTTTAAGAACTGAAGGGAAAAAGTTTTATGGAGGTCCTCTTTGAACAGCTTGGTAATTCAGGTTGGGTTCATCAAGCAAAATTCAGTGGAGAGGGTCACTTGGAGGCCCTATTCTTGGCTCACCAAGAGTCATTAAAGCTTTGAAAGCAATTCTATCATATGCTATGATTGATTGTACTTATAAGAAAAATAATTACAACATCCCCTTATTGCATGTCATAGGAATTACTTCCAACCAGAAAACTTTCACAAAAGCTCTTGTTTTTATAACAAGAGAAACGTTTGAGTTCTACAGTTGGTCTTTAAATGCGCTAAAGGAGTTGGATTATGATCCTGAGAGACTTCCCAAAGTCTTTGTGATGGACCATGAAAAATATTTGATCCTTGCTTTACAACAAATATTTACTGAGTCAACAAGAAAGTGCTTTCAATGGCACTTGTCTAAAAAAAATTTCAAGAAAACTGTAAGGTGTGCTTTAATAATGAAAGTGAAGGGTGGCAAAGCTTTATGTCTCTGTGGGCTAAGTATGGGGCCTCAAAAACCAAGGAGGAGGCAGAGGTCAATGATTCAGAACTTAGAGTAAGTGCCAAATCACTTCCTCTACTGTTAATCTTCCTAGTTTTGGGTTGCTTACATTATGACTTGTATAAAGTGTTTTTTTGGCAGACCGTGAGGATGTACTTGAGTATATGGATAATAATATATTCTGTATCAAAGAGATGTTTTTAACAGCTTGGACTTGCAAAAACCAAGACTTTGGAAATAAAACAAAGTCTTGGGTTGAAGGGGCCCATGCTACTCTCAAATGATTCCTTGCAAACTTGTTGGGAAGCATTTTGGATGTTTGGCAAAACCTAGAGGGCACAGTTTACAATAAAATTAAATTGATTCAGGCTGTGATTTACAACTCTTGAATAAAGATTGGAATAGTTCTTCCTAATGAACTGTTACCATTGGGATACAAGGTGTCTTTACAAGCAATCAAACTTGTTGGGGATCAATTAGATAGGTTAAAGCGGAACCATGATGGGGAAGTGTGCACCAAGTCATACTCAATGACTATGGGTTTTCCCTGTTCCCACCAAATAAGGGACCTACTTGCGTCAAGAGGCTCCATTGTTCCTGAAGATATTCAGCCTCAGTGGGGGTTGGACTATGACCCTTGCAGTTCTATTTCTTTTAGTTGGTTTAAGTTGGATTGTTCAAATCACTTTGTGATTAATGCTTTTTGATTGATTATTTTTGATTAATGCTTTTTGACAAATGCTTTTTGAGTGATGATTCCTAATTGAAAAAAATGATGATTCCTACTTGAATAATATTTGATTCTTTTGAATTTTTAAAGTTGATGTTGATGAACTGCTCAACAATTCTCATTTACATGAGAAGCTCAATTCAATGATCTTGAATCATCCTGATGAAGATTATTGCAGGCTGTTGAAGCAATTCATGAAGGAGACCACAAATTATCTATCAAAGCCAATACTTAAACATAAAGTCTTGCAATCAAGCAGAGGCCTTCCAAAATTAACAGATACCTGGCAAGATCCTTTTTGATTCCAACACATTGAAAAGGAACTTAAGCGGGCAAAGAGAAGTAGAAGGGCACCAAAGAAGAAAAGACAAATGATTGTAAGTCTTTCCTTTTGTGAAAGGTTCATTTTTTGTTTAATGAACTGATTGAGAAATGTTTATAGTCCAAGTCAGGATCTTCATCTGAATTTCATATTTCAGTGGAAAAGAATGAAAGTTCATTGGGTTTGGTTCTATTGGAATCCAATTCCTTTTCAAAGGATGAAGCAGACGCAATGGAGAAGTCAAATAGAAGCTCATCTTTGGTGAGTGGTGATTGCTTTAATGAGATTAGAATTTTGGCTGAATACTATTTAATTTTAGGAAGTAAATTACCTCAATCAAATACCTGAGAACTTACATAAGTTCTTGGGTGAGGTTTGGGACCCAGTTGGTGATGGAAATTGTGGTTTTAGAGTCATGGCTAAATCACTTGGGTATGATGAGGATGGATAAATTTTGGAAAGAAATGCTTGAAGAATTGTGGAAAGATAAGGAATGCTGTTCTAAGATCCTTGGCAGCAGTAAAGATGTTGAAAAGATAGAACAAAAACTTGATTTCAATGACATCAATGAAAAGATTCCCTCTTCAAAATGGCTTTCAAAGCTTGAAATGGGTCAAAAAATAGCTGATAATTATGGAAGACAAATATTCTTCATTTCATTGGAATAATTTTGTTCTTTTACTCCTATTAAAATTGGTTTAAAAGAAAAATAAGCTCCCATGTTCATTTTCTTTGTTAACAATAACCATTGGGTCCAGCTTTTAATTAAGGGAGATGTGATTCCAATTCTGCCCATATTTTCCAAACCACGTTCCATGATTTCTAAAACAGCAGATTTTTGGTTTTATCACCTCAATAATAAACTTGAGAGTTGTTTTCTAACTTATAGATCAATTTCATCATTTGGGTTGGGTCTAACATGCCAATATTGTAATTCTATTAATATGAAGGGTTATCACATTTTGAACATCATTGTGCTGAGTTTTTGAGTCAAAATCATTATGATGAGTGTTTTGAATGAGATTTTAATGGTAAGTCAGTTCAACTTGTGTTGGACTGATCCCATCACAATCTTAACTTGTGTTGGGCTGATCCCAACACAAGCTTAACTTGTGTTGGGCTGATCCCATCACAAGCTTAACTTGTGTTGGCTGATCCCATCACAAGCTTAACTTGTGTTAAGCTTGTGATGGTTTCAGCTTAAAACAAGTTTGACTTGTTTTTATTTGGTGTTTTTAATTTAGGGCTGGTCAAAAGACTTGTATTTGTTGGAAATTTTACTCTAGGGCTGGTCAAAAGACTTGTTTTATTTTTTGGCTGGTCAAAAGACTGGTCTTTCTTTTGGCACTTTTACTTTAGGGATGGTCAAAAGACTTCTTGCATTTTTTGGCCCTTTTAATTTAGGGCTAGTCAAGTTGAACTTGAATTTTTTACTTGAATCTTAAGACAACAGTTTGGTTTTCTTCAGTGTTTATTTTTTTATTTTTATTTATTTATTATTAATTATGTTTCTTTTATTTCTTTTTTTATTTTATTTTTTTAACCAAAAAATCAATTTTTTTTATCTTTTGGTTGATTCTTTTGGTTGATTTCTGTTTTTTTTTTTTTTTTTGTATTTTTATTTAGTTTATTTTGGTTTATTTTATACCCTTTATTTATTGATATTTTATTTTCACTTGTTTTTTTTCCCACCAGACTTTTAGCCGTGTGGCATGGCTACACCACTACATTTGATCCATGTAGAGCCCCACACTACTCAAATGTGGCTGGGCTGCCTGTGTGGCATGGAAACACGACTACATTTGAGCTTTGTGGGGCTCTACACAGCTCAAATGTAGTATTTCAGCCACCACATGGCGGTCCGGTGCCATGTGGAGTACAGTTCAATAACACTCAAATTTTGTGGGGTCTGCACAGCTCTGGTGTAGCCTTGTAGCTGTGAATTTAACATCAACCAATAGAAAAATATTTATATTTAAAATATTTTCACCACGAAAAGTCGGTTTTGAGTTGTGCCATAAGACACATGTTGAGTGATGAATGCACCTTGAAGGGTTGTGAATTTAGTGTCATCCTCATTTAATTATGAATTTTTTCTTTTGATTTGATTTGTTTTGATTCTGATTTTTTTTTTTTTTGATTTTTTTGTTGATTTTTTTTTTTTTTTTTATTTTTATTTTTTTATTTTTTTTATTTTTTTATTTTTTATTTTATTTTTTTTAACCCCTCAGGTTTATGGAAAACTTACAATAAGTTGTCCACCTCCCCAAGAGTTGATACCCGCACTGTACTTGCTGGGAGTCACTAGAAGGGGAATTTATTAACTAATACTCCTTAATAGATAGAGGTAAAGTAAGATGGTTTTGAATTTCCTGCCCTTCTGAACTATAATAAGCCTGCAAAATTATTTTTTTAATTAATGGCTGTTTTTCTTTGAGACTAAAAATAGGTCTCTAATCAGAACTATATTATTATTAATAAAGATTTTTTGGAATTTAAAGACTATTCAAAGTTGGATTGGATTATTGGCAAGCTTCCACCAATTAATAATGAAGAATTTCAGACTTTTTCTGACTATTTTTCCAAGTTCCAATTTAAGGATTTAAGGGCTTACTAAAAAGTGTTTAACCAGTAAGAGGAACCAAAGATGGGTTTTCCCACAGGGAGCTAGTTGGAAAAAAATCTTGGTTGGTTGTTCTGTTGTGCTCTTGCTTTTTTTATAAATTTACTAATCACAAATAAGGGTTTTTTCTCTCAATAATAGGTGCTGAATAATAGGTCTTTTCTCAAGAACCCTTATTCAAGAACACCTGGGGTTCGTTCAAATGGTCACTGATAATTTTGTTTATGATCATTTAATTTATTTTATCTTGATTCTGGTTCGCTGAAAATCTGGTGTTGATTTAGGAAGATGCCATACTACATAGGTCATGGGGGCAGATGGTATGTTTGGGGGCTGATGCCATGCTAGACAACTTGGATAGGGAAAAAGAGCCCCTCTTCAATAGAAAAGTAATTCCTCAGGGGATCATCCAAGGTTCCCTGGGGACGTTTCTGATCCTCTCTCTGCACTGTTGAAGCACAGGAGGGTACAGCTACATGAGGCAATAATGCTGGTGAGAAAACATGTGGAACAAGGCAAGAGGTAGCTGTATTCTTTATTATGAATTTTGATAGAAAGGCAAAAATATGAGGAAAAGGTTAATATTTGTGATTTATGGACGCTTTTGGGTGCTTATCATGTATAAAAAATGATGCAGAAGTTCCCTGAATCTTGAGTTAATTTTGCTGGTTGGGAAAAGCATGAAACATGCTTGGCAGCTGCAAGCCCTCTTTGGTAACTGAAATTGTATGACTTGTATGGTTGAGGTGGTGGAACAATACTTGTTGGGTGTTTTCTGAGGATAATTCTGAGCCCTTATCATTTATAAAAGTTGGCAGGAACTACCTGGATGCTGTTTCAAAGTAATTAGTTGTAGAGATATGAGGTGTTCTGTTTTACTGCATGTTTCCTTTGGCGACTTGAGAGTGTGGCTTGAAGGTGTTGTGTGTTTGTAATGGTGGAAAACTGAGTATCAGAGTGCTTCAGGGGAAGTTTCAGAGGCCTTATATGTTTTTTAAAGTTCCAGAAAGGTCATGTGTACTGATTTGTTATTGCTGGTTGGTGAGAATTGAGAAATACTTGGCTGCATGAGCCCCTACTTTTGTTGGTGCATGTATGAGTGGTGTATGGTTGGATTGCTGGATTGCTGGGAAAATGAGTATATGAGTGCTTCAGAAGACTTTTCAGAGGCTTTATCTGGTGGTGAAAGTTCCAGAAAGGTCATGTGTACTGAGATGTTATTGCTGGTTGGCAAGAATTGAGACATAATTGGGTGCATGAGCCCCTACTTTTGTTGGTGCATGTATGAGTGTTGTATGGTTAGATTGGTGGAAAAATGAGTATCAGAGTGCTTCAGAGGACGTTTAAGAGTTCCTGAAATGTAATGAATGATCCAGGAATGTAGTTTAAATTGGATTCATAGTATTGGTTGTAGTGCAACATTGGTACTATGGTTTAAGTCCTGCAGGTATGGGTATGTTGTTTTTGTGATGTGATTATTTTAAGTATAATATTTTTTCCATTAGATTTTCAATTAAGCTTTTATTTTTTTCTTCCTGTGACATAATCCAGTTTGTGCCAGGTTTTGGTTTGTTTGTGACAGGTGTTTGGTATAGTTGAAGGGGGTTATCTGGTGATGGATTTGGGATTTGAGGTTTCTTTGAGTTTAGAGCATAGTTTATGAGGGGTTTGGAATTTCTTTCTGAGGTTAATTTGATAAAAATAATAATAATTAATAAAAAATGAGTCTGATGGCTATATGACAGGTTTAGTTTACCACAGCATGACCCCTTCAATTTTTCAGGGTGGACTGTGTGGGGGTCAACCATGCAGCAAGCAACTGTCAGGGTGGTTGTAACATTATGCTAAGTCAACTTTCATGCTGAAAGGAAGCAAAAAAAACAAAGGTCAATGTTAAATTTGAAACCCAAAGGTTGCAAAGGGTTGTGAATGGTCTTTCATGACCGTACGCGGTTGCAAACACCGGATCATGCCCCAACAAAGAGTGATCCAGGTTGCTTCCAACTGGTGCAACCCCAAAGAGGTTGCAAACAGGGTCACGCCTGTTTTCCAGGCCCATTTGGGAAAAATGGCCCCAAATTGGGCATTTGGGGGGGGGAGTTGGGGCACCTAGGCACCCCTGGACCACATTTTAGTGGCGTCAACCCAGATTTGGGGATGTGGGATACTATGTGGGACTATTATTGGACCACAAAAAGAAACATGTGAATTAAACACTCTGCCTATTGGCCAAAACTCTTGACACAAACCTTTTACACACACACCACATGCCTGTTGGATAAATGAATTTTTTTCAACTCAAAAGTGAGCTAACTTTTGGAGTTGTTGGATTGAAAATTGCATGGAATGCTCAATTTCCATTGAGTTTTTTTGTTTTATGGGAACAGTGACAAGCCCAAGCGCTCCCAGATTAAAAAAGTCTATGTTAAAGGACTTAATCTAAAGTGTAATTAACAAAGGTTTGGTGGAATCTAGAGATTTTGGTAGGGAGTTGGAAAAGAAAAAATTGGAAGCCCCAATTGAGTCCTCATCTAGAGTTACAATTGAGGAACAAGCTGTTTCTTCAAAACAGGAACAAGATGTTCCATCACAACATGAATTGACTAAAGTTGGTGGGTGACATTTCATATGTCATTGGACTGAGAAAGATTTGGCTTGACAAATACTGATGTAAATAAGGGGTGCCAGACCCACTTGACCCTCCTCCTGTGAGAACCTTTGCTAGTAGGAAAGAAGTTAATATTTATTGTCAAAAATGGGAAGCCATGCATGGCTACACATTGAAACATTTAAAATCAAGGAAGGATAAATGTGTTGATCTAGCTTGTGACAGATATGGGTTTTATTAAGGGCCATGACTCACCAAAAATCAAAGAGAAACTCAAACTATGAATGTTGGGTGTCAATTCATGATCCATGCAAGTAGGGAAGTGGCAGATACCACATGGCATCTCTCCATTAGAAATGGCCTACAAAACCATCAACCATCAGAAAGTCCTTCAGTGCATCCTCAACTGAGGAGAATATCAGGTCAAGCATTAGATTTACTTAGGGAAGGAATGAAAGATGGGCTCAATACAGTGCAACTTAAAAGTAAATTGAGTAAGATTGATGGTGGAGAATACATTGATTATATAACAATCTATAACACTAAGTGAAAGGTAAATCTTGCTAAACTGGATGGGAAAGGTGTTATGGACGCTATATTGGAAATGTTCCAGGAATCCCAGTGGTTTTCCAGGTAAAAATTTGGTGGAGAGGGTCACTGAGAGGCCTTATTCTTGGCTCATCCTGAGCCTTTAAAACTACAAAAAAAATTCCATCACATTGCTTTGATGGATTGTACTTATAAAACAAATAGGTAAAAAATCCTTCTATTGCATGTTGTAGGAATGACTGCTAACAAAAAGATATTTACAAATTCTTTTTTTTTTATAACAGAAGGAATGTGTGAGTTTCATAGTTAGGCGTTGAACGCATTAAAGTAGTTGGCTTATGATACCAAGAGGCTTCCAAAATCTTTTGTGACGGACTGTGAAAATTCTCTGATTTGTGCGAATAAAAACAGTTTTCATGAGTCATCCAGACAGAGTTGTACATGGCACTTGTCTAAAAACATACAAGAAAACTGTAAAGTGCTCTTCAGTAATGTCAATGAAGGTTGGCAAAAGTTTATGAAAATTTGGGCAAGTTTGGGGCCTCTAAAACCAAGGGGGAGGCAGAAGAAAATGATGCTGAGCTCAGAGTAAGTCAATTTATTGACTATTGATATCTGTTGGGAATTGATCTCTGTTGGGAATTGATCTCTGTTGGGAGTGCTTACTTTGAAACTTGTATACAGTATTTCTTGAAAGACCATGAGGATGTACTTCAGTATGTTGAAAATAATGTTTTTCCTATCAAGGAGACATTTATAATGGCTTGGACTTGTGTCTACCCAGACTTGGTAAATAAAACTACATCTTGGGTAGAAGGGGCCCTTTCCACTTTTAAACAACTACTAGTGGGATCTTTGGGGAACATTTTGGATTTGTGGAAACACCTTGAAGGAAATATTGAAAGTCAGATCCACTTGGTCCATGAATCACTTAAAGACTCTCAAATAAAGTTTGGAAAAGGTCTGCCAACAGATCTATTACCTTTGGACTACAAATTTTCAATTGAGGCAATTAAACTCATTAAGGAACAATTCAAGAGTTTAAAGCACAACCAAAATTGCAAGGTGTTCTCAAACATATTTTGAAAAACAATGGGCTTGCCTTGTTCCTAAATTTTAGGTGAAATGCTAGCCTCAAGAGGATCTGTTGTGCCTGAGGATGTTCATCCTCAGTGGCAGTTAGGCTATGACCCTTACAATTAAGTAAGTAGGGTTTTTTGAAGGGTACCATTTATTGGATCAAAAGATTAATTATTGGATTGAAAAATTGATAATTCTTCTGGTTTTGACAGTTTGAAGCAGATGCAAGGCTTGATGAAGAATCTCAAATTTTGAACAAGTCAAATTCAATGTATAGGGAAAAACCTAAAGAAGTTAGGTTACAGATTCTAAGTTCAATGCTCAAGAATACAGCCGCTTTGATTGCAAAGCCAAGGCTTGAGCCAAAGGTGTTGAAGTCAAGCCGCAGTCAACCAAAATTGAAAGGAAACTGGTGTGAACTTAAAAGGGTTAAAAGGGGAACCAAAAGACCAAATGTTATAATTATGGCCAGCAATTAGCTTAGGCAAATGAGCAGTATTTAAAGCAAAAGAAATTCTGGACACCTTGTGTCAATAATTGCTAATGGGCTCTCACAACAGGGCAATACGTTGGATGATATTGTTGATGAATTCAATTGGATGTTGAATGGATGATGGAAAACAGCAGGGAGAAGAGCTCCTTAAGTACAAAAGATTGGCCTCTTGTGAGCCCATGATAAAACAATCCAAAAGGCAAATTTTCCGCCCCAAAAGAGCTCTACAGGCTCTACAGGCCTTATTACTTGGTTTGGGCTACATCAGCCCGCATGGCATCAGTCCCTGTACCCTTACAAACAGCCTATTCCGGTCATTTCTGGTGTTTCCACCGTAATGGGGATGAACCAGCCCCTTAGCTGTTCAAACCCCTGGCCCTTTGTCTTTTAAAACCAGCCCTGTTACCTCACATGCTGGATGGATGCCTCATGCAACCAACCCCTGGCCATACAAATGGCCGGGTGGGGCCCAGGACACACCTTTGTCTGGTCTCAGACTCACATGGGGGGGTGTAACCGGCGGACATGCCGCCCCCCCCTCTTTCTCTCAAATCCCTGGAGGGGGAGGTCAAATCCCCCTACCAGCGGCCCTGGAGGTTGATACCTCCAGGGTGTTGTCAAGGTAAGTGGGCTGGGGGGTGGTCAAATCCCCTCCAGTCCGTTGCTCCTCCCCCTTGGTAAAGGGGGGGGGGGGAGAGCGCCCTTTTTGATGGTGGAGGGGTGATCAAATCCCCCCCACAGCCAGTTGCCTTGCTGCGACTGGCCCAGCCATCCTCCTGGGCAAGGGGGTGATGAAATGCCCCTCACCCTGACCGGTTGCCCTCCTGTGGCCAGTCGCTGGCTGGTTCAACCCAGCCAGCCGTCTCCTTTCCTCTTGCAATGGCAAGCAAGGGGAGGGAGGGGAGCTGGGTCTTCTGGCCCCTGCTCCTGAAGCGCTGACCGCCGGTTGTGACCGGCCAGGCCCGCACGGCGTCGCACCGTGCGGGATCCCTTGGCCGCCGCAACAGCCCCACGCGGGCTGTTGGGCCCTGCATGGGCCAAACCAAGGGAGACAAGTGGCCCCGAGCAGGCCGGGATATGGGCTGCAACACGGGCGGCGGCCCCAATGGGCCGCCCAAAGCCCAAAAAGTGAGTTTAACATACTTTGGTGGGCCAGCCCATCTGGCCAAGTATGTCCAAAATAAACCTTTGCCCCAATTATGCCCATAAAAGCCCATCTGGTTGTATTTTCCCATTTACCCCACTGGGCCCAATAGGCCTGTTTCACGCATTTTGAGGCCAGTTTCCCCAAATCCGTGACATCCACAAAAGCCCGTATGGTCTGTGTGTGTGTCCCATGGGCTGCAGAGGCCCACATGTGCATCTCATTTGGATTACACTTATATGTAGCACACGCGTAAGTGCATACATATTTTAACACCAAAGACAGTAAGTATTTTATCTTGAGAAAAGTTCATTTTTCAGGTTTAATGAGCTGATGGGAAATTGATTTTGGTAGCGCAAGGAAGGCTCTTCATATGAATCTCATATTTCAGAGGACAAGACTGAAAACAGGATTAAAAGGGGATCAAAAAGACCAAAGACATTAAGTCTTTTATTTTGAGAAGTGTTCATTGGTATTGAATAACTGATGGGAGATGATGATTATATTTCTAGCCTTTAGGCTCAGAATCCAAATTTCATAGTTCAATCAAAGAAACTGAAATTTAATTGGGCAGTCAAAGAAACTGAAATTTAATTGGGGTTGGTGGTGTTGGAATCAGATTCCTTTTCAAAGGATGAAGAATAAGAAATTGAGGGGTCAAAAAGAAGCTCATCTTTGGTGAGTGGCAATTCCTTTAATGAGATTAGAATTGTGGCTAATTATTTTTTTATTCTAGGAAGTAAATTACCTCCACCAAATACCTGAGAACTTACATAAGTTCTTGGGTGGGGTTTGGGATCTTGTAGGTGATGGAAATTGTGGATTTAGATTCATTTCTAAATCAATTGGGTATGATGAGCTTGGATGGTTTCAAGTAAGAAAAGAAATTCTTGAAAAATTGAGGAAAAATAAGGGGCGCTATTCTAAGATCCTTGGGGCATTAAAGAAATTGAAAAGATAGAAAAAAGTCTTGATGTTAATTACATCAATGAAAAGATTCCCTCTTCAAAATGGCTTTCAAATCTTGAAATGGGTCAAATAATAGAAGATAATTATTGAAGACCAATATTTTTCATTTCATTGGATTCATGTTGGACTTATACACTTATGAAAATGGGTGTAAAGGAACAATCAGATCCTATTTTCATCTGCTTTGTTAACAATAACCATTGGGTCCAGCTTTTACTTAAGGGAGATTTTATTCCAATCCTGCCCATATTTTCAAAACCATGTTCCATGATTTCTAAAAAAGCAGCTTGTTGGGTTGATCACCTCAAAGATCAACTTGAGTTGTATTCTAACTTATAGATTAATTTCATCATTTGGTTTTGTGTTCTAATTCTATTAATATAAAGGTTTATCACATTTTGAACATCATTATGTTGAGTGTTTTGATTTAACATCATTATGATGAGTTTTTTGAATAAGATTTTAATGGTGAGTCAGTTCAACTTGTGTTGGGCTGATCCCATCATAAGGATTTTTTTTACTTCTTGTGATGGGATAAGCTAAACACAAGTTGAACTTGGTTTTTTTTGGTGTTGTTACTTTAGGGCTGGTCAAAAAACTTTTTGTTTTTTGGCCCTTTCACTTTAGGGCTAGTCAAGTCAAACTTGTATTTTTTGGGAATTTTACTTTAGGGCTAGTCAAGTTAAACTTGCTTGTATTTTTTCAGCCACTAGTCAAGTGGAACTTGTATATTTTCTGGCCTTTTTCATTTTTTTCCCCTTTTTGGTATTCATTTTTTTCATTTTTGTTCTTTGTTGGTGTTTTTAATTTTTTTGATAAATGAAAGGCTGGCCTAAATGAAAATATTTATTTAATTTTATTTATTTTTAATACTTTTAATTACTTTTATTTATTTTTATTTATTTTTATTTATTTTTATTTATTTATATTTATATTTATTTATTTATATTTATTTATATCTATTTATATCTATTTTTATTCATATTTCTTTAGTTTTCTTTATTTTTATTTTTGTTTATTTTTCTTTTATTGATTTTTATTTTTTTATATTTTAATTTTAATTCCCCCCCCCTTGCAAATGGCTGTTCACAATGCCAAATCAATTTGTGAGTGGCTGTTTGCAACTGGCTGTTCACAAATGTATAAGGTAGCAAGCAGCCATTTGCAAGTCGCGTCATGCAACCGCTTTGGGTAGTGAATGGGGGTTGCAAAGTGGCTAATTTAATATTTTCCAAAAAAAATCAACAAAAATAAAAACCTAAAAAATAAAAACATTAAAGATCAAAAACAAAAAATAAAACAGAAAAAATAAATGAAATAAACAAGTAAATAGTAAAAAAATAAAATAAAATAAAATAAAATAAAATAAAATAAAATAAAGGGAAGTGCCAAATTCACAACCCTGGCTTGTGAATGGGTCATGAATGGAAATTTAAAAACCTGGAGTTTGGAACACAGTTGTTCATGACTCTAAAAATTTTCAATTTTGTTAATTTAAAAAATTGAAAATAATAATAGGGCCTATCAAAGTTAGCAAACCCGCCATTAGAAACCCACCATTTTTTTTTGACCAAACCCGCCATTTTTAATGGTGGGTTTCTGAAAAACACATAATCCCTAACTGGTGTATTTCAAAATGGCTGATTTCAAACATCAAACCCGCCATTAAAGATGCCATTTATGCATCATCATCCATCCACCATTCATCACATCTAAAACACCCATCCACATCAGCAAATCCATACTGGTTGCATCTCCATTGCACCACAGACATCTCATCTCCATTGCTTCACATCTCTATCAATTTTCACATCTCCATATTCACACAAAGCCCATCACCATCTCATCACCATCTTTCTCAACATTTCCAATCAAACTTCCCACCAGCAATTTGAAAACGCAAAAAAGCTGACTGAACTTTTTCTACTGTTTGACTCCCCTTCAGACTCTGATTCAGGCTCCAATTTGGAATCAACTTGGTTAGCTTTGAATTATCTTTTGGAAAAGAAATAAATAGAATACACAACCTCCACAAACCTATGTATGAAAGGCAAAAGCTTCATCTCATCCCCAACTTAAGCTTCCAGCAATTATTCCAAACTTTTTTGCCTTCATTCATGAAACTTTTGGAGATGATTGAAGACCACCACATCTTCCAGAAAAATTCTTGGAATCCTCAATGCAATCCAGCTATCCAACTTGCTGTTGTTCTGTGTAGATTGGGATCAAATGGAGATGGAGCAGCAATCCATCAATTTTAAAATCTATCCTCAGTCAGTTATGGAAGCATTGACTTATACACCAAAAGAGTCATGATTGCTATCCTATCTTTCCATTGCTCATTCCTTTCTTGGCAAACCAAAGAAGAAATCAGTGAGATATCTCAAGTAATGGAGACAAAAGGCTTTCCTGGGTGCATTGGGTTTGTTGATGGAACCACCATCCCCTTGAGTCAAAAACCCAAGCTAGATGGAAACCACTATTTTGATTGCAAAAAAAGGCAACTGATTCATTTCTTTTCCAATGACTTTGATAACACCTTTGATAACACCACTGACCAAATATTTTTCATCTTTTTTTTTTAGATACTCCGTGTCCCTAGAACTTGTTTGTGATAACAACAAGAAGTTCATATTGCTCCATGCTGGCCTTCCAGTTTCTTGCCATGATTCATACATTTTCAATCAGATGTGGATTGTCCAACAACCAGAGAATTCCTTTGACCACAATCAATACCTTCTGGCCAATTCAGCTTATGCTAGTGGCAAATATGTAGTTCCAGCATACCAGAAAGTTTCATCTAACAATCAAGGAAAAACCAATTTCAACTATCATCTTGCCCAATCACAAGTTTTTGATTGAGCATGCCATAGGAGTCCTGGAGGAAGATGGGCCAGATTAAGGGAAATGCAAAACCAGCTTCAAAACCCCAAATACATGAAGTTCCTCATGAACTGGATTATCACTTGTGTAATCCTTCATAATCTTTTGGCCAACATCAATGATGAATGGGAAAAAATATTTGAAGATTATATTCCTGACCCACCTGAAGTCATCTCTGTCTCATCTTGTGCCTCATCTTCTTCTATGAGATAGTGGATTCTTCCTCTCACCCTTGCTAGCTTTGATGATTAATTTTTGATTTTTAAATAGGTGAAAAATAACTTCACAGTAAGTTTTTTTTTGGTTTTTCACCCAAGTTTCCAGGCTGATTTGGGGGGTTTTTTTTCTTAGTGGACTTACAAAAAATAAAAAAACACCTCCACCTCATCCCCCACCACTTGCCAGCCCACCCACCTCTCCCCTCCACCTCACCACTCCAACACTTCTCACACACCGGTCAAATTTCTTCCTCCTCCTCATCAAACCACCACCTTCACCTCAGAAACCTAACCAACCTCACCAGCCTCATCAACCTCACCAAGCTCCCAAAAACATCCACCATCCAACTCACCAACAGACTCAGTGAGTCCCATTCCCTCATTCTTTCCACTCACTAAAACACCCTTGCTTAACTCTCCTTTGAACTTCCCCCAGGTCTTCTCCCTCAGCTCCACCTCATCTCACTTGCATCCCCCTCCTCATCTGGTAAGTCCCTCCCTTCCCTTTCCCCCCCCCCCCTTCCTCCCCCTCCTCCTCCTCCTTCCTCGCTCAACCAACCCCCATCAATCAATTTGTATTCAATGAATCAATTGAACCCAAATCAATCAATTGATTGATCAATGGAAATTTGATTGAACAATTGATTGCAAATTGATTGGTTGGTTGATTTGCAATTGATTAGGCAATTGATTTGCATTAAATTGCTCAATTGTTTGATTTTTTTGCAATTTATCAAGAAATTTTTTTGTGATTATTTTGCAATTGATCAAGCAATCCATTGCAAATTCCTCCTGCACCTTTTTTTTGAGATTTCTTTGGAGCTGAGCTCCAGTTCTTTTCTTTTCTTTTTGATCTCTTTTTCTTTTTAGGTGTCTCTGGACTGCACCCAAAGCAAACAGGGTGTTTTTTTGTTTTTTCAGGTGTTCTTTGCCATGGAAGGTAGGTTTTTTTTTAATTTTAATGTTTTTGATAACTTTGCTTGTTTGTGTGTTGCATGGGTCACTCCTTCCAATTTTCTTTGAGGGGGATTCAGCTTCTGGTGTCCCTGGGTTCAAGTCCAGGTTTGTTTTCTTTTTTGTTATTCAATAATGTTTCACCAATGAAGTCTATTGGACTGACTTTTTTTTTCTTTTTTTTGGAAAACATTTGACCGCTTTTGGGGAACATTCAATTCTTCTCCCACCCCCCTCAAAATGTTACACAAAAAATCAAATCCCGCTTTGTTCCTCACCCCAATCTAAGTATAGGATTGGGAGCAAGAAAGCTGGAAGTAGATGGCTTGAAAAACATACAGAGAGGTGGGAATAGTAGGGCTTCTTGCCAAAAGAGGCTTCAATCTTGGATTCAGAAATGTCTTTAGAAGTTACTGAGGAAGGTATTAATGAAAAGGTGGTCTGCTCTGGTTCAAAACCACTTCCTTTGGATCTGTAACCTTCAATTTTTGCAGCAAAGAAAAAGAATAGTCAAAAACCCACCCAGGAAGGGTTTGAGAAAGCAAAACAAACAATCCACGGTGGAAGAAAGAAAATTAATTGTCCTCAATTGATCTAATCACCAAGCCCTGGTTGCAATAATTGAATTTGTGCCCATTGATAAACTCTCAGAACAAGATAAGAAGGACATCAACTTTGTCACCAATTTTGTTCATGTTTCAAAAGATATTTTCAACCCAGTTGGTCCTTCAAGATATTGGGGTGGAAAAATGTGGGCAGTTGGATGGCAAAAATAAATGCACCCTTTGGATTTATTTGGATGTTATGTGAAGAAATCATCTATTAGATCTTCTCCTCAAAAGTATGCTTTCCTCAACCTTAAGGCCAAAAAATTATCCCAAATTCTGGGAAAAATGTTTTGCAATTTGGCCAAACTTTCCTTTGAATCAAACCGTGATACCATGAAGGACAAAAACATCCCCTCTTTCTCTTTTTTGGAATTTGGTTCCAAGCCTGCACCTTTTGATTGCTCCCCACACATCACTTTCACCTCAGATTCTTTTTAAAACTCTCCTCATATTGACAAAAGCAACATCTCTGGCTACTCCTTTTTACTCATGGTTCAAACCAAGAAATCAAATGGTTGACTTATTGAAAATACGGACAAATATCAATTATTGGAAGGCCAATTTGGTTTTTCCGACCTTGGCTTTTGAATTGATTTCAAGCAAAAAGGTTTAGTCAAAATGGTTTGGGCACCTAACAAGTACAAGCACTATACCTTTCCTGCTGTGGACACAGAAACCCATACCAGAATGGCAATGTCACTTCAAATTAATAAAACAACTAGAAACACTTGTAGGGACTTGAATAATGGCCAAATTTACTTTAGAAAGAAAAATATAAATAAAAACAAAAAAGATATGTATGTTGGTGGGTTTAAGAATACTCTCAAATTTTTTAATCAAAAATAATTTTTTTGTTTTTCTTTCACCCATGAAAATATATTTACAAGCCCAGCATTTGATTTATCTGCTTTATTTAATCTACTGTTCTACTGCTACCAATGCAAGGCAAGGCTACTGATACCTTATCCTTTTTTTGTTTAAAAGTAGTTCCCTCTCCTTTTCCAGTTGTTCTTGCTTTCAATCCTTCTCCTTTTCCTCTTTTTGAAACTCTAGCTCAGCCTGTTTCAACTTTCACTCAGAATACCATTTTTGTTGATGAGAAACTCTTGGCTTTCTGCTTTTGAACATCCATGGCCAGTTGACAATCCCACTTTTGCTTTTCAAACTCAAGTTTTTTGGATTCAATTTGTGATTTGACTGTTTCCGACAGAGTAAAAGCAATGAGCATGATTTTGAAAGCAAGGATTTTCAACAAATGGACTTACATGAATCCTGCTTCTCCATGATTTCTTCAAAGCCAAAAAAACCAGAAGTGTTTCTCCTCTTTTGATGACTTTTGGGGTTGATATTGATGGAATTGGAGGCCTTTTGCTTACCCTTGGAAGAGTAGGTTTGAGTCTGAAAGTCTTCACTAGTATTCAAAAGCAATGTGGGAGGCCTCATTAGCTTGAGCTTTTGGCCATTCAGGAATGGATTAGCCTGGTTTTTTACAATCTAAATCAGTCAGGATCAACCAGACAGAAGAGGAAAGAGCTTGGTTCCTTACTTGAACCAATGTTGAGAGTAATGGAGACTGAGGAGTATCTTGTTCTGCATCAGCAAGGTTGATGAGATCTGCTAACCCAGGAAGAGAGCAATCCAAAGAAGGAGTGGAGGGGTCCAAGGTATGGTTTGACACATCAATCAACGCAGAAGTAGACTTGATTGGAGCTGATGGAATTTGAATATCCTCCTCAGAATTGGATGGGGGCCACTCCAAGGCAAAGTTTTCTTCAGGATCACCATTGATAGGCTGAGCATCCCCAGCCAAGTCCTCAGCATTGACTGAATTGGATTGTTGGGAATCAAAAGCGGCTAAAGGGTTGATGTTGGCATTCTTTCCAAAGATTTAATCCATTTGAATATAAAAAGGACAAATGTAGTCCAACTTATCAACCACCAAGTTTATTCCCTTGGCTTTGTCAGAGTTGGTGATAACAAAGCCAGTGGAGATTGACATGGAGTGGGCCTTTTTGTACTTGGCTTGGTAATTCTTGAATTGCTCCCTCATCTGTTTGGATGACAGATCCAGCCTACCTTTTGTTTTGTTCATGAGTTCATTGGCCATCAGGAGATAACCATTGACCTTAGAGGATGGAGGTTGGCCAACACGTGTTTCATTGTCAAATCCAAAGCAGGCATCATAGTTGGAGGGAATTTTGAGCCAGTTGACCAGGATGATGTGATCAGCTCTCTCAAGCTGACTTTCACCCTTGGAAGCTGATGGGGGAGGATTTTTTGTTGTGGAGCTCCTTGGAAATGATTGCTTTGGTGTGTTTGACTTTTTTGTGGACTTGCGGGGGGAGGTTTTCTGAGGGGCCATTTTTAAAGAGTAAGGGCAATAAGGTGATGAGAGGGATAAAGTGACAAGTGAGATAAAGTGATGAGAGATATGAAGTGATGAGAAAAATAAAGTGACAAGAGCAATAAAACAATGATTGGATTCTTTGGATGAGGGTGGAGGTACAAGTTCTTTTTGGAGGTAGAGTGATGAGATCAATGAAGCAATGAGAGCAATGAAGCAATGAGAGCAATAAAGTGGAGAGTGATCAAGTGATGAGGGTGATAAATTGATGAGAGTGATGATGAGAGTGATAAAGTGATGAGAGTGGTGAATCTTGTGATGATGAGGCTGGAGGTAAAAAAAATTGCAATGAGGTTGGAGGTAGAAGGAGGTGGGAAGCCAGGGGTGTATGATGTGGACAGGTGACAGAAGCCTTTAAATAATTTTTTTGAAAAAACCCACTTATTTCATGTTAACTTTGACATGTCTGATGTGAAACTAGTGGGCTTTTTTGATTTTCATGGCGGGTTTGAAATGGCGGATTTGGGTTTAAACCCGCCACTATAAAATGTTGGGTTTGGTTAACTTTGATCTGCCCTAATAAAATAAAAAGAAATTTAAAAAAATAATATAAAATAAAATAAAATAGAAAATCATATAAATAAATATGGAAATATGTCAAAAAATAGAAAATAAAATAAAATAAAAGATACAAAAAGATATAAAAATATAAAGAAAAATATAAAAAATATAGGAAAAATATTGAATAAAATACAAAATTGTAAAAAAATATAATAATAAAAAATAAACAAAAATGTAGAAAAACATAAAAAATACAAAAATATATAAAAATATATAAAAATATATAAAAATATATAAAAATATATAAAAATATAGAAAAATATATAAAAGGATTCAAAAAAAAAATGGGTAGGGGGAGGCCCCTGGACCCCATTTGAGTTCTGCCAGCTCAAATTTCTGGTCATGCCCTACTATATGGGAGTTCATATCACTGAAATGGGTTTGAAAAAGTTGAATGTTTTATGATGCTTCACAAGCATGGCTTATAGTGAGGATGAGTTAGTGTCTGAGGAGTAACATAAACATTGTAGGATAGGTTTCCCCCATCAAAAAAATCAATCTTTAGCATTAATTTGAATTTATTCTTCCTGAGCCTTCAAATAATCAATTGATAAAATATACAAAAATATAAAACAATAAAAAAAGGGTAATTTTAAATTCATGACTCTTTGAGTTGTGTAGAGTCTTGTACAAGACTCAAATGGGCCGTGTTGCACCCCACACAACTCAAATGGGCCATGTGGCATTCTACGCGACTCAAATGGGCCGTGTGGGATGCTACACGACTCAAATGGGCCATGTGGCACACTAAACAACTAAAATCAATTTGTGTAGCCTCCACTAAATAATAAATAATAAATAATAAATAATAAATAATAAATAATAAATAATAAATAATAAATAATAAATAATAAATAATAAATAATAAATAATAAATAATAAATAATAAATAATAAATAATAAATAATAAATAATAAATAATAAATAATAAATAATAAATAATAAATAATAAATAATAAATAATAAATAATAAATAATAAATAATAAATAATAAATAATAAATAATAAATAATAAATAATAAATAATAAATAATAAATAATAAATAATAAATAATAAATAATAAATAATAAATAATAAATAATAAATAATAAATAATAAATAATAAATAATAAATAATAAATAATAAATAATAAATAATAAATAATAAATAATAAATAATAAATAATAAATAATAAATAATAAATAATAAATAATAAATAATAAATAATAAATAATAAATAATAAATAATAAATAATAAATAATAAATAATAAATAATAAATAATAAATAATAAATAATAAATAATAAATAATAAATAATAAATAATAAATAATAAATAATAAATAATAAATAATAAATAATAAATAATAAATAATAAATAATAAATAATAAATAATAAATAATAAATAATAAATAATAAATAATAAATAATAAATAATAAATAATAAATAATAAATAATAAATAATAAATAATAAATAATAAATAATAAATAATAAATAATAAATAATAAATAATAAATAATAAATAATAAATAATAAATAATAAATAATAAATAATAAAATAAATAATAAATAATAAATAATAAATAATAAATAATAAATAATAAATAATAAATAATAAATAATAAATAATAAATAATAAATAATAAATAATAAATAATAAATAATAAATAATAAATAATAAATAATAAATAATAAATAATAAATAATAAATAATAAATAATAAATAATAAATAATAAATAATAAATAATAAATAATAAATAATAAATAATAAATAATAAATAATAAATAATAAATAATAAATAATAAATAATAAATAATAAATAATAAATAATAAATAATAAATAATAAATAATAAATAATAAATAATAAATAATAAATAATAAATAATAAATAATAAACAATAAATAATATGGTTGTTTACAGGGGTAAAAAAATCAAAAATGCCCATTATGGGGGGTATACGCCCCCCAGGGGTTGTGCATGTTTAGAACAACCCTTTGGAGTAGTGTATGGGCCCCCACATGTTGAGGGGCCCTACACAGCTCCCACAGGTTTTGTGGGGCCCTACACAACTCCCCCACGACTAAAGTTGTGAATTTATCATCACCCATAAGAAAATGTAAAAAATATATAAAAATGTAAAAAAAATATAAAAAAATATAAAAAAATATAAAAAAATATAAAAAATATAAAAAACAACATAAAAGAAAATATCCAACAATAAACAATAATAGAAAAATATATAAAAATATATAGAAATTGAAAAAAATAAAAATAAAAAACAAATATAAACAAATAAACAAATATACATAAATATACATTTATAACCCATCCAAAACATCAATGGGTCAAGATTTTTTAAAAAATTATTTTTGAATTTTGAACAGGGTTTGAACAGTTTTCAATTTGGCACCACTCAAAAATAAAAGCCAATAGAAAAATTAACAACAAAAAAATGACAATAGTCAATGAATTAAAATTAAAAATTTAAACAAATATACAAAACACAAATTGAAACTTAAAAAATTGGTTCAAAGCCCGATTCAAGATACCAAAAGAAAAAAGAAAATAAAAAGAAAATAATAAGCAGTAATTTTCTTTTGAAAAAAAGGCAAAATTATTCAGTGAAAGGACTGATTCATTTTAACATGAAGGTTATGGGTCTGAGGGAACTCAGACCTTGTTTCTTGCAATTCTTTTAACATGATTTACTGAATTTCTTTATTCCAAAATGAGATTAATATGTGCCACCAGTATTACATTTCTTTTTTGGGGAGGAAAAAAACAAACAAAAATTAGGGTACAAATAATAATTAAATTTCTGCTTTTTCAATAAAATTGATATAATTTTATTTTGAAGCTTTATACCATCCAGAATAAAGTTTCCTTATCACATAGCTCTAAACCAAAGTTCTTAAAATTGGTGATAGAATTATGGGATTAGAAACAAATAAATAATATCCCAAATATTCCTGTTATGTGAAGATACTCAATTCAATTCATGCATTACATAAATGTTTTGCAGGAATCTTCTGAGACCTTCCAGGAATCAATTTTATGTTTGGCTCCAAAACTGCAACAAAGTCAAAACATGTTTCACTCACAAAACCAGGTGCTACACCTGCAAGCAGTTGCAGCCTTTTTTTCATGGTGACATCATTCCTTCCCAACTTACATTCCCATAGCTTGACTATGAAATTTGGTAAACCTCTAAATGATTTTGAGAAACATGTAAAATAGGATTTAACTTTTCAATTGGGCTCACTTTTTTTTCAGATTGCAAATTAATTTTATGATTTGAAATTTCTCAAATGGTGATTGAGTAGGAAGGCTGCTTATCATTCCCCACCTCCATTTGGTTCCTGAACCTGATGAAAATGGCCTCCCTTTCAAATATATTTTTAATCAGTTTCAATTCAATTTGACCCTTTAATTTAAAATCAAAAAAAACCTTCAAGCTCAGATGATCTCAAACTTTGTTCTTTTATCTATCTACAATATGCAGTGTTTGACAATGCTCATTTATTTGTAGGATTTCAATTGAGCAAATCCAATAACTCAACAAGGGTAGTGGTCACACATAGGAATGACAATCAAATTTCATTTGAAACTGATGAGATTTTTTACACTGAGGTTTTAAATGATTCAGATCCCATAAACTGTTTTTTTTTTTGAAACATATGTTCTATAAAGCAATCTGGGGGCCTGTCCAAGTTCAAATTTATGTGTGACCAGAAGTAATTGAGTTGGTGCCCAGGGAGCATGATTGCGTTTGAATTGCCAAGTTCAAACATTGGTTCCCAAACAAGCTCCTATTGATTCCAATCAAGGCTTGTTGCACCAAAATAACCAGCCTCACCACCAGTAACTTTCAACCATTGATTTTGTCAAAAAAAATCTTGAATTTGGAGGGTCAAAGCATCCAGCTTTGATTGGCACCAAGATAAACTTGGCCTGTGGCCAGACATATTTTTCCACGCATCAAGGTCACTTTGATTGGAACCATGGGTGCTTGAAGGAAATCACCAATAACTTTGGGTGCCACGCAAATGCAATTAAACACCATTTATTGGGTTTGATAAACTCCTATATTAATCAATGAATCTTTTTTTTAGCTGAATCATCCTTCAATCCAAAATTTAAGAATTGGTTTTTTGAATCCTGCAGATTTTTTTCCAATCAATCAACCCAGTTTTAATCTGAAATCCAAATCATGAAATCCCAATCAGACCAAAAATTTGAGGGAAAGATAGTTCAGATATTCATTCTAGTTACTTCTCACATATGATAGAAAGAATTATCCAAAGGATAACAAGAATCTTAATGATTTTTCAAGCCTACAGGACCGCTTTGATCATCATCATCAATATGCCCCCCCCCCCACAACACACCTCTCTTGCTAATTTCTGACCTCCCCAAGCTCAGCTCAGCTTGGCTCAGCTTATTTTACATACAACCTTCCATCCCCATCATCACTTCTGGAATTCCCAAGCAGTTGATATTTCATGTAGAATTTTTGGTGGTAAGGCCATTCTTGGTGCACCATTGGATCCTTCCATGGTTTCCAATGATCTATTAAACTACCCCCCCTAACAAACCACCTACCTCTTGGTGTGTCAAGAAACATGCCAGATGTATTAAGTTCACTCTGCCACTCCCAGGTGGGGTTCTCATGATGAAATTGGATGAGGATCTTCATCACTCTGGGATCCAATCCAAGTTCAAATTTTATAGGTTCCCAAAAAGATTTACATGTTTCTTTTTGTTTCAGATCTCTTCTTCATCCAAATGATACATAAACCTAGTTACAAACATACATCATCATAATCTACTCTCTGTAAGTCAAATCTCTCCCTTGTCACTTTTATTTATTTATTTATTTTTCTTACGTGCACAAACTCTATCTTTCATCTCCAAGACCTACTCCTGCCTGCCACTCATCCAACCACTTCTCACATGGGTGCTTGTAAAACTGTCACGGATTCTGATTTTCATTTATTCACTGCAAGAGTTAATCTCAAACAAAAAAGGATTGAGGATGATCAACCCCACCCCTTGATCTGGTCCAATTCCTCACTCATCTCTCTCTCTTTTTAAATCAGAGCCATCACCAGATACTTCCTCCTTCCACGTGCCACCCAATAAGATTGGATCAATATCATTCAGTCTTTGTCTCATCCTCATCATCATCATCCACACTTGAGAACCTTGCTTTTTTCTTGAGTCCCTTGCTTCCTTGCTGGTTGTTGAATCATGTACTTCCCAATCCAGCTTCCTGTCAAAAAACACTCTACTTCCTATTCAAAAACAAACTCATGATCTGACTAGGTATATGAATATTGGTCACAGTCTAAAATCAAACAAAAAAAATTAAATCATCCTGATTCTTGAGATTGGTGTTGTGAATTTAGAAATTATTTGTTTGTTTTCTTGTTTTTTTTGCTAAGATGATGCCAAAAGTTTTCATTGGTTTCATTATAGTAATTTTGCTTTGCTTTTTGAAATAATCATGCCAATCAGCGTTATTTTCCACCTGAATCCTTTCCAAGGTTTGAAGGATTTCCTGGGGTGTGAAAGCAAGCAATTCAAATGTATGTTGGGCCCCCCAAAAAGACCTTGAAGCATAGTACCTCAGGGGGGTGGGGTGGGGGGGGCTACATGAAGGCCTCCCCAGATCCCCTGTGGGGTCTATCTGTGGTCCAATTGTTTTTTTTTTTGCAGAATTTGAATATGTGGACACTGATTGAGTCAAGTCAATTTTTTTTTAAAAAAAAAAAAAAGAAAAGAAAAGAAAAGAAAACAATCAAAATCAGGTTTTTCTTTGCAAGGAATTCAAATCTGATCTCAGGTTTGAAAATAGAAATCCCAAAGTAAAAGAAAGGATGATCAGGGTTTGATGTGCTTTTACCATCCGAAAATCTCTCAAGTGGGATCAAAAGACCTCCCTGTGCTCATCATATTAAAACATTCTACAGATACCTATCAAATGCTAGGGATTCAATTAGTTTGAAACATTCAAAAAAAATGAGCATCCAAGAAATCAGTTAGAAGATATATATGTAAGCATAGTTCTGAAGGCACTTGTTTGAAGCAAAGTTTCAAAGATTTGGGATGGGATGAACGTCAATAACTATCTTTTTTTAAAAAAAACTAAGCAGCCAAAAGGATTTATAGAAAGATATTACATAGTTAAATAATCTATTGCACACCAAGGGAGACTTGAGACCTTTAAAAACTTCTCTCTCACATCAAAAAGAAGAAGCAGGTTTTTTTGTATGTAATACTCCATGAGCCATTTTTTTTCATCATCAGAGTTAAATAATTGATTTTATTTCATAAGAGGTTTCAATACTCACTGTAAAACATAAAGTAAAAAATATATATATAAAGAGAGAGAGAGAGAGAGAGAGAGAAAAGAAGAAAAGCAAGCTAGGTAGTATAGCTTATCATCTGATAGGTATCTGAACCATTTCAAACATATCCTTGACTTCCTGAAAAGATCATGTTAACACACCCAAGCCCCTTGAGTTATTTTACTCTACTTTGGTCTTGGAAATCATGGAACCTAGATATCTCTTACAAAAATAATCATCATCATCATCAAAAGATGTGTGTTTTTATGAAGGAAGTCCAGGTTAATGTCTTCTAAATCACTCATTTTTTGACATAGTCACTAGAAAAGAAACTCAATTTTTAGAATCATCAACAAAAATCACAGAACTCTCAATGAAATTGTCTGATTTTTGATTTGTATGTATGTAAATATGTACTTTATGAAACTTTTTTTGAGAGAGATACACATCTTGAGATACTCATGAATTCTCCTAGTCATGGTATATATAAATATATATATATTTCTTAGTAGTTTGATTGTACCTTTACATCCCATTCACAAACCTCAAAGATGATCTCTTCCAAGAAGTATATCTCTTGACACCACCGTTGATTGACTTGATCTTCTCTTTGCATCTTTCCTACCTTTTTGAAGCCCACACCACAGGTTCCAGATTGGCAAAGAACCTAACATCCCATCTTCATACACTCTTTTGAGTCTTTCTATTCCCCTCTTTGTACTGTGGGCCTTCAACGTTGGACCATCATTATCCCTGACCTTCCATCCAATATTTCTTTCTTTTTTTTCCTTCAAGTCATTGGTTCAAATTCAAATAATTCATTGCGAAAATTGTAAAAAAAAAGAAAAAAAGAAAAAAAGAAAAAGAAAAATTTAATAAATTGATTAATAAGTTAATAAATAAATAAAATTAGAGAAATAAAATTTTTTTTTAGAAAAAAAAAAGGAGAGAGAAATTGATATCTGTACAATCTCTTACTCTTTCTTAACTCACTGCAGCCTCCACAACAAAAAGCTGTACCCCATACAGATCCCACAAGTCCCAGTCCGAGTCCCAGAGGTCTTGGTTTACCCCCTGCCCCATGCCCCAAGGTTGTCAATTGATGCTGAAAGGCCTTCTTTGAGGTGCGGGGGGCTTGCCCCAGGCATTCCCTTCAAAAAACCTCAGCAAGGCTCTTAAGGCCTTCCTTCATCTGAAAAATCTCACCCAACAATTTAACAAAAGGATATAGAAAAAAAAGGAAAAAGAATGACAATCACAACACCCATGATGTTGTCTTTTATTTTGGAATGATTGTCTAAATCAAGTGTTGCCTCAAGCTAGAGAGAAAATTTTTTGGTTTTAGCTTGATATTCATTCAATTTAACCTCTTGGATACCATGAACCTTGCATTCCTTTAGCTACAGAGAGTGATAGAGTATTGGGATAATAATATTCCCAAAAACCAACACATAAAAAACTCCAGTAAGAAAATATTTTGAGAGCTAGCGCAAGGTTTAATTGGTTTGGTTGAATGGTTTTCAATATTTTACCAAGAGGGGACCCAGAATTATACTACTGGGGATCTTGACAGATAAGTTTAATTGGTTTGGTTGAATGGTTTTCAATATTTTACCAAGAGGGGACCCAGAATTATACTACTGGGGATCTTGACAGATAAACAACCTCTCTTCAGGGGGTCATCTTGGACAGTATAAAAACCTGGAATAATGGTAAGCTTAATGAATTAATCAAGAAGGGAGTATTATCCAACCAATTGTTCAGCTTGCTACTATTGGAGAGCAAGCTGCAAAAGTGAAAGAAATAATATAAAAATAATAAATACTAAAATTAACCTAAGAAGGAGTAGGAAAACCATGTATATTATTGCAGAAACGGATTTTCCACACAAAATTAGGTAGGTTCACTCACTGACCGCACCCTTGAAATCCAACTCCTTAAATTTGTAATAATTAAGGAAAGAAAGACCAAAATACCACGGCACCAGTATGGTACCTTTTTGGTCACTTAAATATTTCACATGTATTTTCACGTATAGGTTTCACACCTAAAATTCAGTCAAAATTGAGGTGTTGTGTATATTTTAGGAGTTACAGACGGAAATGTGTTCTGTCACAATTCCTGCACGCAGCCGTGGCAGCCAATACATCCACGCGCGGCTGAGCTACAGCTCTGTCACCCTGTCAAATTTGTGTACGCAGTCCCAAGCCTCTGACAAGTACACAGCCGCAGGACTACGGGTTGACAAAGTGACAGGCAGCCTGAGAAACCTAGGTACTGCGTAAACATGCTACAACCTACAAGGGAACGTTCTAAATATCTAATAAATGTTCCTGTGGATATTAGATGGTTTAAAAATACATAAAATTATTTAAACATACCTAAATAACCTTTACACATATTTTTTATTAAATATAATTTAAAAAACCAAGAATGTCGAAAATGAGATGATGACTAATTCTAAAAATATATTAAAATACTTCAATATGCAATTATGAGAATTACAAGACATAATTATTTTTGTGACATAATAAGGAAACTAATGATTCAAAAATATTACATAAATACTCATTACTTGTATTTTTAAATAATTATTTTAGTAAATCAACTAAAATTCGAAAATAAGGAGTAAAATAAATGTCATGATTTTACTCAAATTATTTAATACATAATGAGAACTCACCTGACATCAGACTATCCGTAGGAATGTATATTAAAATAATTATTAACTTACTGGGAACATTTACTAAGTATAATTAATTAAATAATAAATAAAATGGACAAATTAGTGTTATTCACACGTCCAAACATCAATTTTAAAGTAGAATAATTCCCATAACCTGTGGAATTAGATGTTACCCGTGCTACAGCACCAAGAAAACGTGACATTTTGCCACTGTTTACCCTGCTAGCCTCAGTGTCCGTCCCTTTGAGCCCCTGTACCCCTCAGAAGGCCAATATTGGGACTCAAAAAGCTATAAATAAAGAGCTCTTTTGAGGATATTGATACCCAGAGACCCAGTTATATTTACATCCAGAAACTTTGCCAAGGTAATCAAATACTTATAAGAGATAAGTAAGTGATTTATGGCTTTAGTCTGATTAATAATATGCGTCCCCAACCCTTTTTATCAATTTAAACTTCTGAACAACCTTATAACCCCAGTAAACAGGTTTAACCCATCAGTGCATGTCCCAAACAGGTACCAAAAGGATTTAATAATATACCAGTGAGTCTTATTATCCTTTCTCTGTCGTGGCAGCTTGGTCACAAAGCCCTGCCACTCCACCATGTATTTTATATACATATTATCTTTGGGCAATATATCCTTTAAGAATATAAATTAAAGGTTACAAAGTAACCAGGCCTACGTGTTTTCATACTGAATTACCTGAAGATAGGTGTTAAAGATCCCCAACATAATTGTGGACCCTCTATTAAAACATTTAATAATAAATTTATTTATATTTATTTATAAGAATAAACCATATCCAAACCAATCAACCTTGAAAGAAGCTTTATCCAATTATTTCATGGATTTTTGTTGCATTAATTGAATAATATATTTATTATTTATTCTATCACCTCTGGTAGCTAAAGGATACCAACGATCTTGTCATCCAGGAGGCTGACACAATTTTTGATAATGGCTGGGAAAACTAGCACACAAGCCAATTCAGGAATGAAGTAACTTAATTCTTTGAGTAATAATTCACAATACACCTTCAGAGATTCAGATGAAGGGTTTCAGATCAAAGGTGGGGTTGATTGCTCACTAAGCTCCAATGGATCAATAACTTTTTCAGAAATCATTTTGATGAATATCAGACTGGGCTATACATTTTGATGAATATCAGACTGGGCCATAAATCACTTGCTTGAATCTTTGAAGTACTTGACCACCAATGGCAAGATTTCTGGAGAATAATGCAAGAGTTTCTAGGTAACTGGGGAACAAATAGGCCAAGGAAGGTCTGTATAAATTCCTTTTTCTTTGGGTGGAAAGGATTGTTCTCAGGGCACCTAGAGAGGGTAAGTCTCAATCTCTAATTCCAGTAAGCCAGCCAGGGAGATACTTGCACATCCTCAAGGTTCTTTCAATCAACTGAATTCATATCTGCTCAATTTCTGCATTTTTTTAGCTGCAGGATATGTTAATGAGTTAATCTGTCATTTTGATCATTCTGAACTTATCTTTAATTTTTACTAATAAAATTTGACTCAAGTGATCAGTAGTGGGTGTTTATTGATTTTATATTACCTGCTGATCACATAGCCAATTTTTCATGATTTTTAAAATCACTCCTTGATATTTTTTGTTATCTTTAAATTTTTGGATCTTTTAGCTCTGTGGTTATCCCCAATGTTTGTTTCTGAATTTAAAATTATTTGATTTTTAATTTATAAGAAATTTATTTGATAAATTACTGTTTCTAGATCATCTAACATGCATGTTTCATGTTATTACATATGCACATTTGATCCTTCTGGGTTGTAACTGTTGATGGCAGTAACTGTGGCCATTTGGTTGTTGATCATTTCTGACGCATGGAGCAGTAAGATCTGCTGCGTACAGGGATCTTGCATGCAGAAATTTGAGCTCACACATGCACTTTTGGCTGGTTTATGCTTGTAGGGAAGGATTAGAGCGCATAGAAAGTGTGTAGGGATTCAGGGCTGCGCACGGGCATTGTGACAAAACACATTTCCATGTGTAACTCCTAAAATATACACAAAACCTCACTTTTGACTGAATTTTAGGTGTGAAACCTCTAGGTTACAATGCACATGAAATATTAAATTGGCCAAAAAGTACCATAGTGGTGCCATGAATTTTTGGTAATTTTTATTTAATGATTTTAAAATATGAAGGAGTGAGAATTCAAGGGGGGTGTCAGTGAGTGACCCTACCTAGTTTTGGGTGTGAAATCCATTTCTGTAATAGTCTTTATGGATTTCCTGCTCCTTCTTGGTTTATTAATTTTTTTTTGTTATCTTGTCTACTTTGGCAGCTTTCTCTGTGTAAGTAGAAAGCTGACATTTGCTGTTGTGCTCTTGATTATCCCTGCTGAGTGAGTCCTTTATACTATACTAGTTTTGTTATAGTTCCCGTTTCTTCTGTGTCATCAATCCTAGTGGCCCTCCTGTCTCAGTCTGTACTGTGTTGTCCTCCAAGCTGTGTGGACCCCCAGACTCACTTTTGAATACTCTTATTCATTTTTAACTTTCATCTTGTCAACCACTGGTCAGCCCTTTTTGCACTTATACTACATAAGCTGCCAGTTCTCAAGTGAATTATCATCATTTCTTCTACCCACCTTAAACAAGAGTTCCCCCTGAGCTTCCTCTCTGAGACTTCATATCTGCATCTCTTAGCATCATAATATCTCCTTCCTCATCCTCTTAATTTCCCTAGCCAGAGCTCCCTAACTCTAATCTTAAAATTTTGGCATCATTTTGGCAAGGAAGAAATTTTTCCCACATCCCTGGCCACCATTCACCAATCTCCAAGAGAAAAAAAAAATCCACCAGATGTGAGTCTAATTTTTTTTTTCTTTTTTGGTTGGGTTTTTTTTTCTCTTTTGTTTGGTTTTTTTTCTTTTTTCTTTTCTTTTTTTTATAGCCTGGCCCATATCAATCTTCCTTCTTCTTTTTTTTTTTTTTTTTTTTTTTTTGAAATTTTTTTTCTCTGTCTTTTGGTTCTCTTTGGTAGCATGCTAGGTCTGCTGCTGGTCCAACTTTCATGGGGAGAGGGGGGTGCAGGCCTAGGAAAGAGATTTGCTGTGGATTCTGGAAAGCCAGTCCAGGGTCCTAGCAAGCAAGGACACATACCTCCTAACAGCATCTACCACTTTCTTGATAAGTCTGCTTGATAAGCAGACTTATTGAGGATTTACCCAATTGGGCCACCATTTCATGCTTGACAGGGCTTGATATTTTTCTACTGGAAAAAATCCTTGACAAGAATCCATAAATTTGTGGATCCTTGTCAAGGCTCAACAAGGAAAATCCTTTCAAGCCTCACTCAAAACTTTCTCCCCCTAGCCCTCCCCTCCATAACTCCACTCTCACATACCCCCCCCCCCATTCAAAAATCCAACTGTCCCCACTCCTCCATTTGATATCTCCCCCCTCCTTTCCATTCATTTTTCAATATCTCTGCCCCCTACTTTCTGTCATTTTTTCCCACCCAAAACTTCCAAAAGCTGCCACCCCCTTCCTTTCATCACTTCCCAATAAAAACAACCCCCTTCCTTTCTTCACTTCCCAATAAAAACCACCCCCTTCCTTTCATTGCTTCCCAATCAAAACTTGTCAATATCTCCAGATTTCTTGGACCTCCCCACTCAAACCCCATCTTGCATCCTATTTGATCATCTTACCTTCTCCCTTTACCCCATCTGCTCCCCCATCCAATGGATTCAAATTCACCTCTGGAGATGTCTCAACAAAATGATAATAAAATAAAGAAAAAATCACCAAATTGGCTGCCACAGGAAGAAGAAAAGTTGGCAATATCCTGGCTCCACATTGGCAAGCAACCCAAATTTTCAGCAGCTCAGTCTGGAAATGTTTTCTTCAAGAAGATCAAAGGAAACTTCAACCTCCATTCCACTGTTCACTATTGTGACTATGATCAAATTTTCACTTGGGGTTTTTTTTTATCTTATTTTTTTTCCTGAACTGACATAGCCTTTTCTTTTTAGATAGGCAGGCCTCAACACCGCACCCTTCAAGTTCAGCTCTCTCTAACATTTGATTGAATGGAACCCTCCAGGTGGGAGCTCACCCAATGACTGGATGAGAGCAGCCCTTACCCTCTACCAAGACCAAACAAAATTGGCCTTCAAATCCATGGCTGCTTGTGAGAAGCTTTGATGGGCACCAAATTGATGATTTGAAGTCTAAAAGAAAATAAAAATCAGGAAATGAATATGAGGAAAACAATCAATAGTAAGAGGAGATCACACCTAAAGGAAAAGGCTCTTTGACTGACCAAGGAAGAGAGAATAAACATATAGTACACTGAAAGTTCTGACAGTGTCAGAAGAGTAGTTGAGATGAGCATGAGGTGAGAATCAGGAGAGGAATGCCTTTAGGAAGCTATGAGAGAGTACTTACTGCCCTCAAACACCTAGGAAGCCAAGGTGTGGATAGAGAATTGCACACCAGGGAATGTCCTTGGTGGAGAGCTAGTGTCAGTACTTAAGCTGGCCAAGTTGCGCGGTCTGGACAGTGGGCGCAGCACAATATTCAGGTGCCCCAGACATGCGGGTTGTTAGCCATTATCTTAGTCACCTTACCATGATGGTTGGTGAGAGACAGAAAGGACACAACACAGATATGCAGATAGAGACATGAGAACAAAATTTTGATGACAGATTATAATCTATAAGCTGAGATCAAGCTGAGATGAAGTCAGATATACCAACATCCGCCCAGGCTTCAGCTCAGATGGCCGCATGGCCCAACATTTGCTATCTTGAGCTGTTGCTGAAGGGATATCCAAGATACCAGCTTGGTGAGAAAGTCAGCAGGGTTGCTTTTCAAGTCCATTATTTTGAAGATGATACTTCCCTTCTCCATCTCCTCCCTGAGAAAGTGATAGTGCAACTCCATGTGCTTAGTTTTGAATGTGGCATGGATTGCTGAGTTGCTTGCCAATTTAACGCACCCATTTTTATCTTCATGAATGATGATTGGGGCAATGTGATCCTCATCAAAAACTTCATTTGCAAGGGTTTTTACCCAGAGTACCTCCTTTATGGCTTCCGCCGCAGCTTTATATTCTTCCTTGGTGGTTGAAAGGGTGACAGTTGGCTGCTTGCAAGACTTCCAACTGACTATTTCCCCATTCCAGAGGACCAGGAATCCGCTGATGGAACGTCTGGTGGAGGGACAGGTGGCCAAGTCTGCATCTACAAAGGCACTTAGTTGTGAGGAAAAAGATTTCCTGGTGAAGGAAACTCCCACTTCACAAGTGGAATGCAATTAGCTGAGGACAAGAATGCCTGCTTCATAGTGGCTCTTTGATGGCTTTTTGAGGAACTGCAAAAGATAGTTTGTGGCAAAGGTAATGTCAGGCTGGGTGTTGCAGCTGATGTAATTTAACTCCCCAACCAGTCTCCTGTAGTTGAGATTGGACTTGAAAAAAAGATTTTGCTTGTTGTCTGAGGAAGGCAGCAGCTTTCCAAATGGTTTGAAAGGAGTGGAGCATTGCTTGTGATTGGGAAGATTGTACTTCAAGGCCAGTGAGTTGATGTAGGTTTTGTGATTGAGCTGAATCTGGCCCATTGATTGATGCACATTCATTCCCAGTAAGAGTGAGGCCACACCCAGGTCTTTGATTTTGAACTTGCTCTTGATGGCCGCAACAAAGTCTGGTGGACAGGGACTTAAAATGGCAATTTCATAAACATGCACGTAGAGGTAAGTTTCCCCTTTCTAGAAGATGCAGCAGTTGGCTTTGCTGCAATTGAACCCTTCTTCCCTTAGCCAGGCTCATAAGGTGGAGTGCCATGCTTGAGTTGGTTTCTTCAAGCCTTACAAGGCCTTCTTTAATTTTAGCACCATCCCAGGAGTGATTGGTACATTATTGGGTACATTGATGTGAATTTTTTCCTTCAGAGGTGCGTTGAGAAAGGCCAATTTGATGTCAAGCTGGTGGAATGCAAAGCCCTTCTGGAAGGCAAAGGCTATGAGGAGGTGCAGAGAAGTCTTGTCACCTGTGGGTGCAAACACATTGGTTTAGTCCAAGCTGTACTCCTGGTTGAATCCCTGAACGCATAGGTGTGCTTTGAATTCAATGATCCTGTTCTGATTGTCTTGCGTAGTCCTGAAGACTCAGATGCACTTGAGAGTGTCAATTGGACCTTTGACTTCACACTCTTCCCAGAAGTTGTAGGAAATAAGTTTGAGGATCTCCTTGTCCATAGCTGCAATCCAATCAAACTCAAAGTGACAGTTGAGAGCCTTGTGTAGGTTCTTGGGATCCTGGTAATGGGCCAGAACTTTCAAATGGAGCTGTGGATTGGAAGCTTGAGTGCCTCAATGTGAGTAGGGAAGAATTTTTTTTTGAGTTTTTAGTCTGCTGTAATCAGAAGTCTGTTCAGAAGACTCAATGGGAGGCAGATTATTGGAGTCCAGACTAGTGGTGGGCACAGGGGCAGGAATTGGAGAAGCGGAAACAGCAGGTTCTGAGGTTGAAGGAGTGGAGATAGGTAACCCTGAGGAAGGTAGAGAGTCACAAGGAAAGGAGGGTAGTGAGATGGGCTCCTGGACACCAACTGAAGGGTAGTCAAAAGAGGTCTCCACAAAATTTATGTTGGCACTTGAGAAGACCTGTTGGGATTGAATTTCTAGGATTTTGTATGTGGAGAAGTCATTAACATACCCAAGTAGAAGGCCCTTCTTCCTGTTTTCACTGATTTTGTTGGTTCTGAGGGCCTTTGTAATGAGAGAATAGGTAGTGCAGCCAAAGGGTTTGATGAAGTTGAGGTTCACAGACTTGCCAAACCACACCTCATATGGCACACAGTTCTTTCTTGACGGTACCGGGATGAGATTCAGAAGATTGGTAGCTGTTTTTACATCCTTGGCCCAGAAAGAGAGGGGAAGTTTTCTCTGAACTAGCAGGCACCAAGATTTATCTAGGATAGACCTGTTGGACCTTTCTGTGTAACCATTTTGTTGAGGTGTGTAGGCAGGCACTAGATGTTGGTTGATACCTTTTTCAACAAAGTAGCCTTTGAGAGACTCATTGACAAACTCACCTCCATTATTGTTTACAAAATTTTTGACTTTGGACTCCAATTTCCTCTCAGAGATCCCAATGAAGTCTTGAAAGTCATCAATGGCCTGATCTTTAGTGCAAAGGAAACAGAAGGCCTTGAAACTTGAAAATTGGTCTACTATTGTTAGGAAATAATTGCAACCCCCAATTGATTGAGTTGGGAAAGGGCCTACCAAGTTGGCGTGCAAGGTGTCAAGAAAACAAGTAACAGGCTTGAAATGGCTGTTGAAGGGAAAGGCTGTCATTTTTCAGGTATGACAGATATTGCAGTGTCCTTGGGTTCTGATGTTGGGAAGCAGAAGCTTAAGGGTTTTGTCACTGGGGTGACCTAATCGGAGGTGCCATACATACATGTTCTTGTGGCTCATTGAGGTGGATAAATCCTACTGGGTTTTCACAAAAACAAGTCCCACAAAGTTCTACCAGATGTTTCATGGAGGTTCCAAAAAAAGAGAATTTATCCAAGGTGATGTCATAACCAGGATTTCCAATCCGGCAAAAAGTGGCTGAACTTTGGGTTAGCCTGGGGAGCAATACAAGGCATCTGTTGAGACTTTGAACAAGAAGAACATCTTTCAGTTTGACAGGAGCTCCAAGGTGATTGAATAGTGTGACAGAACCAATAGTGGTGGCTAGAAGACTAGATCCTTCACTTCCAGTACCAATTTGCATGTGGATGGGCCTGGACTCAGAGAGAAATACAGGTTGGTTCACAATATGGTGGGTCGTGCCAGAGTCTAGCACTGGCAGCAAGGTGGATGTGGATTGGAAGGGTGTCAATTACAGCTGAGCATTAACATAGGCTTTATGTAATTCTGATTCAGGTGGGGAGTTGCTTTTGGAATCCTTGGTTTCAGTGTGATGATGTGATTGGATCCTGGGTTCGGAGTAATCTGGGCGCAGTTCTGGGTGCAGGTGCCAGAAAATTTGTTCTGGGTGGTTGTACAGGGGGTTGTGCCTTCCTTTGCAACAAGGATTTTTGGGTTTGGAGCATCTGCGTGAGTTTCTGGAGGTCATAAATAGAGCAGTGGATGAGTCTATGTTTGTTCTGGGGCCACCTGGATTTTTGTCTCTGCGGGAGGCTTCCAGATGAGTCACTTCTCTGATCTTATTGAGTATCCCAGTGGGGTTCTTTAGTAGCTTTTCATTGAGGAAAATGGTGTCAACAATGTGATAAAAAGAGCTAGGCAATTTGGCAAGGATAGTGTAGCTGATTATGTCTTTGGGTACTTCAAGTTTGAAGGCAGCTAGTTCATTCATAATTTTTTGGCATTTTTCAATGTATTGGGACAGGTTGTCCTTAAACTGGTATCTGATTAATTTCAATCACAAATTACCGCAGTTTTTGGAGGATTGGGAGTCATATCTCATGTGAATGGCTTCCAAGATGGCTTGAGGATTGTCTTTGTTGCTGGCATTAACAATGGCATTGTAGGAAGTATCTCCTAGGTTTTGGATGATGATATCTGATGCTTTTTACATCTTATTCTTCAAGGTCGTGGAAGGTCCCTGGAGTTGATCATACTCAGAAATAAGTTCCAAGAGGACCTTGCACCTGAGATAGCTCTTCATTTGCAGAAACCAATTGGTGAAGTTGGTTTCATTGAGTAGGGGACTGTTCAGTTTGAGGTTTTCCTCTTGATCAGTCATGGTTTTCTTTGTTTCTTGAGAGTGCCTGGGACTGTAAATCTGATGATTTTCAGGCTAAAAGAAAATACAAATCAGGAAAGGATTATGAGGAAAACAATCAATAGTAAAAGGAGATCATGCCTAAAAGGAAAGGTTCTTTGACTGACCAAGGAAGAGAGAATAAACATATAGTACACTGAAAGTTCTGACAGTGGCAGAAGAGTAGGTGAGATGAACGTGAGGTGAGAATCAGGAGAGGAATGCCTTTAGGAAGCTATGAGAGAGTACTTACCACCCTCAAACACCTAGGACACCATGGTGCGGATAGAGAATTGCACACCAGGGAAAGTCCTTGTTGGAGAGTTAGTTTCAGTACTTAAGCTGGCCAAGTTGCACTGTCTGGACAGTGCGTGCAGAAAAATATGCAGGTGCACCAGACACGTGGGTTGTTAGCCATGATATTAGTCACCTTACCCTGATGGTTGGTGAGAGACAGAAAGGACACAACACAGATATGCAGATAGAGACATGAGAATAAAAAGGTGATGACAGATTATAATCTATGAGCTGAGATCAAGCTGAGATGAAGTCAGATGTACTAACACAAATTGGGAACTCAAAAAGAAGGATCCCCCAATCCTCTGTGAATTTGACTTGATTCCCAAGGGGGAAAACTAAACTCAAATCTTGTCTCCCCCTCCATTGGTGGCCAGCCCAACCCCCAGGCCTCTAGGATCAAAGGCAAGCAAGGGGCACCTTTTATCTGAGATGTTGCTAAGTCAAGAAAAAAAAAAAATTTAAAGATATTTCAAAACTTGATATCCTTGCCAAGGAAACCAATCACCATGGCCAATGAAAACAATGGATCACTCCAAGAGATCATGAGCCTATTGAGAGAAACCATTGAAATCAAACCTGAGAATCTTGATCTTCAACAGGCACAGTTCACAATTGAAACAGAAAAATCCTTAAGGTTGAAAACAAAAAAGCTCAAAATCAAATGAGAATATAAGAAAAGTTGAGTACAAACAAATGACTTCAAAAGTTTGTTCAACTCTGATGTTAGTGCTGATGACTCAGAGAGCATGGAGGTTTTGAATAAAATGAAGAGAGCAATCAAAGACAAACGGCCAAAAAACAGCTCAACACACTCAATCTATTTTCTCTGGCAAATATTTTTTTTTTTTTTTGCTACATTATTGTTCTTTTTTTTTTATATATATCATTATAATGAAATAAAGGCATTTGTTGGCCATTTTATTTCATTCTTCATTTTGAAAAAAAAAAAATTGTGCTGCTGCTGCTGCTACTTTTTTTTTTTTTCTTTTTTTTATGAAATAAAAACAATACAATTACTGTTTTTTTTTATGAAATCAAAACGTTGAATTTTTTTCTTTTTTTTTTTTTTTTTTTTTTTGCTGAAATAATGTTGTTTTTCTGGGTGAAATAGATGGATGTCAAAACAAATAAAATTTTCAAAAAAAAAAAAAATTAAAAATTAAAAATAAAAATAAAAAATCTTTTTTGACAATCAGAATATAAAAGATAAGGATTGTTAGATTTAATGAATGGCCAAGTTGGAGACCTTTTTTTTTTTTGAATACAAAGCCATTGATATTTCTCTCCAACAAAGTATGGATCTCAGGTTTTAGAATATCAAGATCAACAGTCTTTAGAAAGTTTCTAGCAAGATTCTGATAGGAAAATGACCTTGGAGAGTTTTTTTTTTTTTTTTTTTTTTTTTTTTTTTTTTTGGAGCCAGGGATTTAGAGGACTTAAATGAGTACTTTAGCAATTGATCTTTGAGCGATTAGAAATCCATCAAAGATGGTCATCATCAAACATCAGATCCTCAACTGACCTTCATCCCAAAAAATCTCAATCCACAATCCATCAAATGTTTGATCTGAAGATCTTCAATTCAAAATGAATTAAGAATTAGAGAGATAAAGATGCCAGAACAAAAAAAAAAAAAAAAAAAAAAAAAAAAAAAAAAAAACCAATTCTATCAAATTTCATGAAGATAATGTTAACATCAAATTGGGAAAATTTTTGATTCAAATCTTACCCCAATCAAACAAACGATTCTAATTACTCATTCATTTTGAAAATCAATTGTCTACTTCCAAATCTTCTCAAAGCTGGGAATGTGATAAAGAATTGAAAATATTGAGATTTCTTTTGTATATGATCAGATAAGGTGTGAGTGATTTGAGGATCACAATGATTGGGAACTATTTGGGTACTAGAGTTTGAATTTTTGGGTGAACTGATGATGATCAGGTGATTGATCTTTGACAATCATGTTGTGGAGAATAACTCAGGATTTGATAAGCTTTTTTACTACTTCAAGATTCCCACAAACAAGATGACTGATTGATGATTTTTTATCTTGCTTGCAAGACTCCAAAGGCTCTCTTGATCCCTCGTCTAGTTGCTTCCTGAACTCTGGTATAAGTTTTTTTTTTGATCCCATCAACTCATGGGTCAGGAGATTGGTTTCACAACAAGAGTTGACCAAGAGGGATAGATTCCATTAGGAGGATGATATCCTGGATCCTATTCATCTCCATGGATCATGAACTTGATCTATGGTCTCCTGCACCTAAATCATTCAAAAAAAAAAAAAAAAAAAAAAAAAAAAAAAAAAAAAGAGTATCAAAGCAAGAAGGATCAAATCAGTTTGATGCAAAATATTATGATCAAATCATCGTTTGAGTTCAAAATAAATACCTGATCATAATTTATCAAGACTATGTCTTCTGTGGAGTAGATTGATATCATGAAGTACACCAGGAGATCCAAAGGAACAATTTGAGATTCTGAGGGTTTTTTTTTTTTTTACTTACTTACTACAGCTTCTAGAATCATCCTTGGTTTCTTTTCCTTACCTTTGAATCAACCCTCCCACCGTTTTGGAGAGCTCTTCCATTCCCAGTCCGTTCCATCAATCGAGCCAAGACGTCCTAGGAATCCTCTTTCTTCATACTCACTCCTTTGGGATGGTCTTTGATCCTTCTGGTCCTCGAGGATACCGATACTCACCCCTCATAGAGCTCAACCAGATCATTGATGAAGTGCTTCCATGCTCTCAAGCAACTCGTTTCTCTGATCCTTACGTATTCATCAGCCGTGCTATCTGAACTACTTCCATACGTCAGCCGATGGATTTCAGAGGTGTAAGCTTCTGATGCAGAGAGAGGCCCATCTGGCCACACCAATCCTTAATGCAACATACCATCAAGAATCCCAAAAAAAAACATCCTTAGCTTGAAAAAAAAAAGAAGAAAAAAAGAAGAAGAAGAAGAAGAAGAGGTAGAAGACAATCATGCAATCAATCTTAACTGCCTTCATGATCCAGAACCTGTTGGTTTTTTTTTTTTTTTTTCTTTTTTTTTTTTTTAAGATCTTCTAAGGTTCTCTTGTGAATATACCCTTGCTCATCCTGAATCTTCTCTCGACGAATTTTTAGAGTTGGAAGTTGGATGATGTCCAAATTGGTGTTCGATGAACTGCTCATGCATGGCCTACCCAACAATCACAACGATCTCTTGCTCTCTTAATCCTTTGATCTTCATCATCAGTTCGTTCTGATTCATCATCACTGAATAGGAGACAAGGCATGGTTTTTTTTTTTCCTTCTTCGAGCCCCAGGAGGTCGGTTTAGCTGAGAAAGGCACAAGTTTGACATTCTTGAAGCTTTGTGATGTCGTGTTTTGATGTTGGCCGTTTGAGTTTCTGCTTTGGGATGGTTGATAATATCTTGATGGCAAACCTGTGGGTTTTTTTTTTTTTTTTGTTTTGTTTGCTAATGTTCGAGGTGGTTGGTGTTGTTCTTGTGTTGGAAAAGGGACTCCGTCGATGGTGTTGAGCGGCGAATATGAAGATAGGGTGGGATTCCGCGGATCGCGCCCGGGGGGCGGACCCGACCCTTATCGAGCGAGCGGTGGTGATTCGCGGAAGCGACGATCTCGAGTCCCGCTCCCTAACTGATCGCTCGACACCTGTCGCGCGGGCCCGATTTATAGCAACGAGGGTACGAGATACGGTTTCGACAGTTATCCACCCTCGCGCGGCTCGACAACTTCGACGAGTTGTCGAGGATTTTGTCGACACGGTGGTAGATGCTCTAATCAAGGCCCCCCCCCCTGCTCGAGCCATGCCAGGCCAGCTATTAGCAGAGTAAGGCCTCTCCACAAGCGATCGAAGGCCCCTTGCCGGTCGCGCACGACCACGACCCACAAAACAACTCAAGTAGGAACCCTTGATGGGTGTCGCTGGTTGGACTAGGGTAAACAAACGGGGATTGAATACAACAACAACAACAACAACAAAGAAGATAGATAGATAGATAGATAGATAGATAGATAGATAGATAGATAGATAGATAGATAGATAAATGTATGTACATGCATACGTTGGGAAGAATATGGTGTGGTAGATAAAAGATTGATGTGGTGGCCGGTCCTGTTGACCAGCGGCCTTCCCAGCCTGTTCACCAGGCATGACCACCCAATCAAAGCCTGTTGTCGAGCAAACGCGGCCGCAAGGCCCAGTCAACAAGTCCGCCGGACTTGGTCCACTTGTTGACCGGGAACAGGTGTATGTACATTCTCACGACGGGGTAGGAAGCGCGAGAGGATGAGAAGCCAGACAAGAGCCGACTAGGTAGAAGAGAGCGAGAGAGCACTAAAAACTGTAGGTAGGTAGATACACACACACGCGCGCGGAAGTGGGGAAGATGGGTTGAGCTTAAACTACATCCATACGGGCTGGACGATCGGATCGGACGGAACAAAAGGATGAGTAGAAGAAGTGGAGCGGAAGGGGGGGAGAGGGAGGCTAGACGACGACGACCAAAAAAAAAAAAAAACATCATCCGATCAAAAAAACGAAAGAGAGAGAATTACAGGTGGGGTGATGAAGATGTACACCACGACACGGTTGCGATCGATGTATATCGTAGAGAAGATGGAGTGTGAACGAAAGGCCCATAGGCGATCGTAGGACGTACGACGTGGCCGACTGGAGGACAAGAAACGACGATCAGAGTGGCTCGATGGGATGAGAGCTAGAACGCTGGTAAGGGATGGGAGCGACCCGACTCGGAGGGAGGGGTAAGATCGAAGCGATGATCCAAGTTAGGGAGTCCATCGATCGATCAAGTCATGAAAGTCATCCAAGGTAGCCAGACAGCTGAGATCGAGTGGGTGGGAGGGCTCGTCGGAAGGGGCTTGGGGATCGATCGGTTGAGGTTTGAGTTGTTTCTTACACAGGTTGTACAACGCCTTACCGGGTCCTAAGAAGACTAACTCTTGGATCGATCGATCACCACCACCGACGATCAGCTCGTCGATCGTCTCGGACCACCAGACCGGCCGTCGGATCGATTCGGATAGGTGCCCTCGAAGGCTCTCGAGATCCGACTCGGATTCGATGTACTTCATCTCCACCAACCCATCCGGGCCGACCAATCCTTTGGCCTCTGAACCCACGAGTCCTGCCCACGATGAGCGTGTGGAGGTCAGGACTGACTCCAAGCGACTCCGTGCAATCAGGATCGGTCTCGCAGGTTTCGAGAACTGGATCGATTCGATGCCGATCTTCATGCCATCCGAGGCTGGATTCATAAACGAGCTGTGAAAGGGTGATCTAAAGGATGGAGATAGAATCAGCTGCAAACAAGAGAGGGGTTGGGTCGATCGGATGGTGCGCACTCCAGGTTCGAAAGTTCAAACTAAACTGACGAGCAAGGTAGATCGGCGGCTCGATTTGCGATCTCTAATTCGTGTAACCTGGCACAGGCCGCCAAGACGCCGGCTCGAGTACCGGAGAGAACGATCTGATGGGTCGAGTTGAAGCTAGCGATTTCGACTTGGAGTGATCGATGATGAGAGTGTTGTAGATTGTAGTCATGGATCAGGTCGATGAGGTGTAAGAAACGAGAGCTTCGAGTGGTGAAGGTCGAGTGAGGATAATGAGGATTGATCAATAGAGCCGACATCTGAGCCTTTGATGGGTTGCAGGATCGAGGCTCGAGGTCATCGGTCGGAGTATGATGGTGGGTACTCGTCGAAGGTTTCAATCGATGGAGTTCGATCGATCGATCGCTCAACAGGCCGTATAATCTCGTCAACATGATCCCACTGGCCAGATCGATCGAATCGGAAGCGACGCAAGCCGTATATTCACCCGATGAATGACCGGCATAGAGTTGGATGAGTGATTTGAGTGGTAGTCGAGCTTCGACCTGTGTACTTTATATTAAAAACCAGTACAAGTTGTTGAGTGAGAGGATGTCAAGATGAGTTGAGATGCTCATGATGGTATGGTTTTTTTTTTTTTTTTTTTTTTTTTGGATGGGGAGTAATAGTAGTAGTAGTAGTAGTAGTAGTAGTAGTAGGGGTTTTTAGAGTGGGAGAGAGAGAGAGAGATGACTGAACCTGGAGTGTGTTGAGATAGGCGATACTAGTGATCAGGATCGCGGGTTGAGCGTGAGTGGCTTGACTCAATTGATTCTGAGGACCATCGAAGACGATCTGGTTCAAGGTTGGATGATGAGAAGCTAGGTCTGAGGATGGAGGATGGATTCGATTGAGATCGATAGGACGGATGGGACCACCGATGAGTTGAGCATGCTCTGGAGTATAACCGAAGCGATCGATTAAGGAATCGACCAAGTTGAGAGTCTTGAACCAATGGTCGAATCGATTCAAATGGTACTCGGCCTCGAGCCAGGTGTGACGAAACTGAGGATGAAAGCTTAGGAAGTGACCCATGCCGATATACTGAGAGCTCGAACCGGGGAAACAGATGGCGATCTTGGTCGGAGGTTTGATGATGGGTGAAGATGGTGATGGGGATGATAACCACGAGTTTTCCATGATCAATCTCTGGTTCCTTGGATTGAGATTGGGATGAATTCTGAACTGATGAGGTTGATGATGATCTTGGATCTTGTAATGATCATGACCGGCTGGATCTCGGTAGCGTCGGAGGTAGGAGGGATCCGATAGGAATGAGTTTTTCTTGGATCGAGGTTCGTTGTGAGGATGATTAGTACTAGTTTGATGGGAAGGATGATCGTCGGTTGAGTGGGTAGTTGCTGTTGTTGTTGTTGTTGTGGTGGTGGTGGTGGTGTAAGAGGTCGTCCTGCTGATGATAATCTTGAGTGATGGATGGATTGAGTGAGAGTGGTGGTGGTGGTGGTGGTGGTGGTGGTGGTGGCAGTAGTGGTGGCAGTAGTGGTGGCAGTAGTGGTGGCGATTCAAGTTGAACCTCATCATCGTCATCGTCATCGTGACAGTCTATGGAGTACTACTACTACTACTGTCGAGCCAGTTCTTCTTAACTAATCAGAGACTCAGAGAGTTGGTGGCTGGCTGGTCGTCGTGGGTGGCAGTAGCAGTAGCAGTAGCAGTAGCAGTAGCAGCTGATCAAGTGTCACTGTCAGTGTCTAAAGAAGTACTGAGACTCAGACTGCGCTTGGACCCACACGAAGCGTCATGAACAAGTCATTTCAGAAACAAGCTTAACGTCATATTCGACTTGATGAACAAATCCAACTTGACGCAACCCTTGAATGATTCTAAAACAAATCAAATCAAAAAAAAAAAAAAAAAATCATCCATCTATGAGCACAATCGACTTAACAAAGTCCCATCACTTTAGAATAGATCAAACACCCAAACATATCTCCCCACCCTCATTGACTAGTACCCCAGATCGTATTGCAAATCAACCCAAATTCTATCCGTTCTTCAAAAACTACCTTGGGGCCCTTGATGGCATTCACATTCCTCTAAAAGTGACTGAGAGATACTCAGGATCCTATCACACAACCGCAAGGGATTTTTATTCCAAAATGCACTAGTTGTATGGGATCTCAACATGATGTTTAGGTTCTTATATGCAGCCTGGGAGGGCTCAGACCATGATGCCCGGGTATTGGCTGATACCCAGTGCAAAGACTTTAGAATCCCTCCAGGGTTTTTTCTACCTTGCCGATGCAACTTATGACTTAAATTCTGGTCTTCTGGTCCCTTACTGGGGTACAAGATTCCAGCTCCCAGAACAGACCTTGGCTTTGCAAAGCTAAGTCATAATTCCAAGGGCTGTTCAGTTTTTTCTGACTAACTTTATTCATTCGTTTCAGGCCTCAGAATCCTCCAGAACTCTTCAACCTTCGACATGCATCTCTAAGAAATGTAATCAAACCTGTGTTTGGGGTGTTCAAGAAAAGATTCCCCATCATGGACCAGTCTGGGGAGTATTCACTCTTCGTGCAGTGCAATCTTCTATATGCACTCGGTTGTCTTCACAATTTTTCGTATATTGAACGATGGGAATTCCAACCTTCTGGGTGAAGAATTGGATGGGCCTATTGAAATCAACCATCAACAAGATTATGAGGAGAACAGATCATCAATTGCTAGTCAAAATCCCAGGCCAAACGCGCTGTTGATTAAATGGAGAGATGACTTGGCCAATCAAACGTGGTCACAGTATCAAGCAATCCTCATGAGGCAGACAAGAAAAGACTCAAAACTCTAATCATCATGTCACTAGATAGTTATTTGAGAGGGTTTCATTGTTATTTAGATAGAACTGATATTCTTCAAAAATACGACCAATTATTAGGTAGAAGATTGCTGAAAATCATGCAAAAAAAAATAAAAAAAATTGAGAATTTGTTGCTTGAACCACACAAACCTAACATTAGGATTCTTAATGCATAGTAAGACTGCACACTTCACCTCACTTGCAAGGATGGTGAATCCTGCTGTAAGCTCTTCCATATGGGTGATTTGGTGAACAATTTTATCATGATACAAGTCAATTGCTTGATCCATTGTTGTTGGACCAGTTGTTGAAGGCTCAGTCCAAGAATCAACTAATTTGTTGATGGCATCTTCAAGGGCATGTGCAGCTGTTTGACGATCGGGCCTTTGCAATGGCCTGACTTGTGAATCAATGACATTTGGATTTGTTTGAAGATTTGGGAAAACTTGGTCCTACATCTTCATTCACAGGGCCAAGGTGCAACATTTCAAGGTAACCTGTAGCTGAGATGGACCCAAAGATGACCTCTAACCAACAGATTTCAGGAGACGGTGTAACACAAAACTTCTGACATTGAGGATGAGACTTAAAAGATGAACAGACGTTAGAATGTATCATTTCACCATTGATTCATGAAAATAACTTAATTGCAAGAACAAATCCCCAAACCAAATTGGGAGCAGTCACCATGAATCAGGCTTCATCCCAACCAAATTAACTTTGCTCCTTCAACAACATCAAAGCTTCATAGTCCTTTTTGAAGGACTATGTAAAAATTTGATATCAGATTGAAAGAAAGCCAATGACAAGCAAACATCAAAAATTAACACCTGGCTCAACTTTGAATTGACTCTTTCTTCATCCAGATAGTCATTTGGAAACTTGGACATGATTTGCTGGGCCACAAAGCAATGCAGCTCTGATTTGAGACCAGAATCTGAGCACTTCCCATCCTCAACAGCCCTGACATAAAATTCCAATGCCATCACTTCCATGGGTCCTGACCTGGTTTTCTTTTTTTTGTTCACAGGCCAACATTGGTTGGGAAGAATAATTAATCAATGGTGTGACCACTGGTGTGCTGGGGGGGGGCTCATTTTGCAACCTGGCATGCTTGCTTCTTGGAGATGGTGATGGGGACCAATCTTCAACTGGTTCAAAAGATTGCAAGATTTCTTTGGTGGTAAACATTTTTTGGGAGTTTTGGTCCAACTCTATTGAGGTAAATGGACTAGTAGGTGCTTGGGAGTTTGGATGGATGGCAGATGCAGATTTTTTTTTGTTGGTCATGCTTGCATTCTGAAAAGAGGTATATCAACTTGTACCAAAGCTAGAGTGCAGATTTGATGGTGAAGAGAGGATTGGAGGCACTACATTAATTGGATTATGAGGTAGTGGTTGTCTTCCAGGATGGTCATGTTGAGGATGTTGGATTTGATCCATTGTAAGGAGGCTAGGGAGCTTGGTGGTGGATTCTGGCAAAGAGGTCCAACAAAGGCCCCCTCATACATGAGTAAAACAACAACATGACACTAGATTTAGGTCTGGACCTGAATTTAGTGCCATGTGCAATTTTGGCCTGTGGGAGACCTTAAACCTTGAGAAGTGTCATCTACCATCATTTGGGCTCAAGTTGATGTGTGGATGCCAAACACTCACCATACAAGGCTACCCAACCATCATATTCCATCATGAATATCCAGGATTTTCATGACAGTATATGACGGTTTGTGTGGGTCCAAACGCAGCCTAAGACTAAGACTAAGACTAAGACTAAGCTTGCACCCTCAGTTCATCAAGTTCAACCTAGAGCTGCATGACAGCCACAAACACACACAATCCCATGACTCATTGAATACAATCTATTGGTGTAGGACTAACTCAAACCCCAACTCAAATCAGTATTTCCTGGGATCTATAGAATCATCCAAACCCTTGATTGTAAGATTGGCTTCAAATCAAATTCAATTGTCATCCTGGTGTGGGATTGACCACTACTATAACTAGACTTGTTGAGTGGCTGGACCTACTCCTCAAAACTCCTACCCACATATTTATATATTAAACAAGGGATAAACTCTTTGGGAATTGTCTCCAGAAATTAAAAATCATCCAAATCCTTACATCAAGCATCTATTGATTGATGTATGATTTTGAACCATCAACAGTTCAAGTTTTCCCTAAAGTCTTCACAGAGCACCAGAAACTTTATGATCCAAAACAGTAGGTTGGAATCCAAGAGGTCTTTGAAATTAGCCTGTCAATTAACAACTCCAGACGATGCCTATGACTCATAGGTTAAGGCCATCAATAATAAAGTAAGACGGTTGAGAAGAATTTTATGAACTCATCATCCAATCAAAGATTTCATCCTGTCTATGGTTCAGAAGACAAACATCTAACAATTCTGATGAATTTATAACAGAACTCTTTTTTTTCTTCTGCAAGGATCCAGTACCTGTTCTTCAATCCTTGCCTCCCTTTATCAACCAATTCTTTGGAAGATTAGTCAAATCTTCTACTTCAAGACTTGTTCCACGACTTATAAACTTGATTGGTATTTTATGGATCTTCAAATTTTCATTTTTTTTTTTTTTGTTGAGGAACTCTTATGATTGATAATTCCAGAATGAATTCACTAAATCAGCAACCATCAGAGTTGAAGGGAGGGAGAGGGGGGTGGGGGAATGTAACTTGGGAAATGTGCTTCTGCAGGCTGACACAGAGTGATCTGAAAATCACTCCAAACACAACTTCCTTCGCTCACAAGGTTGAATGTCTTCCCTCAGCTTCTTCCATCTGTTGTCTCCAAATGATGATTGTCCTCAAGTAGACCCTTGGCCAAGGCAGAAGCCTCTCTGATCTGAAAAGTTGTCTAAGGAATAGAAATAAAAATTTAACTTTTCCCTGAGCCAACTCAATACCACTAGTGTTGATGGCATCCAAATCACTATAGTCTCCCAGACTTACCACTATTCACAGTGGAACAACCAGGTCTGGAATGCCCAGGAGTGACACATTTAGGCCTAGTCCTACACCTGAAGTAGAACAAGAATCAAAACAAATTCCACCCAGAAATTAATGGACAAAATTATCTGGAGAGGTAGAATATAATCATCTCAGTTTCATAAAACTTATAGATTAAACTCTAGAATCCTATGAGCTCCCAGAAGCTATTGATGTGGTCAGAGTAACCAGAATAGGAGTTTCTCTTGACTGGTTCATCAGTTAGAGGAGAAGGAGTAGGAAAGAAAGAGGAAAGGAGTAGGCTCCCTGATTGGATTCTGATAATTTGATTTCAGGCCAAAACTGAGAGAATATAGAACAGGCAAAGAGATAAAAAAAATGGATAAATAAAATAGAAAGTTTTGAGAACAAACTCCATGGGTTTAAGATACGTACCACCACAACTGGTCAAGAAATTAATAAAGACCCAGGATGAGATTTTTAATAAGGAGGATGACAAGGCTAGTAAGTAGGCTGTATGTAGATAATTCAAAGGTACTTTAATAATAGCAGCCAGAGAACCTCTCAAGGAAATCAAAAATAAGAACCGTATCAATATTCATAAAGAAAGACAAAGAACAAAGTAAAGCAAAGAGCCAGTGAGAAGATCTTTAATCATACCAAACTCGAAAAAGGTTCTGTTGCCAAATTCAGGAAGGTGGTGACTTGAGGTCAAATTTAATGGAGATTTGAGTTCAGGGTTTGAAGCTGAGGATTTGACGCGATAACTTGAGACAGTGCAAGTTTGAAGTTGATTCAGGGAGATTAGCCAAGGTAGGGCGGTTGGTCAGGAAGAGTTAGAGACGTAATCCGGGTCAGATAAGTTTTTTGGGGAAAGAAAAGGGAAGTCACGAGTAGAAGGATTAAGTTCCAGCGAGTATGAGATAGGGTTTGAGGTCGAGATTAGGTTTGAGGTCAAGATTAGGTTTGAAGTCGGTTCTGTAAGGCGCGCAGCAACCTTTTAGGTCAAGAAAACTCAACACCCCCCGGAGTTTGGTGTGATTAACTAAGAAGGAGTGAAACAGGAATGAAGAAGGAGGTTGAGAGATTTTCTATTGCAGGCTTTGGAGAGACAGTCCACAATCATTGAATCGGACGCAATAAGATTGACATTGATTTCGTTAGATTTGTAACTTTCTCGGATAGCTTTGGCTTTAATATCTAGGTGTTTGGTTTTAGAATGTGATCCAAAGTTTCTTATCTTCTCCAGAAGACCAGAGTTATCTATATTGAAAATTGTAGAGCCTAGAGGAACGTTCCATAATTCATTGATAAGATGTCTCATCCATATATTTTCTTGGAAAGCATCTGACAATGCATTCAGCTCTGATTCTGTGGAATACATGGCTATATTCCGCTGTTGGCCGCTGTTCCATGAGATTGGACAAGACAGCCAAAGACACAAATAGCCAGACTGAGATCTTTGAGTAAGATGGTCGTCACCCCAAGTTGCATCAGAGAAGTATAGGATTTCTTGTTGATTTTCTTTAGAAGGACATAGGGTTAGATTGAGTTGGGTAGTTCCCCGAATGTACTTAAAACAATGTAGAACTTCCTTCCAGTGTAGAATTCCAGGATTGTTGTTGAATCGAGAGAGAATGGAGACTGCAGGAGAAAGATCAGGTTGAGTGCGGCAAGAGAGGAAGTTAAGGATACCCGTATATCTTTTGTAGTTGATTCCCAAATCCTTGAAATCATCTATTTCTTGTTGAGTAGCCTTGGATAGACATATTCCAGGAGTCAAAGGGGTTAACACAGATTTAGCGTTGTTAAGATTGAGTTCCTCAAGAGTTTTAACTATCAGTTTCTTTTGATTCAGCTTGATGGAGTTTTTGTCAATTGAGATATCCATTCCCAAGAGAGTATTGGGGAAATGAGCAGAAGAGTTTGGGAATCTATTGAGGAAATTCTTTTCAAAACAATCCACATTGCCTACAACTATAAGATCATTGACGTGGAAGAAGACAAAAGTAGAGTTTGTTTTGTCCAGAAATAGACAAGGATCTGATTCTGACGGGCAGAATTGGATGTTGACAAGCCATTTAGTGAGCGTATTATACCAATTAGCGGGGGATTGCTTAAGGCCATAGAGCGACTTCTTCAATTTTAGGAAAGGGGTTTTTCTAGAGGAGTGTTTTGGAGTTTTTATGTATATATCTTTGTTCAAAGGAGCGTGTAGGAATGCTCCTTTAACATTGAATTGCCTTATTTTTAAGTTCTTGTCCGTACAGAGAGTCAATAGAGCCAAGAGTGTAGCAAATCTACCAGTAGGAGCGAACGTTTTGAAGAAGTCCACTCCGTACGTCTGTTGGAATCCTTGTATACAGAGTCTGGCCTTTTTCTTGGCTGGGGAGCTTTCCGTAGCAGGTTTTTCCTTCAGGACAAGGGTAGTATTCAGGTATTTTTCAGGGGTAAAAGAGCAATCTTCCCACACTTCTTGACTTTCAATGTTGTTGAACTCTTCAGTAATTGCTTCAGAATATGGACCAGAATCTTGGACAAAGTAGGAATATTTTGCAGGTTTAATGTTTGAGGAGAGGGTTCTCAAGGAGTACCCCGGAGTAGGAGAAGGAGGAGAATTAGATGGGGGCGTATTGGTTTCAGGATCTACATCAGTAGATTCGGGGAAAGTATTCAAAACATTGTTGGTTTTGGGTACTTTTGGAGGAGTGGAAGTGGTTTCTTCTGTTTTGGCGGCTTCATCAAAGGCATCTAGTTCAGAAATAACTTCATCAGCGTGGGAGTCAGGAAGAGAAGGAGTGTATTGGTTATCAATATCATCATCGTAGATAGATGAAAGATTACTGTCAATGTTTTTGGGATTAAAGTCTAAAAACAAAACATGTTTGGTGTCAATTATCCTACCACTTTCAAGTAGGATTTGATAGGAGAGAAGGTCATTGTTGTATCCAATCAGAATTCCAGGAATTCCTTTCGGATCCAACTTAGACCAAGGGATACCCGGGGGAGCAAGGAAGATCAGGTTGATGCCGATGGGTTTAAAGAATTTAATGGGAATATCTTTGTGTTTGAATAATTGATATGGGGAAGGATTGCTTTTGTGTGAAGGAATTTGATTTAATGCTAGAGTTACGGCTTTGATAACCTGATGCCAAAGATTTTTATTGATTCCAGAGTCTTGGAGAGTGCTTCTAAGCGATTCAATGACAGTTTGATTGAATCTTTCAGCTAATCCATTTTGCTCCGGAGTGTACAGATCAGAGTGTCTAAGAATGATCAGATTCTTCTCACAGAAGTCTTTCATAGTGTAATTAGCAAATTCCGTGCCACGATCAGAATGCAGAACATTAGGAAAGTGGCCAAACCGTTTAGCTTCCATTTTAAGGACGTGGATTAAAGTTTCAGGAATGTCACTTTTGGTTTTAATAGGGATGGCAGAGCAATAGCGTGTACAGCTGTCTACAACAGTGAGTATGTATTGGTGACCAGAGAGAGAGGTAGAGATGGGGCCAATGGTGTCCAGATGAATTTCTTGGAAGGGCCTTTTGGCTTTACTGTGGGAGTTTTTGAAGCTTGCTCTGGTGATTTTGCTGAGAGCGCAAGACTTACAAGGCGTGTAGGCTCGCAGAGGAATGTTGAGCTTATTTTGAATCCTACTGTAACTCACGTGTCCCAGAGATTTGTGCAAGAATTCAGAAGAAGTAAGAAAGGAAAAACCTTCCATTTCTGTAACATTGATTACTGGCAAATTGTTTCTGTAGTAGCCATTGTACAAGATTCTGTTTTGATCAAAAACTTGAAAGGTATTTCTAGCAAATAAAATATTCAGACCGTCCAGCAAAATGCATCTAACTGACAACAGGTTGACGGATAGACTGGGAACAAATAGGACGTCCTGGAGTTCAATATTTCCTTTCTTTAGTTTAATGACAGCGGTTCCAGTTCCTGATATTTTCAGTGCTTCATCTGCCGAGCCGGTTTTAACAAATCCTATTTCTTCGTTGGACAGAGTGACAAAAAGATTGGAATTTGAAATCATGTGAGCAGAGGAGCCAGTATCTAGAACAAAGCAAGTTTGAGGATGTTTGGAGACTTGGTGATAGAAGCAGCTAACTGTGGTCGTAGAACCGTTACGTTTCTTGAGATATTTGTATTGGAGCTCGGGATGAAGAGCCCAGCAATTTGAAGGGGAGTGAAAGGAGTTAGGATTATGTTTTCCGCCGACACATCTGGGAATGGAGGAACCTTCAGGGTTTCTACCGGTGGTGACTAGAGCGGTGGGTAGGTAAGGCTGTTCTTCCTTTGTTTTTTGATTTTTAAGATGGATTCTAACATGTTAAAGAACTCTTTCGGGGTTTATGGAGTCCTTATTATGGGTAATCTGATCCTTAATGTTACTCATAGAAGAAGGGAGTTTATGTAGAAGCATATAAGCTAGTATGTCCTGTGGTAAATCAATTCCAACTTTGTGGAGTCTCCTTATTGCTATTTTAGCCGCCGTAATGAACCCAGGGCCGTCTTTAGGATTGTAAGAGAGATTCTGGAGGCTATCAAAGATTCGAGATCGATTTGACACTTCCGAGGAGGCAAAGAACTGGAGAATAGATTTCCAGATGAGGCGGGCATCTTTCTCATTTTTGAAAGTAATAATATTGGCATGAATGGACGCGTCAAGTTTGGAGGTAATAATTGATCGTAAGTAGATGTTGTTAATTTCCGACAGAGTTCCTTCCTCATCAGAAAGGTTCTTTCGGATTCCTTGAATATCAAGCATTTTTTCGATCCTCGTTTTCCAGAGAGAAAAGTTATCCAGGGTCAGAAGAGGAATGGATTCGATGGCAGTTTTGAGAATAGTTTGTTGTAGTTGGTCAGTCATGGTGTTGATTCGGAGTCCGTGGTATTTCAACTGTTAATCATGATGGGATTCTGATAATTTGATTTCAGGCCAAAACTGAGAGAATATAGAACAGGCAAAGAGATAAAAAAATGGATAAATAAAATAGAAAGTTTTGAGAAAAAAATCCATGGGTTTAAGATATGTACCACCACAACTGGTCAAGAAATTAATAAAGACCCAGGATGAGATTTTTAATAAGGAGGATGACAAGGCTAGTAAGTAGGTTGTATGTAAATAATTCAAAGGTACTTTAATAATAGCATCCAGAGAACCTCTCAAGGAAATCAAACATAAGAACCATATCAATATTCATAAAGAAAGACAAAGAACAAAGTAAAGCAAAGAGCCAGTGAGAAGATCTTTAATCATACCAAACTCGAAAAAGGTTCTGTTGCCGAATTCAGGAAGGCGGTGACTTGAGGTCAAATTTAATGGAGATTTGAGTTCAGGGTTTGAAGCTGAGGATTTGACGTGATAACTTGAGACAGTGCAAGTTTGAAGTTGTTTCAGGGAGATTAGCCAAGGTAGGGCGGTTGGTCAGGAAGAGTTAGAGACGTAATCCGGGTCAGATAAGTTTTTTGGGGAAAGAAAAGGGAAGTCACGAGTAGAAGGATTAAGTTCCAGCGAGTATGAGATAGGTTTTGAGGTCGAGATTAGGTTTGAGGTTGAGATTAGGTTTGAAGTCGGTTCTGTAAGGCGCGCAGCGACCTGTTAGGTCAAGAAAACTCAACACTCCCTAAGCTTGAATTCTTGGAAATAATTGATCAAAGAACATTTTGGAACCAGAATCTGGAAAAGAAGGATGATAAAGAGCTTTTAATAATCCCACTTTGAACCCTCCAAAGAAAAACCTCAAAAGTGGTGTCTGGAACAAAAGAAGAGATTAGAATCCTTCTTTCCTCAAGCTGATAGAGAGGATTTCAATGAAAGACTGCTTAAACTCTGTTCTGGTAACCTCAAAAAAAGTGTAAGATGTAGGATGCCTATGTATTTTTAACTGGAAACTCTTATCAGTGTTCTTCAGGAAGTAATAGAAATTGATGGGTTAGACAAGAAAGTAACTAGAACAAGAGAATCTAACCTCAGAATTGGGGGAGATGAAAGTATCAAAACCAAAGAAACTCAAAACCCAGTGTCTCCTGAAAATAAGGAAACTTCAGAAACTAAAGAAAATTTATTCTGGAATTGAAACCAAACAGTTCACCTTGGTAAAGATTTTCCCTCACCAAGAGAAAGGATTAATCAAGTAGAAGGAGAACAAAATGATGAACCCAAACCTCAATAAGATGACATTGAAGGGTCAGTGTCAGATTGTGAACTCATTATAACTAACCCCATCAATTTCATAGAATGGACCATAGAATCTTCTCTTGATATAAAACCTGTTAATGGAGACCCCAACTTACCTCAGCAGTTGAACCCTATCATGAAAATCCAAAATTGATCTGAAGCCAAGACACTTATTTTGAAAAATTCTATTGGAAAGATATATAATTCTGGTAAGAACTTCTATGGTACAGGGTTAATAAAAGGATCTCCTTTTAAAATCCTATTAGATAGTAGAGCTTTCTGTTCCTGTTTTTGGGGCCACCTACTTGGAAAAAAAAAAAAAAGATTCAAACTGGGAACAGAATTTACTAAATGCACCCCAGGCCAAGTTCAGCAGCTACAATTCCTCCCTGAATGCAATAGAAGTATGGGCAACAGATATCATACTACCTCATCACAAAGGATCTCTCAAACTGGAGATATATTTTTTGGTCCTCCAGAATGGTGTATGTGACTAATTCATTCTTGGGAACACAACCCTCAGTCTCTATGGGATAGATGTGTTCAAGAGCAGAGGAAGTTACTTCAGAGTAGGGGGTGACTGAAAAAGAAAGTTTCAAATGTGCAACATAAATGACATGGAATCTGAATCAACCTATGAGAAGCACTTAGAAGCTTTTAAAAAATAGTATTTTTCACAAGAATCACTTGAATCAAAACTCATTGAAAACCAGAAAAGGGAAATAATTACTGTTTGATTTGAAAATTGGATTGCCTTCTGTACTAAAGATCACCCCAGTGGGAATATAAAGGGACATGATATGATCTTAAAACTCAATATCAAACCTACTTAACCTCCTAACCTCAGGAGAACAGGTTCACCATCTACTCCCAAATTGAGAAAATCCCTTGAAACTCGAATCCAAGAGCTGATAAACCTACAAGTTTTAAGAAAAGTAGGAAATAATGAACAGGTTGACATCACCACCCAAGTTATTATAGCCTGGCATAATGATAAATCAAGAATGGTCAGAGACTTCAGAATTCTTAATAATTACACTCAAGCAGACTATTATCCAATACCTAGGATTTATCATTCCCTGCATAACCTATCCAAGGCTAAGTAAATCACTACTATGGATAAACTCAAATGAGTTCATCAGATACAAATCAGTCCTGATATCAGAAAATTCATGAGAATCATATACCACCTTGGGATCTATGAATTCTTAAGGATGCCCTTTGGAATCAAGAGTTCTCCTTCCCACTTTCCAAGGATGATGGAAACTGTCCTAGGAAATTTCATCCAACAAGGATGGACAATGCTGTATATTGATGATGTCATCATATACTCTGATGATTGGGAAACCCATACGGAAAACGTGAGATTAGTCCTTAAGACCATTTCTGCTGTAGGAATCAAAGTATCCATGAAAACATGCAACTTTTGAAATGGAGAACTGAAAGCCTTAGGACATATAGTCTTTGGTCTGACCCTTACAGCTGATCAGAGCAAGATAGAAGCAGTCATGAAAATACCCATGCCACAAAATAAAACTGAACTCCCATCTTTTTTTAATCTTTTAAGTTACCACAGACAGTACATAAACAACTTTTCCTCAATCACCATGAGTTTATAAGAAATCTTCAAAAACCAACAACCTGTTTGAGATGAATCATGAAAGAATAAAGAATGATGAAGAACTCAAATTAGCCACAACTACAGCTCCAGTGTTTATCCAACCTGATTATACTAAACCATTCAAACTATATATAGATTCCAGTATGGATGGACTAGGAGCTTCCTTAAACCAAGAAATAGTAGAGCATTCCAAACCTGTGGAAAAAATCATACTTGGGATATCTAGGCAAGTTAAAGACACAGAGAAAAGATATGGTGCTAGCCAGATGGAATGCCTTGCACTGGTCTTGGAATTAGAGGAACTTCACTACTACTTGGAGGAAACTAACTTTGTAGTGATCACCAACTGTAATGCTGTCAGAACTCTAGCTATACAGAAGTATTGAGGAAAAACAACCATAGTCCAAAAAGCTGGATCCAAGAATAAAAGTGCAGACAGCCTCAGTAGGAATGCTCTACCCAATGAACCTAGAGGCCCTGCTCATGAACCAGAAGATCATGACATATTCCCTATAATCAACATACGTATGCTTGAGCTAGAAGCCCTGATTATGGGAATAAACATCTGTGAACTTGACCAATACCCCATTGAAGAGACTTATAAACCAGAAATGAGAACTCTGATTTCTATAATGGAAAGTAGTTCACCCCCTTCTGAGTTATTCAATAGCCTACCTGAAGCTCTACTTAGACCTTAAAAACCAGGGAGGTTTAAACTATGGGATGGTCTAAAATAATTTAGGCACCAACACTCCAGTGTCATAGTCCTGAACCAAGAAGAAAATATCAATCACATCATAACTGAATGTCATGCAAATTTTTTCCTCTGGAAATTTTTTTCTCAGTCAGAACTCTAGAAAATTTAAATCAGAATTCCTGGTGGATAGAATGGAGAGAACCAAAAAAATGAAGTATGTCTCTAGCTCTGAAACTTTTCAGAAATCCAAAAGGAACACTGGAAAAAGTTTTGGCCTCCTAAAAAAAAAAAAAAAAAAAAAATATTTCTTAACCCAGGAACAGGTGGGAAGTCATCAACACTAATTTCCACAACTCTTTCTTGGTCATAGTGGACAGGTACTCTAAGAAGTCTAAATGCTTTCTCAAACCACAAGGAAAGAAACTTCCATGGATATAGCATTACTGTTCTGGAACAGGTTTTTTTTGCTGATGTTGGAGTACCTAAGATAATCATAAGTTATAGAGACCCAAAGTTTAATTCTCAATTTTGAAAAAACCTCCATGGTATGTTAGGAACCACCTTAGCATATTTTACTGGTCTTATTATCATAAAAATGATGGACTAGCTGAGAGGATGATCCAAACATTAGACAATATGCTCAGGGGATGATTTTTATTTTGGTTAGAATACTAAAAATACATTTGGATACTTCCATGAATTGGTAAGCCTCCTAAATGCACTAGAAGTTTCCTATAACAGTAGAAAACACTCCAAAAAAACATAGGCTCCTGCTTTTATAGAAAGAGTTTGGATCCCCAAGCTGCCTAAAGACAAGATTCTTTCTTTTTTTTTTTAAAAAAAAAAAAAAAAAAAAAAAAAACAACTGGCCAATTTTCATCCTACTTCTCTGGAATTTCAAAAGATTATAGAGATTTCCAACAAGAATGCAGCCAAATTTTTATTCAAGATTTTGTTGAGTTTAACCAAAAAAGATAGGATAAAACCCACAGGGAAACTGAGGTCAAAATAGGAGACCAAGTCATGATCTCTACTACCAACCTCAACAACCTGGCTGAAATTAGAAAGGTTAGAACTGCTTTTATAGGACCATCCCCTATCAAACAGATCCATGGTAAGAATTCTACAGAAGTCATACTGAGTAATGAACTCTCCAGGAAACAACCAGTGTCAGCTCTCTGATACCAGGAACCTTGCAGTCCTTTAGCTACAGAGAGTGATAAAAATTCTGGAATGATAATAATAATTATTATCCCAATAATAAACGCTTAGAAGCTCAAATAAATGATTTAATAAGAGCAGTTTCAAGGTTTAATTGGTTTGGTAGTAGATGGTTTTCAATATAATATAAAAGAGGGGCCACAGTATTATACTACTGGGGATCTTTACAGACTAGCAACCTCTCTTCAAGGGGCCTCCTTGGGCAGTTTAAGAACCTTGGAATAAAGATGGGTGCCTTAGAAAGGACTTATTCCACTAGTGGCCGGGCTTAACAGCACAAACGGCCTAGACAGGAAGGATAACACTCACTCTGAGCACTTCACCACGAAAATCCTGGAATAATTGGAAGGGTTTCAGAGCAGATGGGGTAGATTGCTTGACTAAACTTCAATGATAGATTGGTTAATATAGGTAAACAATACTACGGCAGACTAAGTCATAAATCACTTGCTAATCTTCATATAAGCACTTGATTAACAATGACACGGTGTCTGATTGATAATAAATAAATTCCTGGTAAACTGATTAACTGATTAGATCCAAAGAGGTCTGTATAAATACCTTTTTGGGGTGATTTTGGTCTTCTCAGGGCACGTAGAGAGGGTTCTGCTCGTGGGCTGAGGCTGGCAATCCAGTCAGGGCAAGATTGGCACGTCTACTTGGTGCTGTCAATCAGCTGTCCTTAGATCTGCTGGATTTCTGTACTATTTTAGCCACAGGATCTGTTAATCTGTTATGGCATAAATTTGATCATTCTGTACTCATCCTTCATTTGTACTATTGATATTGCTTTGAAGCGTGCAGATGTGGTTGATTACTAATTTTTCATTATCTGCTGATCATTTAGATAATTTTTAATAATTTTTATGAACACTTCTTGTAGTGTTTTGTGGTCTTCAAAGATCAAGATCCGTGGTTTACGTGGTAGTCCTTGATCTTTGATTTATTATTAAAAAAATTTTAAAACTTAATTTCATTAATTTTATTTAAGTTTTGATTTTTTTAGATCATTAGTAATGCATATGTCTGTTTGTTACATATACTAGGCAACCCTAACTAGGTTTTAGCTCTTCTGAGCAGTACCTGGTTGTCAGATTAGTCACGACTGATCCAGGCGCGGGGATCAGTAGTACAGATGGGCGCGGGGTAGGATCTGCTGTGTGCGTGGAAGAATCAGCTGCGCGCGGGTCTCTAGTACGCGGGATCCTGCTGCTGCTAGTACGTAGGGTTATGTAATGATGCGGGGCTGCGCGCGGGAATTGTGACATAACACATTTCCGCGTGTAACTCCTAAAATATACACAACACCTCAATTCTGAGTGAATTTTAGGTGTAAACCCTATACGTGAAATTACGTGTGAAATGTTAGAATGGCCAAAAAGTGCCATACAGGTGTCGTAATTTTTAGTACTTTTCCTTTTAATTATTTTAAAAATGTAAGGACTTGGAATTCAAGGGCGGGGTCAGTGAGTGACCCTACCTAATTTTGGGTGAGGAATCCATTCCTGTAATAATATTTATGGATTTCTCACTGCTTAATTTGTGAATTGAGGTATTCTTATTTTTCATATTTTGTGTTACTATTTGACAGTTTTGCTCTGTATATAGTAGCAAGCTGACAACCAGTCTTCCCAGTGGTCCTGATCAGACATTTTACTTGGTAAATGAGAGTTTCAGCTCTCCGATACCAGGAAACTTGCAGTCCTTTAGCTACAGAGAACATCAGAGTAAGTGAATAATGATATTCCCAGGAATAAACACTTAAAAAGCTCAAAATAATAAATATGTTGAGAGCTAGTGCAACTTTTAAATGGGTTGGTTAAATGTTTTTCAATATTTTATAAAAACAGGGGTCACATGATTATACTACTGGGGATCTTTACAGACCAGCAACCTCTTTTCAAGGGGCCTCCTTGCGAAGTTTAAAACCTTGGAATAATGGGGGGGTTCCTTTTAAGGACTTATCCAGCTAGTATGGCCAGGCAAACAGCACTCAGGCCAAGGCAGGAAGGAAATGACTCACTTTTGAGTAATAAGTCACAAAAAGCCTGCAGAGATTCAGGCAAAGGGTTTCAGAGTAGGAGGGGTTGATGGCTTGACTAAACTTTGATGAGTCAGAGTCATGAGCTTTTGAAAATAATAAGAATACTTCAGAATAAAGTCTTAAATCACTTGCTTATCTCTTATAAGCAATTGATCAACAATGAAAAGGTTTCTGAGTGATAATAAATAAACTTCCTGGTAAACTGGGGAAAAATAGTTCCAAAGAAGGTCTGTATAAATACCTTTTTTGGGGTGAAAAAGAGCCTCCCCAAGGTGTGTAGAGAGGATTAGGCTCCGGAGCTAAGGCTAGTAAGCCATCCAGGGAAATATTTGCATGTCCTCAGGGTGCTGTCAATCTGCTGAACTCATATCTGCTGTCTTTCTGCATGTTTCTAGCTGCAGGATCTGTTAATCTGTTAATCTTTCAATATGATCATTCTGCACTGATCTTTGATTTGTACGATTAGTATTGAACTTAAGTGATCAGAATCAGATTTTTATTGATCTTTCATCACTTTCTGATCATAATGATAACTTTTTTAATAATTTTTATGGCCAATCCTTGACATGTTTTGTGGTCTTCAAAGATTAGGATCAGTCAATGTTGTGGTGATTCTTAAGGTTTGATTTCTAATTCAAAATACTTTAAAATTAGTTAATTAATAATTTTATTCTAAGTTTTAAGGTTTTTTTAGACAAATGTTTCATGCTTGTGTCACAAGATTACATACAACCAGTGGAACCTAGAGGTTTGTAGCTGTTAGTGGCAGTACCTCCTGTCAGGTTGGCTACAACAGATCCTGATGCGGGGATTGGTCCATTCAACTGCGCACAGGCTAGGATCTGCTGTGTGTGTGGTGAGATCAACTTTGTACAGGAATTCTTTACGCAGGAATCTGATGCATACAGGTTAACACAGATGCGCAGGGGCTGTGTGGGCATGCAGGACTGCGCCTGGGAATTGTGACAAGGCACATTTCAGTGTGTAACTTCTACAATATACACAACACCTCATTTTTTACTGAATTTTAGGTGTGAAAAATATATGTGAAAATTGTTGTGAAATGATAAATTGGCCAAAAAGGGCCATACTGGTGACATGACATTTTGTTCATTTCTTTATTTAATTATTTAAAATGTGAAGGAGTTGTAATTCAAGGGTTGGGTCAATGAGTGACCCTACCTAATTTTGGCTGGGGAATCCATTTTTTAAATAATATCAATGGATTTCCTACTCCCTTTATTTTAATTAGTTATTTTTTTTATTTTCTCTACTTTGACAGGTTTCTCAGTAATTAGTAGCAAGCTGACAGAGAGAAAGTAACTAAACCTGACATACCCATTGAAACTGACCCTGGAAAATAGAAATGGAGATTCAGAAAGATCTTTAAGGATAAAAAAGAAAGGATCCAACAAAAATATATCAGAATTTATCTATCCAGATATAAAGTGGAATCCGTTTAAAAAGATGAGTGGTTACAAGAAAACAACATAACAGATGGACCTATACACCTTATAAACTACACAATCAGTAAGAGACACTGGGCAAAGTTATTTTTCAGACATAGACATATCTTTGAGTGGGGGGATTTCAGATTGCTATTGTTTACAGACAAACCTGTCAAAGCAACTATAATAGTACAAAGAAACAAAAAAAAAGAATAAATAGTGATAAAATAACCAAGTAGTGTTTAAAACCAAAATATGATTATAAATTTGGATTCTCTACCCAAAATTAGTTAAAATTTGGATTCTCAAACCAAAATTAGTTAGGGTCACTCACTGACCCCACCTCTGAATTCTCACTCCTTCACACCTCAAAATAGTATACTGAAGAGGGTGATGATATATTCACAACTCCAGTTGTGTGGGAGTTGTGTAGGGCCCTATACAGCTCAAATGAGCCGTGGGGGCCCATAGAAAACTAAAAAGGGCCATTTTAAAAACGCGCAACCCCCAGGGGGTTGTATAGGAGACGTTTACCCCCCAAACATGGCGATTTGGAGCCATTTACCCCCGTACACAGCTCAAAACTGCTGTTTTTGGGGGTGCACAACCCCCTGGAAGTTGTGCCAGAATTTTGGGCACCCCCTGGACCACACTTGGGTTCCCTCAACCCATATTTGGGATCAACACATACTTTTTGGGACTTTTATTCCACACCTTGTGATTCCAAAGTGACTTTAAAGTGAAACCAAAGTGAAAGTAAAGTGAAAATTGAAATCATATAAAAATCTGAAAACAATTCTTTCTCAACTCAAAAGTGAGCAAAATTTGTTTGTTCAATTGAAAGCTGGATTGAATACTGAAGTATAGCATTGCATTTGTTTTCATGGGAACAGCGGCAAGCCCTTATTCTTCTGAAATGGCTGTGTGGAACGTCTACATTGATAGTGCCATCAAAAAAGCTTTGGAAAAAGAAAAAAAGGATTTGACTAATGAAACATTGGAAGCCCCAAATGCATCCTCCTCAAGGGTGAAAATTGAGGAAAAAGATGTTTCACAGTGGGATGCAACCTCTGGTTGTGAGTAACATTTTATGTTAAAGAGATCTTTTCTGGATTTAATTTGATTGAAACTAATGGAGTGAATGTAACTGAAACTATGACTTAACTAATGAATGTTTACTAGATCCACTTGACCCACCTCCTGCAAGAACTTTTCCTACTAGTGAAGAGGCCCAAAACTATTGTCAAACATGAAAGATCAACTGAAAATGTATTCTAGATTATAGAGATTATAGAATTTGACTTCATTTCATCATTGGGTTTCATATTAATTGTAATTATAATGCAGCTAACAAGTTCTATTAATATAAAGGTTTTTCACATTTTGAACATAATTATGTTGAGTGTTTTGAGTTAAAATCATTATATTGAGTGTTTTGAATGAGAGTTTAATGGTAAGTTGGTTCAACTTGTGTTGGGCTGATTCCATCATAAGGAGTAAAATACTCCTTATGATGGAATCAGCTTAACACAAGTTGAACTGTTTTTTTTTTGTGTTCTTACTTCAGGGCTTGTAAAGTTACTTGGCATTTTTTTGGTGGTGTTTTTACTTTAGGGCTTGTCAAGTTACTTGTATTTTTTTTGGTGTTTTTACTTTGAGACTTGTCAAGTTACTTGTATTTTTTATGGTTTTGTTACTTTAGGGCTTGTCAAGTCACTAGTCTTTTTTTTGGTGTTTTTACTTTAGGGCTTTTCATGTTACTTGTATTTTTTTTGGTCTTTTTACTTTAAAGCTTTTCAAGTTCCTTGTCTTTTTTTTGGTGTTTTTAGTTTAGGGCTACTTGAGTTACTTGTGTTTTTTTGGGTCTTTTTACTTTAGGGCTAGTCCATTGGATAGTCCCAGTTTTTTTTGTTTTTTATTTATTTTTTAAACCAAAAAATCAACATTTTTTGATTTCTTTGATTTTTTGGTTGATTCCTGTTTTTTTGAATGTTTATTTGATTCATGGGTTATGTTTGTGCCCTTTCATTCCCTTTTTTTTGGCTCACTGTGGTCTGGTGGTGTATTGGATGCCACACAACTACATTTGAGCCATGTACAACTCCACATGGCTTGAATGTAGTTGTGTGGAAGCCAACACGCTGTTGGACCAGGCTGGGTGGGGCGCGCAACTCTTTGAGCCATGGGGGGTTGTACACAGCTTGAATTGGACTGTGTAGTGTGCCACACGGCCCACTTTGAACCATGTCCATGGCTCAATGAGCTGTGAATTTAACATTACCCTACTGAAAATGGTCCAGGGACACAGCACCACTATTGTGAAGTTTCCCCATTTTGATACCTCACGTGAATTATCATTTTTCAGTTTCACACCTGAATTCAGTCATAATTGACAGGTTGTGTTTAGTTTAGGAGTTATGGGCAATAACAGATTTTTTCAAATTTCCTGCACACAGCCCTGCTTTGGTGGCATTATATAGCCATGGGATTGGGAACTGTGTTGTAGTCTGCACGCTCAGCTTTAGGTGCAAAGCGGGCTCAGCATTGGGTGCATGGCTGGCTCAGCATCTGCTGCAGAAGGTCAGCAATCCGCTCTAGGGAAACAGACCTAGAAACAAAACATATCCAGCTGGGTTCTTGGATATTGCTAGTTTGGGGAAAGCAGGAGCGGGACATTTGCGTGGGGTTATCTGGGGGAGGGAAATTAAGGAAGGGTGTGATGGACAATACAAACAGGTGCAGGGGGGCTTTGAGTATGGGGTGAACAAAGCTGTGGGTTCCATGAGAAGGACAAACCTGGATGGATGTAATGGCAGGAGGATGGCTAGGGTTACAGAGGATGGAGGTTAGACTTTTTCTCAGTTGTTTGTGTACTGTGGTTAGGTTTGAGAGGGAGGTCCATATACCTTGCTCTCAACTTTGAGTTTTAGATAGAGCCTCATAGCACACAGAGACCAGCTCCCACTATGCTTGGAAGGAAGGAAGGACAATTTCTCTCACACACAATCTCTCTCTGGTAGTTGTTTTAACTGCGCTCTCAGCTCCTTAAAGATGCTTGGGACCAATAAATTCCAATCTTGGGACAACTCTGAGGGGTATTAACCTCTTGTTTCCACACCAAATCCTCACACACAGCCTGTGGGCTTGCAAAAAAACCCGCATAGTTGAATTATAATGCAAAGCATGCATGCAGCTGATCTTTCTGACTGCAACAGATCTGATCTGCACATGTCAAATATGCAATGCACAGAAATATAAGCAGGTACCACACTTAACCTCCACATCATAGAAGGATCAACCATGCATATGTAGTGAGGTTATATATGAATGACATATGATCCAAAACTAGGATAAGTCAAATCAAGGGCATTAAATTTCTCATGGGCCCAAAACTTTGAATCATGGGGGTTTTACATTGGCACAACATAACTAACACACCAACAGATAACTTATTTCATAGAAGTTTCAAGAATTGATTTTTTTAAAGTTTTTTGAAACCACAGCCCTGTAGCAGGGTGTTTGAAACCCTCAAAAAAAGTCTTTGTTAATTTTAGGAGCATGAGAACATCCTCAGAAATTCATTCAAAAAATGAAAAAAAATCAAAAATCGAAATTCTCATTGCATTTTTGCATCCTTTCATTTGCCTTTTGAATGGAACTTTCTGGTTATTTAAGCTTTCATAAATTTGAACAAAAATCAAAGAGATTTTTAGTTTATTTATTGGATTTTTTGGAGATATTCCTGCACCTCAAAAAGCTCATTCCAAAAGTTAAAAATTCAAATTTCTCTGTGCACTTTTGCATCCTTTTATTTGCCATTTTAATTCATTTATTTTGGTGATTCAGGCTCTCAGAAATTTATTCAAACAAACAAAGAGCCTTTTGAATTTTTTTATGGATTATTTGAATTTATTATTAAAACTTAAGAAATTCACTAAAAAAATAAAAAAAAATTCAAAAAAAATCTCATTGCACTTCTGTATATTTTTCTTTGCATTTCATTTTTTTTTGGTGATTTAATCTCTTATAAAGTTAATCAAAAAAAAGAGCTGCATAATATTGCTTTGGGATTATTTTGATGCATTTACAGCCCCCAAAACTGAATTGAACCTAGAAACCCTCCAAAATGAAACATCCATTACAATTTTTTTTTTCAAATCTGGCATCAAACCTTTCCTCAATTTTTCTTTACAGAAAAATATAAAAGTATCAAAAAATGAAGCTGAAAGATATTCTGAATTATTTTCACATTTTTTAAACCTCAAAGTATATGTCACAATCAAAATAATTCAAAAGAAAGGCAATGGTCCACATTTTTAATTCTACTTTTTGTCATATGTTGATACATAAAAAGAAAAAATATTGTTACAAATATTGAATATTATTAAACTATGGTTAGTTTTATGTTTCTGCTGGATTTTATTTGCGCAAAAAAACTCATTAACAAGCTCTCAATTGTTTTGAATAATTTTTTCCAAGACTTGGAAGTCTTGGTCACAAAGCTTTTCCAAAGTGGATCCAATTTTAGAGCTGGCCAAGGATCATACTTGAACTTGAAGGAGACTATATTTTTGAAGTATTCTAAAAGAATGAAGCAAAAAGGAGAAGATTTTGGATTTGTAGTGGGAGGGGCATTCACAGGAAGATAAGTGCAAGGCATCAAAGAAGAAAAAAGAACAGACAGAAGGAAACCATGGCATGGAAATTTCATCCATACATTAATGGGAGCTGGGAAAGAAAGATGGTTTATTTTCCTTCTAGCTTCTTGGAAAGTTCCACCCCATATTTCATGCATTAATCTTGGGTCCTTGAAAATTGGGTTTGAATCCAGATCTTTTGCCATTTCTTTCCTTACTTCAATCCAGTCTTCTGAGTTCCTCCCCAAAAAAATTGCTGCTGCTCTAAATCCAAAGTTCCCATCCCCTATTGAATCTTGAACATGTGATATATGTGGAATTACTGTTTTTGGGGAAACAAAGTTTTTGTATTGGAACTAAAAGAAAAAATCAGAATTATTTATACAATAAAATGTTTTCTAAAGATACCACTCACTTTTTCAATTGAGACTTGGCCAAAAATTCCAGAAGAGCAATAGGATAATGTACAGGAAACCTAGAGGAAAATGATAAAAAAAATAAGAAAATCAGAAAAAATGAGAAATTATCAAATGTACTCACTTTCTCACTTATTGTTGTTGCTGTTGGTGCTAATAAATTCCTTCCAGGAGGATGATGAGGAGAATCAACAGATTCATTTTCTTGTTTTTTTCTCTTGATTCTTGAAACATTATTGTATTAAGGAGAAGCAACCCGCTCATTCTCATAGGTTGCAGACCTCAGAGAAAAGCTTGAAGTAAACGATTACTTCAAATTAATATCAAAAAAATCAAAAAAAAAATAAAATAAAATGAAATCTTTCTGTCTTAATAATATCCAGATCTGGAAGCTCTTCATGTTCTGAATCTTTCTTTATAACCAAATCTGGCAGCTCTTCCTCTTGTGAAAATTTCTCTTCAGTCAGAAAATCAACCTATTTTAAAATAATGACAACAAATCATTAAACAGATTGTTCCATATCCATAAAGAAAAAATGTATAAAAAAATCAGCCTCTTCCTCTGATTTCTCCTTCTTCTTTCCCTTCCTATTTTCTGTTTTGGCCTTCCACTTTCTTGAGACCTGAATAAATAACTAAAAAATATTAATTATAAAAGTTATTTTTTTTAAAAAAAAAATAGTTGCTGAACTTTGCATTTGCTGTGATTTTTTTCTTTGGCATTCCTCTCCTCTTGGGTTCTTCTAAATATTCAAAAACCTATGAATCAATTTTAATTGAGGAATTAAATATTTTCTTGAAATCATTGGCTGCATCTTTGGACCTTTCTCTCACTTTTGATCTTTGAGTTGAATTGGGCTCTTGAAAATCAGAACAATTTGATATTTTACACCATATAGTTTCTTTGTTTCACCCAGAAAATATTTCTGTTCTACAGGTGGAAAATTTTGGAATTCTTCAAATAGTTTGTGGAATTCTTCAAATAGTTCAGTGAGAAATATTTTTTCATTACTGATTTTGGATGAAAAATCAAGGGTTTGTGATTCTTCAGTTGAATCAGGGTTCAGAGTTAACTTGAAAAAGCAAAATAGAATTCCATCATGAAATTATTTAATTGGTCTTGAATGAAAATAGAAATAAAAACTTACTGAGAAGGGGGCTTTTACATTCCATTGAGGATGAAAATCTTCAAGTTGGAAGAGGTCACCCTTTCTGATAGCTAATTTGACTTGGTGAATACATGGTATATCCATGTAAGAAACAGGATAACAGTTTTTTCAATTGGTGGAAGAATCAGGAACTTGATGAAATAAATGAATTATTGTGAGGGAAAAGTGGCTGATTTTTCCAGAGAGATGATCCACAAAGTGAGGAAAACAAAGTAGATGCTTGAATTCTTGCTTTAAGGCTTCAATAGCTCTCTCATGGATTTGGAAGGTTATGGAATTTTAAATTTTCTGAACCACATTAGAAAATGATCCAATAAATGAAGTGATTGAATTTTTGATTGAAGAATGAAGGAATTCTATTTTTGAAGTAATTTTATTCCCAGAGTGAAAGTTTTTGTTGGCCAAGTAAGAGAATTGTTTTTGGGGGGACCCAATTTTCAAGTAGGTAGTTTGATGTAGGGAGATTCTGGAAAAGAGAAAGTTTGGTGAATTTTTCATGATGTATTGATTCAGATTTTTAATGTACCAGCCGATTCCATTGGTTCTGGAAAAGCTTCCATTCATCTTCAGATTTGAAGTTATTCCTGCGATTATTTTAAATATTTTTGAAAATATGGCAGAGACAAAGAAGATTATGGCAAGAAGGAATTATTTTTTGCCAGAAACAATTAATGCCTGTTATTTTTCTGTCACAATAAACCTGTGTTCTTGATTTTATAAAATTTCCAGAATTTTAGTGATGGCCCATTCAAAGTTATCTTTTTTTTTCTTGAGATAGAAAAAAGAAACTAACTGAGAAATTTCCAAAAAAGTTTCTTACCCCAAAAATATGAAGAAGGGGCAGTCCAAACTTGTTTTTTTATATGTGCTGTTAATCATTAGAAGAGTGGGGAAAAAACTGAGAACTTGAGTGAAATCAGGGAGTGAAAGGAACAAAGAAGTGATTTGTCCATCCATATTTTTCATTTTGTAGAAAAAAGAAGAATTCTTGAGTTTCAGTATGAGGGCTTCAATTAGAGACTTGCAATCAACAGATTCTTGTAACTTTTGTATCTTTTATTGTGAATAGAATTGAGATTAATATGGAAAGGAGATGAGGAGGTTTTTATATGAGAATTTATATTTTTTAAGGGGGGAACTCCAGCTTTGGTTAAATTTTCAACAGTCCCTGGTTGCTTCCCTTGAATTCTTCTGTGAATTGGATCAGTTTAAGGAAAATTTGAAGGTGGATGGTTGTAGTCTGAAGAAATGAACTTAACCTACCAGAGACCCAATCTTTTGGAAACATTGCCAGATAATCCAAAATGGAAATTGGCCTTTCTTGATTTTTTTCAACCTCTTGGTATCTTTTCTGGGTTCAGTTTCCGCAGATTTATCACATTGACACATGTAGGTATGTTTCTTGCAATTGTATACTCTGGTAGATATGTCATATCCATGGGACTTTGCCCATGATTGGATGGCATCAAGCAGCTCCTTCTATTGATTTTATTCCAGGAGGAGGGGCCAGAGGAGTTGAACTAGGAGTTTGAGTAGATGATGAAGGTGCAAGGAAGTAGTTTTATTGGATGAGATAATGGAGGATGGGCCTTGTGAAAAATTTCTTAAAATTGGTTGGATATTTCCTTGAGCCATTGTGAAAAGAGATTTAATTTTTAAAAAATGAAGTGAACATAGGATTTGATGGTTTAAAAATATATTGAGTAGAAATTTAGTGAGGAAAGTTATTCAAAGACTTGAAATAAGATGGAAATTATTTTCTTGGAAGTTTCTATTGAGATATATTTATCAGATGAAGACTTGAGTTGAAAAGTTGATAATGTTCCAAACCTTTTTTTGAGGAGATAAATAATTGGATTTTTGATGGAAGATTTGAATTGAGTATGATTGATTTTTTAGGTTTGGAGTTTTTAGTTCTTTTTATTAAGGTGCAGTGATGGATCATGAGTGGTGTGTGGTTTGGTGAGTGTGTGGCGTGGTTATGAGTGGGTTTGAGTGGTTTGTAGGGGTGTGGAGGGGTGTGGAGGGGTGTGGAGTGGAATGATTTGGAGTGGTGTGGTAGGGGTGGTGGTGTGGTGTGGTGATGGGTGGTGTGTTGATGGGTGGTGTAGTGGGGGGTGATAATTTGGTGAAAAGGTGAAGGTGGTGGTTTATGAGATGATTAGAGAGGGTCAAGATGAGTGGAGGTCCCTGGAAAAAATTGAAAGTCATACTGAATTTATGCATGCCAAAGGGCTCAAAGAAAGGTGGGCAGAACCCAAAAGGGGTTCCTTGTGATACTTTTTGGGTTTGTTTTTGAGTCACATATGGTGCCTCAAAAATTATGAAAAAAATTCCTTTTTAAAAGCTTCAAGGAATCTTTGACACTTAATTGTCAAAAATATCAAATCAAAATCAATTTTTTGTGGAAAAAATAATCAAAAAGGGTGAATAACAACAGACCATCCCTTTTCTTTTGAATTATTTTCATTGTGAAATATAATTTGAGGGTGAAAACATGTGAAAAGTAGTTAGGATCATTCTGAGATTCATATTTTTATAATTTTATTATTTTCAGTAAGAAAAAATTGAGGGAAAGTGTGATCCCAGATGTAAAGAAAATCATTGAAATGGATGAATTATTTTCATGTGTGTTCACATTGGATTCAATTTTTGGAGGTCAAAGATACATCCAAAAATCCCAAAGAAATATTAAAAAGCCCTTGAATTGTGTGATTAAATTTCCAAGGGCTTAATTTGCCAAAAAAAAACATTTCAAAAGGCAAACAAAAGGATCCAAAAGTGCAATGATAAATTTGTTTTTTTTTTTGAGTGAATTTTTTAAGGTAAAAGAAGAAATTCACAAAACCCATAAAGGATAGATCTTGAAAAGCTATTTTTTTGTTTTCAAAACTTTCTAGGATCTTGAATCACCAAAATACATTAATTTAAAAAGAAAATAAAAGGATCCAAAAGTGCAATGATAAATTTGAATTTTTTGAAATTTTGGATGAATTTTTTATATTGTGGGAATACAATCAAAAAATCCAAGAAAAATATTTGCAAGCTTTTTGATTGTTTTTTCAACTTTTTAAAGGCTTAAATAACAAAAACAATTTATTTAAAAAATCACCAAAAAGGAAAAAAATAACAAAAAGAAAAAAAGATGAAAAATAACAAAAAGAAAAAAAGATGAAAATGAAAAAAATGAAAAAATGAAAAAATGAAAAAAATGAAAAAAAGAAAAAAAGAAAAAAAAAGAAAAAAAGAAAAAAAAAGAAAAAAAAGAAAAAAAAGAAAAAAAAGAAAAAAAAGAAAAAAAAGAAAAAAAAGAAAAAAAAGAAAAAAAAGAAAAAAAAGAAAAAAAAGAAAAAAAAGAAAAAAAAGAAAAAAAAGAAAAAAAAGAAAAAAAAGAAAAAAAAAAAAAAAGAAAAAAAAGAAAAAAAAGAAAAAAAAGAAAAAAAAGAAAAAAAAGAAAAAAAAGAAAAAAAAGAAAAAAAAGAAAAAAAAGAAAAAAAAGAAAAAAAAAGAAAAAAAAGAAAAAAAAGAAAAAAAAGAAAAAAAAGAAAAAAAAAGAAAAAAAAAGAAAAAAAAAGAAAAAAAAAGGAAAAAAAAGAAAAACAAAAGAAAAAAAAAAGAAAAAAAAGAAAAAAAGAAAAAAGAAAAAAGAAAGAAAGAAAGAAAAAGAAAAAAAAAAAAAAAAAAAAAAAAAAAAAAGAAGAAAAGAAAAGAAAAAAAAAGAAAAGAAAAAAACAAAAAAAAAAACAAAAAAAAGAAAAAACAAAGAAACAAAAAAAAAAGAAAAAAAGAAAAAAAGAAAAAAAGAAAAAAAGAAAAAAAGAAAAAAAGAAAAAAAGAAAAAAAGAAAAAAAGAAAAAAAGAAAAAAAGAAAAAAAGAAAAAAAGAAAAAAAGAAAAAAAGAAAAAAAGAAAAAAAGAAAAAAAGAAAAAAAGAAAAAAAGAAAAAAAGAAAAAAAAAAAAAAGAAAAAAAGAAAAAAAGAAAAAAAGAAAAAAAGAAAAAAAGAAAAAAAGAAAAAAAGAAAAAAAGAAAAAAAGAAAAAAAGAAAAAAAGAAAAAAAGAAAAAAAGAAAAAGAAAAAAAGAAAAAAAGAAAAAAAGAAAAAAAGAAAAAAAGAAAAAAAGAAAAAAAGAAAAAAAGAAAAAAAGAAAAAAAGAAAAAAAGAAAAAAAGAAAAAAAGAAAAAAAAAAAAAGAAAAAAAGAAAAAAAGAAAAAAAGAAAAAAAGAAAAAAAGAAAAAAAGAAAAAAAGACAAAAAAGACAAAAAATAAAAAAATAAAAAAATAAAAAAAGAAAAAAAAGAAAAAAAAAAGAAAAAAAAGAAAAAAAAGAAAAAAAAGAAAAAAAAAGAAAAAAAAGAGAAAAAAGAAAAAAAAGAAAAAAAAGAAAAAAAAGAAAAAAAAGAAAAAAAAGAAAAAAAAGAAAAAAAAGAAAAAAAAGAAAAAAAAGAAAAAAAAGAAAAAAAAGAAAAAAAAGAAAAAAAAGAAAAAAAAGAAAAAAAAAGAAAAAAAAGAAAAAAAAGAAAAAAAAGAAAAAAAAGAAAAAAAAGAAAAAAAAGAAAAAAAAGAAAAAAAAGAAAAAAAAGAAAAAAAAGAAAAAAAAGAAAAAAAAGAAAAAAAAGAAAAAAAAGAAAAAAAAGAAAAAAAAGAAAAAAAAGAAAAAAAAGAAAAAAAAGAAAAAAAAGAAAAAAAAGAAAAAAAAGAAAAAAAAGAAAAAAAAGAAAAAAAAGAAAAAAAAGAAAAAAAAGAAAAAAAAGAAAAAAAAAAAAAAAGAAAAAGAAAAAAAAGAAAAAAAAGAAAAAAAAGAAAAAAAAGAAAAAAAAGAAAAAAAAGAAAAAAAAGAAAAAAAAGAAAAAAAAGAAAAAAAAGAAAAAAAAGAAAAAAAAGAAAAAAAAGAAAAAAAGAGAGAAGAGAGAAAAAAAGAAAAGAGAGAAAAAAGTTAAAATTGAAATTTTTTCCAAGAAATAAAATCAAACATATCAAAAAAAAAACCAGGGGGCTCTCATTAATGCCCAGGGCCACAGTCCTCTTGGATGCATTCCTAAACTCTCAAAAAGAATAATTCACACCAAATCATTAGTATTATAAAACATCAAAATTAGATTCAAAAAATGGAAATTCAAAATCATTGGCTGGGCCAGGTTGAAACCAAACCGCCATTGCAGTTTTAGGCTGGCCATCAAAAACACCTCTGCTACACAGTTTACATTCAAAACCATGGAGATTTCTGGTTTTGCGGCCTGGAACCACGGCTTCCAGGGAGGCCAGAGTCCCTCTCTGTCATTTTAAAGAGGGGGAGCAGGGGGCATGCCATTCCCACACTTGGGGATGAAATGAAACCTTATTTTTCAGGCTTCACACCATTTCTCAAGGGCTACAATGCTGTTTGGCATTAAAATAGTAATTTTCTTACTATATTCATGCTTTGGGGTGTACATCTTTCTTCTTGGGAAATCATGCCAAAAGAAATTATTTTAGTAATTTTGAGGATGTAAATTTATCCCAGCCAAATTTCTTTTGCTCATGTTGGGTAGGCCCACTCAGGTGATTCCAAAAAAAAAGTAATCAACCAAACAAAAAACTGATCAGAAGAGTCTTGTTATTGGTTTATAACTTGATCAATTACAAACTATTTGAGGTCTTTCTGTAGAGATTTGGAATGGACACATAAGAATAATTGTCAGCTTCCTGATGCCAGGAACTTTTCCATCCTTTAGCTACAGAAAGTGATATTGGTGTTGGAATAATAATTCCAAGAAAATCATGGTAAAATGCTTAAATAATTGGTTTAAAAGCAAGTGCAAAGTTTGGTTGGTTTGGTTGGATTAAATTTGTTTAAATCTATATTTTTAAAGAGGGGCCAAAGTTTGTGCAAACTGGGGATCTTTATTGGATAACAATCTCTCTTCAAGGGGCTCTTTTGAGCCGTGTAAAGACCTGGGTATAATGAGGTCTTAAATGATTGCTCACAAAAGACTAACTCAAGGGGATGGGTGGACTGGCTGTCTTACAGCACTTATGCCTGGGTTTCAAGGAGGAGACAACTTACTAGTCTAAGTACTTACTCCAGGAAGCTTGCAGAGATTCACGGTATGAAAGGGTCTCAGGACAATTATTGGGGCTATTTGCTGATATTCTTCACAGAATCAATGTTGGGGCCAGAATTATTAATAATACTATCAGACTATAGCCATATATCACTTGTTTATCTTGAATAAACACTTGATCACGGATGGCAAGGGCTCTGGATTGATATTTAAAAATTGCTCTGGATTAAATCACTTAAAAAAAGGGTTGTTTATATACCTTTTTGGGTAATAAGACCTTCTCAGGGCACGTAGAGAGGGTTGTGCTTGGATTCTGAGGCTAGCAGGCTGGTCAGGGCTAGTTTGGCACGTAGTTCTGGTGCTGTCAATCTACTAGCCTTGTCTATGTCATATTTCTTTGTGAAATAATTGTCAGAAGGTGTTTAAATGTTAATTTATTATTTTGATGATTCAGACACATTTCCTCATTTTGTATTAACTTCTTTTGAGTGACATGGGTGGAAGTGGGTATTATTAAATTCTACGGCATCTTTTGCACATGTTGGGAATTTTTAATAATTTTTAGGCAAACTCCTTGTTGTGTTTTGTGGTTCATAAAGATTTGGCAATCTCATTTACGTGACAACCTTCATTATTGTTTCCCACAATTTATTTGCTTTATATTTTGATTTTCATATTTTTTATTCAATATTCTTAGGTTTCAGAAATCCCTCTGCCCGGCAGTGAAGTTGGTACATATACATGATGTATGCATGCAGGTTGTAGCCTGTTCCTGCGGTACCTGGCTGTCAGGCTTAGTACAATTTTGTTTACGCGCGCGGGCTTGACAGCTGCGTGCAGGAATTTGTTGCCTGCGGCCAGTCAGTCATTTTGCATGCGTGCCTTTTGACATGCGCCTACCTATTGAGTGTCAGGAGTGTGTACTCTTACTGTATGAATGCAGGGCTGCGCGCAGGAATTGTGACTCAACACAAATCCGCCTGTAACTCCTAAAATATACACAACACCTCAATTCTGACTGAATTTTAGGTGTGAAACCTATACATGGCATCATGTTTGAAATGTTAAAATGGCCAAAAGGTGCCATGGTGGTGTTGTGGTCTGTTGGTCATTTTGTTTAATAATTATGAAAAAAACGTAAGGAGTTAGAATTCAAGGGTGGGGTCAGTGAGTGACCCTACTCAATTTTGGGTGGGGAATCCATTTCTGTAATAATATTCATGGATTTCTCACTCCTTCTAATTTTATTATTTTATTTCTGTTTTAAATCTGCTTTGACAGGTTTCTCTGTCCAAGTAGCAAGCTGACAATAATATACAATTCCTGGGAGAATAAGAATTGAAATGATCAAATCTGAGAATGTATCAAAGCAGGGAGAGTTAGAGAAAACAAGATGGATGGATAATCAGTAAAAAATAAAAAAACAACACTTTTATCCTTCAAAGAAAAAATAAAATAATGAGTTGGTTGACCAAGGCCCATACACAATTTGTTGAACAAATGAATCTTGGATTGGATGGTAAGCTGAATTAACACATACCCAAAACAAATTGAGAGAGATTGGGCCAGGAAGGAGATCAGAAGAATTTGAAGTATTTTTCATTGGGAAACATGAGCAGAATAGCTCCAGTGGATGCTAGGCAGAAATGAATTGGTAGAGCAACAGAGAGAAAATCAAAGACATCCAACATACCCAAGAAAAACAAAAGGGAAAATTAAACCAAGAAAACTTGCAAAAGGAAATCTGAAAGTTGATCATGTGGAGTGGGAAGGGGAAAGATGCCAAAAAAATCAGGTATAGTTTTTTTCCACTGAGAAATAAACCAAAATTAGGTTGTGAGAAAGTGTTGATTAACTTAGTTCACTGAAGCTTTGAATTTCTTCAATTCCTTCTTTTAAAACTTTTAGTCTTTTCACTTTGCAATGATCTTTTTGATTTTGGAACTCTGCTGCTCCAGATTGACTTGTGATGTGTCAAATGCATCCATCCACATCTCACTCAATGGTGGCTCCAACCCCTTGGCACTTTGAAGATGGTCCAGCTGTAGGGGACAAATATTGTGATGTATATGTAAAATTGACTGAAGGCAGGGTCAACAGGTGATCATGAATTGCATAGACTTGTCCAATGCTCAAGTGAAATTTAAGCAACTGATTGCTGGTTAACTTTGGTAATTGATGAATCTGTGGTGTGGTAATTGATGAATCTGAAGAAATCAACCCAGTCAGTATTTTTATATGAGGGTTGAGTTAGAGGGGATTGTGTCATGATAATCTTAAAATCATTCAACTCCTCAGAACCCACCTTGAGGGGAGACCTCAATGCCTATGGTATATCCCACAAGCTGCCATGGATGCCTGAATTGATTGGCTCTTTGAATGGAAAGAGGAACTGAGGATGATGCTTGTGAGGGAAATTAACTCTGTGAATGGGAGCTTTTGGTACTAGACAAAATGCTGGAGAAACTGTGGGAAACTGGGGCCTAGATCCATCAAAGACCAGGTGGAATCATCCAGGTTGGAGGAAAAGATTGAGGGATTGACTTGAGAAAAAGGCAGTAGATCCCTGGAGGGATTCTGGGCACTGATGGTACAACTAATCATGATACCAATTGCTCAAACCCAACATTTTTTTAAGGGTGTGGTTACCTTTGTATACTTTAATTGAAAAACCCTACTAATTTTTCAGGTAACTTTGACTCCCCTCTTGTGGAATAAATGGTTTTTTTTTTTTGATTTTTTGATGGCAGATTTCAGTTGAAACCTGCCATTAAGAAAACCAGCATAGCGTTAACTCTGATACACCCTATATATGTATATCTATGTATATACACATTTGCTCTTTAAAATTCTTGTTGGTGCCCATTGTGACAAAGACTACAGACAAATTAGAGTAAGGTGGCAACCATTTGGGAATGGGCTGGAAAGATCTTTGGAACGAAGGGACAGCCGATTCGGAAAAGCGGGACCCAAATTATTCGGCAGAGGGGGATATTTATTTCATCGGAAAGATGGTAGATGAATTCGGACCGGGTATCCCTCTAACCTTCCCGGGAAAACCGCACAGTCTTCCTGGGGAGGAGTAAAATTCAATCACAGCCAGCCAGTACCGAGCGCTCGGCCTGGCGCCCCAATGCGCATCACAACATCATACGTAGGTATGTATGTATGTACTTACCTACGAGCTTCTAAGGATGAAGGGGCCGGCTGCTATAGGCGATTGCTCCGCCAGTGGGAAGGCGTTGGTGAGGTTAGCCAAAGAGGCGAGTACTTGCCGAAGCCATTTATCCGGATGACCACTTCGCTGGTTGGAATACTCGTTTATAAGGGAGCATAGCCCGAGTTTCACAGGAAGGGTTATGTATGCACGTATCTAGGTCGATTGGAGTGGGGCGAATAAGGTTTAGGCTTTTCTTAAGTTCTAGAGATGAATGCACCACTATTCCCAAAGATGAAGGACGCGAGGATTGATGTGAGGTAGCTGATGGTTGGGAATGATGGGCCTCATGAATTCATGACATGAAGGTCATCAAATGGGTGTCGATGAGTCGGATGGTAGGGCTAATTCGTCGACGATGAGTTCCAAAGTCACTACAATTAATATGTATCTTGGTCCCTCCTCAGCCCTGATCAGTACAGCCTGGATCTGGTTTCTCTTTTTTCCCTATCCCGCTATCACATACACACATGCACGCACACCTCTCTCTCTCTCTTTCTCTGATCGTGGTTGGATGTTCTGCCATGATGGATCGATCGAAGACTGGGATGTATTGTTATCGATCATGTATTCATTTATGCGTTGGATGAGTTGGAATCGAAATTTATTAGCTGGCATACATCCACATCCACGTTCTTCTGGGGTGTTGAATCGGTTTGTATGTGAGGATGTTCTTGCTTTCTCTTTCTTTCAAATTCATCCTGTTGTGATAATGGCTAGGTTCTTCTTCTATCAGAATATCTCGAACAATCACTACCCTTTCAACAACGAAGCCAAACTAGTTGTAGTCAATTGATGACACTGGTCCTACCTAGTCTTGATACTGAGGCCGATTTCCTAATTCATGACTGTCTTCCTAACAATTAGCATTTTGTCGTGATCCATCAAATTCACTTGGGACTTGAGTTCATCATCGCTCATCTCGTTTGCATCTTTGATCATCGTCCCGTCATTCAATTTCGTGTGTGGAAACTCGTTGGAGAGTATCTGTCCCGATCGAATCCAAATCCTCTCCGAGATTGTAGGGATATATAGAATATCATCGTATCATCCTCGACTTCAACTCAACCTGCAACAACAAGCTCCAGTTCATATCCTCCGGCACCAAGTGATCAAGTTTGCAGTCGGATCGATCGGGTCATCCATCATCATCAAGTCTCCTCCCCCTCCCTCCCTCTAGAAAGATTCCTGTGGAGGTCGTCAAGTTTCAGGATGAGCTGTTGTTGAGAAAGCCAAGTACCAGTGGATCGGATACATCATCCCATCCGATCCTATCGTTTGGAACAGACAGGATTACTTTGCTCATCGCCCAGTCCTCCCGTGAAAAAGTTTATCGATCCCTTCCGTCTATCTAACGGGTCTTCAATTCCTGCTTTCCTTCTTCGTGTTCTTTCCTCGGCCGACATACCCCGAGAGAATCAGTGCAAGCATACATACATACCCACACAGCTTGATCTCTCTCTGGACGCGTCTTACTTGCTCTGAGTTCTAAGCTGGCCAATCGCAGACATACATCATCATCATCATCGATACCCTGTAGTCTGGGATTGGATAGGATCTAGCTGATTCCATCCGTCATTGAGAAAGTCGCCAAGTTCAAGTTTGAAGATCTCCTCATCATCGCCCAAACGATGTGGGTCACTCTCGAGCAGACATCGACTATCGGTCAGTCTCCCCATTCTTCCCACCTACTTCCAGCTCCATGCCCTGACGACCCCACTCATTAGCTTGCTCATGCCCGAACCGTCTCCATCGCGTCCATCCTCGACCTCCTTAGCAGCAGCAGTCGCGCCAGCCGTCGTAGCCGGGCCATCCCACATCCCGACCCCAATCCATCATCACCAATGTGACATCAAGAGGGTGAGAATGAATTTCTCCTTCCAGGGTATTTCCTATCCTCATCCATCTCAGCCTGTATCACTCGACCGACAGAGGTTAGCTGGATGATTTGAGTCGACCACTGGGTCCCATCCTAAATTTCATCAATAATCCCCCCGTCACACGAGTGATATATCCATTTCAGGCTGGGTGGATGGATCAACCTTAGATCATATCATACACTCCATCTCCTTCCCTTCGACTCTCTACCCAGTTCTGGTTCATTCAATCAAACTCAACCCTTGTTCTCTTCTCCTTCCTTTCTTGCTTCCCTCTATCCCATCTCCCCAAACCAAGTCTCAAACGCTTGCTCCACGATCAGCTGCTCATCCTATCTCATCATCCTCCCCGAGGGCCAGGTTTGCCGAGAATCCCATCATAGGCCCGACCAGAGACCCTAATAATAACTCTCAACTGGTTCGTCGTAAGAGTGCATTGAAATCAAGACCCACCAGTCAACTCATCCTTCAACCCACCAACTCTCTTGCTCTCAATGTCCACCATCATCACCAATCCATCGATCCACCACCACCACCACCATCATCATCATCATTATCCATCCCAACTCCTCATGAACTCTTACTTCCCCCATCCTCATCTAACCATCATCACCGCTCAAAATCCTTGATCTCTGCAGATCATCCTCATCATCCACCCAAAACTCTCCCTCCTAGCCTTAATGTTGAAAATTTTGATCCATTTCACTCTCATCAACGTGCCCATAGTATGTCTGACTTTCACTCTTCATCGTCAGACCCGTCCAACCAACTTCTATTCAAAACTCTCGACTTGACTCGAATCAAAACGCTCTCAAACCCTTCAATCTCTCACCCTTTCCGTGGTGAAGGTGGCGGTGACGGTAGTTATCCTCATCTCCATAATATGAATAACGATACGTTTCTTGATCATCCTCATACCGCTCACTCCAACCTCATGATGGAGTTCCTACCATCCAAGCCTGTCGATCTCGATCAAGATTTTGCATCGACCGTTTACGAGAGTCTAAGCTTGGATAGTGAGCATTCAGGACTCCCCTCAGCCCTCTCATCCGCCTCCTCATCCTTCGCCTCATCAATACTCGATCATTACACCTCATCTCCATCTACGCCACCACCGAGGCCTCAAACATCAAGCTCGTCATCTCAAGATTCCGGGGACCCCCAAAACCAGCTCTCGAATCACGGAAAACCAAAACTGATCCCAATCCATACCGATGGCGACGATGATGACGAGGGTACTGATGCCAAGAGTCCGATGTTACCCCATTCGTTCGTTTCATTCAATCCAGGCTCTCAGAATCCCGTGGGTCTCGGTCAACTTTTACCCAGTCATCCTATCTCAGAACCCCTGATCTCCCCGCTCGAAAGGTTATCCTTCGTCTCCCAGAGCCGGCCGACCAATCCAACTCGCAGGAGGAGCGGGACCGTCTTGCCTCCCAAAAAGCCTGAGCTGATCTTGGAGTATCCATCCCAAGACTCGGGCATCCCCTTGTCCGTCCACTCCATACCCATCCAATCCGGGCCCATCAAGCCCCCCGTCCGACCCCCGAGAAGTAGCCGGCGAGGCAACCCGCCACTCAAATCCGCAGCCGGAGTCGGCTCAAAAGTTCCCAAGGATTCCCTCCATCGATCCACAGGATCCGAGAATCCACCGTCGCATCCTGAGCCGCCATCACCCCTTTTCCATGGTGCGTCGTTGATGCTTCTCATCTTAGGATCTGGAAAATCTGTCGCGGGTGAATTGAAGCAGATACCCACCACTCCGTTGGTTTAGATCCTGCGCCGCCATTCTCTGCACCCAGTGCACCCGTCGCGCTGCAGCACCGACCCCAACCGGCGGCCGGGAAGGATGAGAGAAATTTGGATCCCCAGATCGACCGATTCGCCGCTAGTGGCCCGAGGAGCGTCGATCGACGCGATAGTCTCCATCCTGCTGCTCTCCCCGATGAGAAAGTCTCCAGAGGAGTCGAGGGTTCAGTACCCTGGAGGGATTTTGAGCATCCTCCGCTGGGTGGCGGTGGTCGCACCGATGATGAGACCGACGAATTCGCAAGCGCTGAAGAAGGTGATGAAATGTTTTGGTCGACGGCCGAAGAAATCTCGTCGGATGATATCTCGAGTCACTCGGGTACTCACAAGGCATCCTCGCCCTCGCAACCCGTTCTCAGCGTGAACCATCATCCATCCTCTGGCTTGGAAGAGATTGAGAGGCACGATCACGATGGCCGAGGAGCCATCCAAAGAGAAACCGCAGCTCATCGGGTGAGGCCCATCATGATCGGCGCGTTTCCTCGCTCAGAAAGCTACCCCGAAAGTCTCACGAGTTCTCCGAATATTAGCTCAAGACCTGTTTTTCGAAACCATTCGTTGAACAGTATTGAAGAACCTTTGAGTGAGTCCTACGAGGAGGAGTTGGAATTGGGACTGGAGACTTTAGATCTGGATGATCTCCAGCCTCATCCGATCCCCTCAGCTATACCTATCACTCGTCTAAGATCAAAGTATTTAAATGAAAAAAAATTACCACCCATCCCTTCCGGGGATTCGAAATCCACTCGAGAGACTTCTACCTCATCCATACCTGAACAGCATGCATCGACTCAAAACCAAGACTTGGCTGGCGGGCTGAATCATCCCAACCACCTAACCAAGCCCAGCATACCCAAGTTTCCTTTCCAGCATCCTGCCATCTCCCGATCTTCCTCTCTGGAAGGTTTAGCAGCTCTCCGAAAATCTTCAAGTGACTCGCCCCCATCACCTAAGAAGAAGTCGAGCGTACGATCGGTTCATCTTCGACAACTCTCCAAGATCTTGAGTTTTTGTGCTAGGGACTTGGCGTTTCCCGAGGACCATTCGAGTGATGCTCAATCGATTGCGATCTCGAACGACTTTCCAACTAAACCAAAGAATAAGCCTGCCTCCTCTCCTACTCCTCCAGTCACTCTCAACCTTAGAGAAGCATCATCATCTCAAACTGTCCCCTCAACTTCTTGGAAGAGTTCGATGAGTTCGAGTGGCTATGAGAACTTATTGAAACTATACGGTCACTTGGAGATGCGACGACAGGAGCTCATTTGGGAACTCTGTGAGACAGAACTGTCTTTTGCCGTCGGCTTGAGACAGGTGATCGAAATCTTTGCATCTCCACTCAGGACATCGGAGGGCGATTGGATCTCCGGGGTACCGATGGAGGTGGGGAAGCTGATGGATTGGTTGGAAGATATCTTGAACGTGCACGCTCAGATCGGATTTCAGGCCAAGAACTGTCGGCAGTATCAGACCAAGAGTCTCGGTTTGGTCGTCCATATCTCCGAGGTCTTCCTCGACCTGATCCCCAGGTTAGAGGTCTATCAACCCTACCTGATCAGGTTCACCTCGACGACTAACGCCATCGAGCAGATGGTCGCTAGCCTCGACAACGACTTTGGTGAATTCGTTAGGATCCAAAGTTCTTTGCCCGAGTGTGGCAGGATGAGCTTGACCAGTTTTTTACTGAAACCGATTCAACGATTGATGAAATATCCTCTGTTTTTTAAAGTGCCTATTTTTTCTCTCTTTTATTCACTACTTGGAATTTATAAATGCTGACATAGCCCTCATTTCTTCTTCTTCTCTCCCCTCCTACATTCGGAAATCACAAGCAACTTTGTGAAGTCACACCCCCCGATCATCCCGATCACGAAGCCAGCTTACGCCTTCTGAACTCGACAGATAGTATGATACGTGTCCTACAAGAAGTGAAGGAACGAGAGGATGAGTACGAAAGGCTTCAAGTTTGGGAGAGTAGGCTTAAGGGGGTTCCGAGCGGATTTCGATTGACTAGGCGCGATCGAAGGCTGTTAGCTCAAGGGTTGTTGAAGAGGGTTCAGATCCCAAGTCATGATTCTCATTACCTTCGAGTCGCTAGTAGTCATTCCACGAATCTATACTCTATTCCCACTCAGAGGACGCATTCGGCTCAAACGCTCGATCTACCCGAACCCATGCTCTCGAGCGGTTCGATGGCGATGATCAATTCTTACTCAAATCATTCGACACAGAGTGCTCGGGGCCGAACCAGCCTCTCTCTTGTCGATTCGGGCTGTCCAGCCGTCCCAAAGAACGGATCGGCTCGATTAAGTTACCATCGTCATCGTCAGGATGACAATCACGACCGAGAGAATAAGCCCATGGATTTATCGAGCTACCGATCATTAACTCGACAGAATCCATTCCCAGTCGGATCTCCGGGTTACTATCAATGGCTCGATCTGAATCAGACCGATCGCTCGAAAAGATCGATGGAGGTTTTGGAAGAGTCAAGACATTACGTGCGGAGTAGTATATGCCAACCTCAACACGGTCGAATGATGAACGATCGATCTCATCCGTTAGTAGGTACCGGGGAATCTCGCATGAGTGGAATTGGATCGTCGGAGACGACGAGGAATCGAAGGAGAAGTATTCAGATTAACAGATCGGCGATTCGGAAACCCAAGGAGTCGCCCATTCACGTCTTTGTCTTCTCCGACCTCGTCCTTTTGGCTACCCGCCATAGTGATGGTGTTAGGTTGATTCGATCCTCTAAGCTTCAGAAGAGGAGGAAGGATAGCATCTCGTCCTCCTACTTTTGCCTCTTGGAGGACGTTGGTATCTCTCGTTTGATCGCTGTCACAGATGTATCTGGAGAGCTAGGTAGGTCTTTTTCACGATAGAGCCTTTTACTTCACCCTCCCCCCCCACCAGCCATCATGCTATCCACTCGGAAAGAGAATGCTTTCTACCGCTTCTTTTTGAACTAAACTCTTCTGGTATTGGCTTTTTGATTAATGTCAAAACGATAGATTACTTTCACCTATTGAAACTTGAGCTTTTACCCTGCTTTGGGCCTGGGGGTCACGCGTCGTCTCGGGAAGCTCCAGTCTCGATCTTTTTGACCTTCCCGGACCGAGGCTCTAACGGAAATGAATCGGTTTTGAACAAGCACGAGAGTGTTCAGAAAGAGAAGTACAGGTGGATTGCTGCGTTTAATCAATCGCTACAATCCCGAAGCTTGAGTCTGATGGGAAGCTCGAAGGATGAAGCGGAGGAAGAATTCGCCGGGCGAGGAGATGATGATGATGATGATGATGATGGTGATGGTGATGGTGATCGCGAACGGGGTGAGGAGGAACAATCGAAGAATCAGCAGCATCAAAACGGATCAAGACGTAGTCGTTTAGCTCCAGTCGATTCGATTCGCGCCCAGGAGAGACGGGAAAGGACTTGGTGGTCGATTCGACACAAGCTCGTCGCACGAGAACTCGAGGAAATCGAGAGTCGTCAGAATGAGGATGATGACCGACGAGGAAAAGGTACCAAATCATCATCATCAGAGCGAAGGAGATCGCACTTGAATCCTGCCCCGGCCCCTCCTCATCACCAGCAAACGCAAGCAGAACCTCAATCCGATCGGCTCGATCATTATCATCCACACGATCCGAGAGTCGATGGCTGTAATAGAACCAGGACGAAATCGATTAACCACACATTGAATACCACTAGCATCAACGCTGCCAATCCTCATTACCCCGTGGTACGTCCGAGGAAGAAGAACGATGACCGATCGATCGAAGATCGTAGCGGCGGGACCCGCTTGGATCGACTGGAGGGGATAATTGATGATTGGAAAGAAAATGCTCAGGATGATGAGTACCGAGGGCTCGGTTTGAACCTCGGCTTTTGAATCGATCGGTCGATTGAGTCCAACCACCCACTAATTCATCCATCCCCATTCCTATCGACGAGAACAACGATCGGCTCACTTCTCTCATTTTAACTTGGCTTGGCTCAAAATTTTTCGGTCCTTCCTTCTTCTTCCTCTTCTCCAAAGATTTCTTGAGACTGGTGGGCAATGAGGATAAGTCCCCAAGGTCATAATTCTTACCCTGGCCGCTACCCGCATTACTCATCTGGCTATACAATCCGCACCAACCACTGCATGTACAGATCGATACGAACTGTCCTTCGTCTCATTACTCTCTAGATCTTTTTACAAGCACCCCTCCACCCCCCTATTTTTATTATTTCTTTCTTGCTTGGATCCGGTCTCACCCGACCGAAGATGTATCCTTCTTGACCAATCCAAACGAATCGATTCTTCTTTCGGCTTGTTAGTTCTTGCGCTCGTGATCGTCTTGATTATGAGTATTACCATTAGGGTCCTTTCCTCTTCTCTCCCTTCCCTTCTGTCTTCCTTTCTCACCAAAACTCATCCAGAAAATAAAATACCCGTTGATGGCGGGAGAAAAAAACAAAACAAAAATAGAGCGACAGCCGTTAAAATCTGGTTGGTGAACTTGTGTCGAACTTGTTCTTCTCTGCCTCTTCCTCCTTGGTTTTCTTCTTCTTGTTGATATCTATCTATCTATCTATCTACGTGAATATTCTCGATTTCTCTTCCTCTCTCTCTCTCTCTCTCTCTCTCTCTTTATATATATATATATATATATCTTGATATCTTTCCCGTCGTTTTTATTTATTTTATTTTTCGAGTTTGGTCTAAAGTGACGTCCGGTAAGAGCAGTCGACGAAGTATCCAGTAATCGACCAGTTGAGAGTCGTCCTGCTGGCTTGTTTTAATTTTTAATTTTTTAATGTATTATTTATCTTGATCTCGTCACCCCCCCCACACATTCTCTCTCTCTAGTCTTCTTTGTTGTTACATATTTTAACATGTTTATGTCGTGTTAATCATTACCTGTTTTTTTTTTTTTTTTTTTTTTTTACCCAAAAGAAGTAGATCTAACAAAGAAGTTAAAGTAATCTTACAGTCCGACCGTCCCTTGATGTATACTGAAGATCAAAGATGAAAAAAAAAATGACGCGAATAGATGGTATCTATCAAACTATGCACGCGCGTAAGAGCATCTCCAATCGTTGGAGAGCTCGGCTCGTTAGGTAGCGACTCGCTAGCTTAAAAAAACTAACTAATGAGCATCCTATCGCCCGTGTTTCGCAATCGTGCGATCCATAGAGCCGCGGCAGCTAGCTAGCGACCCAAAACACACGATCGTGTGCCATGTGGCGGGCCGCTAGCTAGGACCATTTTGCCATTTTGTCTGCTTTTCTTCGATCTCGACATCAAGCTGAGGCTCGGGTGAGGGGAGGGGGGGATATTAGAGCTGCAACGATGGTGGGAGGTGGTATGATAGGGCATTGCAATCGTTTATGGCGGGCCGACGGGCCATAGGATATGGAGATGTTGAAGGGGGGGAGCTAGCAAACTCGCTAAATTCTGGTCACTTGATGGAAAAATGGACCGGACTTATGGAGCTCGCTTTGTTAGCGAGCTCCTAATTTTGCATGCAACATGGTGAAAATTCCTCGTTGAACTTAGAGCATCTCCAATCGTCTCGGTAAACCCGCTCGTGAGCTAAGTTTACCGAGGAATTTTCACAATCGTGCAAAGATAGGAGCTTGCTTACTAGCAAGCTCCATAGTTCCGGTCCATTTTCCATGATGTCAGCTTGCTACTATTGCAGAGCAAGCTGCAAAAGTAACAAAAATAACATAAAAATAAGAATATTAAAATTAACTTAAGAAGGAGCAGGAAATCCATGAATAATATTGCAGAAATGGACTCTCCACCCAAGATTAAGTAGGGTCACTCACTGACCCCACCCTTGAAATCCAACTCCTTATATTTTTAATAATTAAAGAAAGGAAAGACCAAAATACCACAGCACCAATATGGGACTTTTTGGCCAATTAAATACTTCACACACCCCGTCATGTATAGGTTTCACACCTAAAATTCAGTCAGAATTGAGGTGTTGTGTATATTTTAGGAGTTACACACAGAAATGTGTTCTGTCACAATTCCCGCACGCAGCCGCAGCAACCAATACACCCGCGCACAGCTGAGCAACAGCACTGCCACCCTGTCAGCGTACCCTGACAAGCCATGTACGCAGCCCTGGGCCTCTGACAAGTACGCAGCCGCAGGACTATGGGCTGACAGAGTGACAGGCGGCCTGAGAAGCTCAGGTACCACATAAATGTGCTACAACCTACACAGGACATTCTCCATATGTAATAAATGGTCCCATGGATAGTAGATAATCTAAAAATACATAAAAGTATATAAAAATACCTAAATAACCTTTATACGTATTTTTTATTAAATATAATTAAAAATACCAAAAATGTCAAAAATAAGATAACTACTATTTGTAAAAATATATTAAAATACTTTAATGTACAATTGTGAGAACTTCAAGGCATCAGTATTTTTGTGACATACTAAGGAAACTAATGATGTAAAAATATTACATGAATTCTCATAACTTATATTTTTAAGTAATTATTTTTAGTAAATCAACTGAATTTCAAAAATAAGGAGTAAAATCAATATTATGATTTTACTCCAATCAGTTAATACATAATGAGAGCCCACTTGACATCAGATTACCCATAGGGATGTCTATTAAAAGAATTATTAACATACTTGGAACATTTACTAAGGATAATTAATTAAATAATAAATAATATGGACAGATTAGTGTTATTCACACGTTCAAAACATCAATTAAAAGGTAGAATAATTCCCATACCCTGTGGAATTAGATGCTACCCATGCTACAGCACCAAGAACACATGACAGGCTACCATTGGCTACCCTTCTAGCCTTAGTGTCTGTCCCTTTGAGCCCCTGTATCCCTCAGAAGGACAATTATGGGACTCAAAAAGCTATAAATAAAGAGCTCTTTTGAGGATATTGATACCCAGAGACCCAGTTATATTTACATCCAGACACCGTTCCAAGGTAATCAAATACTTATAAGAGATAATTAAGTGATTTATGGCTTTAGTCTGATCAATAATATCCATCCCCAAACCCTTTTTATCAATTTAAACTGCTGAACAACCTTTTAACCCCAGTAACAGGTTTAAACCATCAGTGCACATCCCAAACAGGTAACCAAAGGATTAAATAATATACCAGTGAATTTTATTATCCTTCTAATGTTGTGGCAGCTTGGTTACAAAGCCCTGTCACTCCACCGTGTATTTTATATACATATTATCTTTAGGAAATATATCCTTTAAGAATATAAATTAAAGGTTTCAAAGTAACCAGGTATATGTGTTTTCAAAGTGAATTCCCTGAAGAGAGGTGTTAAAGATCCCCAATATCATTGTGGCCCCTCTGTTAATTTATTTAATAATCAATTTATTAATATTGATTTGTAATATTAAACCATAACCAAACCAATCAACCTTGCAATAAGCTTGATCCAAATATTTTATGGATTTTTGCTGCATTTATTGAATAATATATTTATTATTTATTCTATCACCTCTGGTAGCTAAAGGATAGCAAGGGTCTTGGCATCCAGGAGGCTGACACATAAATTTACCAGAATTTAGCAAGCTTGCTAGTGTCCACCCTCCATATTGCCCCCTCCCTATCCCTACACCCTTGATTGACATGTCAACAACCAGCTCCCCCCCCCACCATGACTGTTCATTGGTATACCACCAGCTTCCCTGCCCTCCTTGAGCTTGGTGCTGGTCCACATGTAGCCTCCCAGCCCCACCCATCAACTTCTTGCTGAACCCATCATTTTGACCTGGGAGGCACCACCCAGGTTGCTTGTGCATGCTCATGAGCTCTCCCTCCAGTTCACCTATCTCTATCATGTGAGATTGTGGGGAATGCTTGATCTCTTATGACTGACACATGAATGTATGGCCAAAAGTTGTTGTGTTTTTAAGGAACAGGCATTGCATGAATTCTTCCCCTTCCTACTTGGGAGGTTCTAAAAAAATAAAAACTGTAACTAATGAGACTGTTAAACAACATGACAAAACAGGCTAATCTTGGACTGTGAGAGCTGGTGAGGATTAGAGTGATTATCCCAATCCAAGATCCCTTGGGTGATGATGGCATCACCCCTACCATCATCTGGAACATGAACCAAGACAAAGAGGCTGAATATATCAATTATTCCCAGGACAAGATCAATCTCCTTCCAATTGCAAGTGGTCCTAGCTAGCAAGCCCCTAATGCGGCACATGATTGTGAATTTTGGGTTGCTAGCTAGCCACCACAGCCTTATGGAGCAAACAATTGAAAAATGTGTGCAATAAATATCTTGCTATTTATTTTTTTTTGGCTAGCAAGTCCCTACCTAAGAAGCCAAGCTCTCCAATGATTGGAGATGATCTTAGCTAACAAGTGGGTTTACCAAGACAATTGGAGATTCTCTAAGGCCATCCTTACCACAGGAGGTAATCATTAGGAAATTTGAGTTTTGGAAGCAGGATTTGACTCCCAAAACTGCTGTGCCATTTGATGGAGGGAGTGATATGCATGAGGTTTGTTATTATTTGTAGTTAGAATCCTGAATGCATCTACCACTTTCTCAATAAGTTGGCTTGATAAGTGGACTTATCAAGGATTTTTCCAATCAAGCCACTATTTTTTTGTTTTTTGTTTTTCTCTTTTGAAGCTCAGTTTTGCATGCTGCATTGCGCACTATGAATATCAAGTAGCAGGCAAATGTAATCCCTGTAGGCCAAGGGTTCAAGATAAGAGTGGGGGAGCCCCGCAGTGAAGCAGGATCAAATAAATTCTGTTGGATTAAGATCCACTCTGATTGGGTAATGGTTATTGAAATTAAAATCCATCCATGTGCCATAGGACCAACAAATAAAGGGTCTTAAAGATTGCAAAGCAGTGGGCATGGTGGGCCAAGGTAGATGAGGTAGTGGCTAGGGGATGGGTCTCCCAAGATTTGAACACCAGACTTGCATAGCTGTTGCAGGGGTGGTATCAAGCTTCCTTGTGATGGTAACCTCTGGGCCATTGAGGCCCAAATCAAGCCACCATTGTGTGCTCAACAGGGCTCAATACCTGTCAATTGAAGAAATCCTTGACAAGCAAAATTCTTTTAAGCCCCACTCTAGTTTTTCTGCCCCCGGCCCTCCCCCTCCATAATTTCACCCTACCACACCCCTCCTCCCTTTTAACTTCATCAGTTCCACCAACAACCCCCCACTTGTTTTCCATTCTCTGCAATCAATTACTTTTTTTTAACTCAAAAAAATCCAACATCTGTTGGTTTGCCCTGTTTGGGGGCAGTCCCAGCCCTTATTGAGTGGGGATTTTCAGAAGCAAAAATGGTGGAAAACACTCCCTAACTTCTCTATAACTGTTGTGCTGTCCTGATACATGGCAACAATGGTGCAAAATTGGGTTTCAAAAGTTATCCACCCTTGCACCCAAGTTGTTGAGGATTTTTTCAAGATGGTGGTAGATGCTCTTGCGGTTTGATTTCATAAGTCTGCACAGCATCATGTAGTAGGTACAACTGTCAAAGATATATGTGATATCTGTGTGAACTATATGTAATATTTATATAGGAAATGGTATGTGTATACAAAGCGTAGGAAATAGTATGTATATATGAAGCTAGGTTTGCTGGCTACAAAACCCCTCCCAAAGACTTGGCATTGCATCATCATTAGGAATTCATTGCAGAAAAGTGTTTTCTTGTTTGGGCTGGGTTGCTTTGTTAGAATGTCCTCTAGTTTTTCATTGGTGGATATCCATGATAGATTGAGTTTCAGGCTACATATCAAGTTTTTGATAAAAAAGAGATTTTGCACGATATATTTCATACAGGATGTTGGAATAACTGATGATCTTGCGGTGCATGCGCGCGTCAACTGCCTGTGACATGTCTCATCTAACTGGAGACCCTGATTCTCACCTCCTTGACTCTCAAACTTGGCCACGACTACTCCCTCCTTGATTCACAAAAAATAACAACATCAACTTTGAAATCATCAACTCATTCCTATTTCTTTTCCTTCTATTATGCCATTCTTCTTCTTCTTCCTTCTCCCTACTTTCCATTTTACCTTCTATTTTTATTTTTAAACTCTCAAACCTTGACTCCCTCAACATACTGCTCATCAAATCAGCAACCTCAACTACCAATCACCAAATCACTGATGCAAAGAAAATCCTATCAACCGGCAACAAATTCTCCTGCTTGGTAAGAAGGAATGAGAAAACTTAGACTCGAGACGTGCCTTGTGTTCTGATCTTCTCGTGATGTGATTTCTGTCACAAAGATCTTAACTCCTTAGCCAACTCATCTCTTCAGTCCTTTAGTCCGTCATACTGTTCCTGCATACAGTATTGGTGGGTAATTCCTTTTTCTTCACAACTGTTCTCAACCTACTTCTGTTAATGACTGCCTTCATCTGTTGTAGTCTGGTTCTTAATTCCTATTATTATAAAGTAATTTCAACATGATTAACAGTCAAAATTCTAGCGCAAGGAACCATCCACTATCTTCAAGGAACCAGGCACTACCATGGACTCTATAAATACCACCATCCTCAAAACCACCATCAAAGCTATTCCCCTTTTGACTGAAGAGAACTTCACTATTTGGAGAACTAGAATCAATTCTCTACTGAACTTGGCTAAACTAAAGGAAGCTATAACGGCCGGCAATCCGCTTGATGATGAAGACAACACAATTCTCATGTCCATTATCATCTCAAAACTCTCACCGGCTGTTCATTCCAACATAATCACTCCTGACAATGAAGAAAACGCTGCGCTGATTTGGAAGGCCCTACTTAAGCACTTTGTGTCATCTCAACCTGCCAATTGTGCCTGTATCTACAGCAGCTTCTCCTCTATCACCTTTGACAAGTCAAACATTCAGCAATTCATAACCAACGTCAAAACCGGAGTAAACCGCCTTCTAGAAATCAGTATTCTTATTCCCACCAACATACTTGCGTATATGATCTTAGATAAGCTGCCCTCCTCCATGATGAATATCAAGCAGCAGATTACGCATTCACAAGCAGAATCGGAAGTCACTCCAGACGCTGTACTTGATCATCTCCGAATTCGCATGAATGAACTGAAGATGAACGGCAACTCTTCCAGATCCACTGTCTCCTTATACACAGAGGTGTCAGGAAAATGCAAACCACGTATGCACAAAACTCTGGCTAATCACCCAAAAAATAAGTGCTGGATGCTATATCCCCACTTGAGACCAAAAAATCCGCCTAATAACAATCAACAAGTTAGCCTTCTCTCATTGCTCAACAGTCTAGGAGAAAATTTCTTTGTTATTGACTCCAGCTCCTCCTGTCACATGATAGCTGATGAAGCTGTATTTTCTGAACTAGACGACCAATACCAAGGAGTAATCAAGACCAGCAATAAAGCCAATACCTTGGATATCAGCAGATACGGGACTGTTAGACTAAAAGCGGGAGATCACAAAATTTTACTCACCAACGTGCTTTATGTACCCCACTTGTCTACTAATCTGCTATCTTTAAGAAAACTGGTACTGGAGGGATTCCATGTCAACTTCTACTCTGACTCCTTCAGTCTTTTCAAAAGCAATGAAATTTTTCTCCATGGCTGCTACCACAACAACATCCCCTGTTGGCGGCTCCTGTAACTCTTGCCTTCTTCACTACTCTCTTCTGCTGAGTTGATCCATAAGTCCATGGGGCACATCAGCTACCATTGACTGAGACATAAATCAAACCTGCCTATCTCTAAGGAAATCAAATGCAAGGCCTGTTCTCTATCCAAGATCACCAAAGCCTCCTTCAAAAACCAATCCTCCTGAGCTGCCCACGTATTTGAGGAAATCCATTTAGACACTATTGGTCCTCTCTCTCTCATCTGGTGGGCACAAGAACGTGATTACAGTGGTGGACTCTTTTTCAAGATACTGCACCGCCATTCCCATTTCATCCAAGGATGCTATTCCATTGGCACTTATTTACAGCTTAAGTCTTGAAGAAAAACACCTAGGATAATACCCTTCCGTTGTAGAGACTCCTGTGGGATTATGTAAATAACTTAGCAAATAGCTTGCTGAGCAGTCCTTGAAGGGGAATTTAGTATTACTTCTACTCCTTTAGAGTATTAGTAACACTAAGAGTGGTTTTGAATTGCCTGCCCTTCTAGTACTATAGTAAGTCTGCACAATAATTTATTTAAATTAATGGCTGGTTTCTTTGAGACTTAGTATAGGTCTCAGATCAGATCTTGATTGGTTATTAATTGTTATTGGTAGGGTTGTTGAAGAATGGACCAGATGTATTGGCTTATTGGTTAGTGGTTGATCAGATATGTGTGATCTTTAACCAATATCCCAATATTAAAGGGTTCAAGGGTTTTATCAAAGGGGTGGTTCAGGAGAGGACCCAAGGATGGGTTTACCCACAGGGGGCTGGGTAGAGGAAAAAAAGGGTTGGCAGTCCCTTTTTGTTGTGCTCTCTTTCCTTGTAAGGGTAATTATTGAGTGATGGGTGGTTTCCTTTAATTTGGTGCTGAATAGTTCAGGTCACAGAAGAACCCTTATTCAAAGCACCTAATGGGCTGGTTTCAATGGTTGATGAGGTTATAGAATTGGTCTTTGATTTCCTTTTTTTTTATTGTTACACTGACAATCTCCTTTTTTTTTATATCTGGGTAGGACCACAGATGATTGGGTGGTAATTGGATGATGAGTAGTTGATGAGTGGGTGGAGCTCCTGGATGGTGGATGATGATGGTGATGGTAGTGGGGGAAACAACCTGGATGGGGCAGAGAGGCCCTCCTTAAATAGAAAATCTGGTCCTCAGGGGATGCTAAGGGCTGCCCCTGAGGGTGCCCTGGGGTTTCCCCTGTTACAGTGGGATACAGGTACATGAGACATTTTAGCTGGTTGGGAAAATCTAATACAGTTACATCAGACATTTCTGCTGGTTGGGAAAACCTAATACAGTTACATGAGGCATTTCTGCTGGTTGGAAAGAGGTTGTACTGGGGTTACATGCAGGCACTTGCCTACATTAATAGCTGTGTAGTGCTGGGTTGAATTTGTGCTGTGGTGAACTGGTACTGGTGGGTTGTTTGGATCTACATGGTCCTAGCTGCCTGCATATATTGCTGGGTAGTCCTGTGGTATTTTCACTGGTGGTTGTTTGGTTACACATGGCCCAGACTGCCTGCATACATTGCTGGGTAGTCCTGTGGTGCCTGTACTGGTGGTTGTTTGGATCTACATGGCCCTAGCTGCCTGCATATATTGCTGGGTAGTCCTGTGGTATTTGTACTGGTGGTTGTTTGGTTACACATGGCCCCAGACTGCCTGCATACATTGCTGGGTAGTCCTGTGGTGCCTGTACTGGTGGTTGTTTGGATCTACATGGCCCAGACTGCCTGCATACATTGCTGGGTAGTCCTGTGGTGCCTTGTACTGCTGGGTGTTTGGTTACACATGCTACTGGCTGCATAAATTGCTGTGTGGTGCTGAGGGTTGTTGGTACTGGTAGTTTATTTGGTATCACATGCTACTGGCTGTATGTACTGGTGGTTGTTTGGTTACACATGGCCCAGACTGCCTGCATACATTGCTGGGTAGTCCTGTGGTGCCTTGTACTGCTGGTTGTTTTGGTTACACATGGCCTTGCTTATGGTTCTGAGTATACAGGTGAGGTGATTGGTTGTATGTTTGTTTGAGGTGTTATGTTGGGATGTTACTGGTATGTCTTTAGGGATTCCAAGTATACCCATATGGCCTTTCACTAGTTTGTGATACCTGGGTGTGATATGAGCTGTCCACAATTTATTTTGGCTGTATCTTCTAAACCATGAGAGATAGAGGGGTAGTTTGGCTGGGTGACTATGGGTTATTTTTGGTTTAGAATCCATTTCTGAGGTTAAATTTATGATTGGGATTATATTTATACTAGAAAATTGAGTCTGATGACTATAGATTAGTTTTGGTCTACCACACCGTCATACACTCAGATTGTGGAACGGAATTCACAAACTCTACGCTATCCAAATTCTGCAAGAGCAACCTCATTAAACAGCGGTTTTCAGACCCACATACACCTCAACAGAATGGCCTTGCTGAGCAATTCAATTGCACCATTCTTGAATCCGTTAGAACAATTCTGTACAAATCTGACCTGCCTTGGTACCTTTGGCACAAAATTCTTCAATCTTCCACACTCACCCTCAATCAAATCCCTTCTCACCAATCTAAGAAGAGTCCCTAAAAAATGTTCAAATTGCACTCTCTCCCCCTCTCATACTTCAAACCAATTGGTAACCCTGTTTACTTCCTGACACAGCCAAAACCCTCCGGCAATAAACTAGGTATGCCCGGTGAACCTGGTCAATTAATTGTCTACAATCCTGAGCTGCTTCCCTACCAAATTCTGTCCTCCTCTGGAAAGATTGTTAACACCAATAGTGTCACCTTGCTATCTTTCCACTCCAGATGATCCTTCACCCACTCTCCCTCTTCCTATGATGAGCTAACGCCCACCAATGCCAGCACTCCCAGACCAGTTCAAGAGAACTCACCATCCAAACCCTCAAAGAACATCAAGACTGAATCTCCTGAACCTTCCGATACCAACGGCAACACCCTCTCCAACATTCTGTCAGAAGAAGACTCAGCCTTGGATTTGAATGTAGAAGCAGAACTCATTCCAACAGGCAGAACTCTTTGAGAAAGAACTTCCGCCGTCAAACCCAACAAGTACAGCTACCTGTTGCACAGCAACTCATCACCTAAAATAACGGAAGCTAAACAAGTGGAACTTCAGAACATTGAAGATCACAATGTCTGGGAAGACGTTGAGTTTGTTCCCAACAGATATCTTAAGACCACCTGGGCTGTAAGAGATAAACCAGCTACACTCTCCGCGCCAGCTAAAACAAAGTCTTGCCTTTGCATACAAGGGTTCCTGCAGATGCCGGTTCTGGACTTCTCTGAAACTTATGCCCCTACAGGAAAATTTCCATCTCTTCTTCTTCTTCTCATTTGTGCTCTTGATTGTTCCTTACCCATTAAACAGTTTGATGTTAAAAGTGCCTTTCTCTACGCTCCCCTAAAAGAAACTCTCTTCATTAAAACTCCCTCTGAATCCTCTTGGAAGAGTACTTTCCTCAAACTAAAAAATTCCCCTATGGACTTTGGCAAGCACCACTCAATTGGAATGATACCCTAACCACCGGGCTAAAGTTGCTGGGATTCTTTTTTTTGAGTTGAGAGCCGCGCTCACTCTAAGTCCTCACTTCTCGTGGTGTCATCACTCCAAATCTGGACAATGCTCCTCCAATCTCACTCAGCCCGGCTCAATTCCTGATCAGTCCCTGGCTTGATCCTTCCTTCCAACCGACAGTCCCTTCATCGTGCCTCATCTCTTTTTTGTTCCCCATCCTTTCCTCAACCCCGTTTCTCAATTCCTCCACTCTTCCTCATTCCTGCCCTCTTCCACCTTCTTCTTCAATCTTGCCACTTCCTCAATCCTTTTCCTAAAGTCTCAACATCAACCACGTCTTGCCTCAACCATCCTCAACTCATCTCCTCAAGACCCAGTACATCTTGACGGCTCTCAACCTCAAGTTCTGTCTAGCTGTGAGACAACTCATCTCCCTTTCAATCATTCCTCCGTGACCTATATTCACTTTCATTCTCCTTTGATTCTTCACCTCATTCCCTCTCCATTCTCCTGTCTTCCTTGTTGCCTGCCATTGTGTTCCATCTTTCATTTCCTCCCTAACAGACCCGTCCCACTGTCTGCTGGTCCTAGATTTCAAAATACAATCCTTTAACCCTTCACAGTTAAAAGCCAAAAGCAACAAACTGATAAACCGGCGATATGGATTCAACTGGACCAGCGGACTCAAACTCCTCTCTTCTCAAAACCCTGACGGACTCAATCCCCAATCTCCACAAATCAAATTTCTCCCTCTGGCAATCAAAACTAACCACCATCTTCTCGCTCAAGGGAATCTCTCAATGGCTTGATGGCTCGGAAGACAAGGAATGTCCATCCAATGTGAACCTGGAGATCGCCGGATACATCCTGGCGAAGCTAGACAATCAAACGTACATTAATTGCGTGAAGGAAAACAACACACTGAACGGCATTGCGCTCTGGAAATCAATCAACAAGTATTATGCCTCCTTGCAAACGGCCAATCAATTGCAAATTTTCTTGAACTTCCTCAATCTTGTCTTTGATCCCAAGAACATTGAAAAATTCATCACAGACGTACTATTGTGTCTGCTCCAAATCTCAGAAATTGGAATTAAGATGGACAACAACATCATGGCCTATCTAATTTTATACAAATTCCCTCCACAACTTGAACACTTGAAGACCATGATAACGCATTCTCTTGGTGAGGCCAAAATCAATGGGGAACTGGTACTCAGACACCTGAACCAGATCAAGAACGAGGTAGAAGCCAGAACGTATGCCTCTGCCATGTTTGCCAATCAAGAACTCCTCCGCTGTAAGCCCAATTGGCACAATCCTCAGGCCTACCATCCCAAGAACAAATGATTCGCCCTGTATCCTCATCTTTGGCCAAACCACAACAGTTCAAGGGACAATTCCAATCCTCGAAACCAAGCGCCGTCAGCTTCCAATCCCAAGGCCTCTGCCAATCTAGCCTATACCTTTTCCGTCACCCACCTACATCACATCGACCGCAACTCCCTTCTCTTAGACTCAGGAGCTTCAAACAATATGTTCAACGACTCCAACTACTTTGATTGGCTCAAGGATGAAAATACCGAGGTAAACACAGGTAAACCAGATGCCTCAATCATGTCCCAGGGAGTCGGTAATTCTACAATTCATACCAAAACAGCTACACTCACCCTCACCAACTCTCTATTTGTTCCCAATCTTACCGTCAATCTAATTTCTCTTGGCCAACTGATCCAAAAAGGGTGTACGCTGGCCCGACTCAATTCTAAAAGCTTTGGAGTGTTCTTCAAAGGCAAAATTATCATGTCTGGTCAAATCCATGACAACTTACTCTACATAGAAGAATCAAATCCAAATATCTCCAACTGTCACGCCTTTCTTTCCATGTCAACCATACACAAACATTTTGGCCATATCAACCGTGAGCAAGTAAAACTTCTATTGACCTCATTTCCCAACCTAAAGTGGGATCCTGACGCCTGTACCGCCTGCGAAAAAGGAAAAATTAATCAAACACCATTTCAAAGTCACATCCCACCTAGCTCTCTCCCTTTCAAATTTATCCACGCCGACGTTTGTGGACCCATCAATCCCATCTCTAAATCCGGATATTGTTATTTTCTGCTGCTCACCAACAACTTCTTCAAGTATAAGACCTGTATCCCAATTAAACTCAAGTCTGACGTCACTCAGGAACTCATCAATTTCATTAAGCTCCACTCAAATTGCCTCAACAGAATGCTCAAGATTTTCCACTCTGATAATGGCGGGAACTTGTAAACTCTCAACTTTCTTCCTTCCTCAAAGAGAACGGTATATTACACACAACTTCAGAGCCCTACACTCCTCAACACAATCCTGTCGCCAAATGTGGAAATTGAACACTCGTGGAAGCAACAAGAACAACCATGATTGATATGTCCATTCCACTGATCTTGTGGGATGAGGTCATAGTCAGCGTATGCGAAATCCTCAACTCAGTTCCGTCCGCAAAGCTCAACCAATCTCCTTTTGAAATCTGGCATAACAAAGTCCCAAAATTAAAACTCTTCCGAACTCTGGGTTCCAAAACTATTGTTCTCAACAACAAACCACACTACTCAAAGCTTGGCGAAAAGGGTATTGAGGGAATTTTGGTGGGATTTGACCTTGAACTGAACTCCTTCAGGGTCTTTTGCCCAGAATCTGAATCCATTGTTTGTAGCAAGCATGTTAAAATCTTTGAGAACATGAAATTCAACAATTCCCTCTCATCCTCTTCTGACTTGCCTTTTGATTCCATCCTTAATGACAAACCTCTTACTGACATTCTCACCTTCCCCACTCCAAAAAATCCTCCAACATCACCTTCCGATCCGTCCCACTCTAACTCTTCAAATCCCAAATCCGAACCCTCTGCTTCTGATTCCTTGTCTTCCCCACCTACTCTGGAGCCGGAACTTGATTCACTCTCCAAATCCAGCTCCAGCGGTTCAGATGATGATCAAATAACAGATCTTCCTACCTCAGACAATCCTTATCATCTCCGTGATCAATCAACCATCCAGCGCCCCCAGAGATATGGTTTCTTAATGAGGTCAATACCAAAATCTTATAAAGAAGTAGAGAAAAGTCCTGACCAAATTTGCTGGTTGGAGTCCATGAAGGTCGAGCTGGATGGTATTGATATGCTGAAAGTCTGGGAGGGATGTCACACCCTTCCAGATGGAAAGCAGGCCTTATCCACCATTTGGGTCTTCCGACTGAAAGAGAAACCCAACGGCTCCGACTCACTGTTTAAATCAAGATTATGTGTTCAAGGCTTCAAACAGCTGGAATTCTGCGATTACGGAGAAACCTACTCCCCCACTGGATTGATTGTTACCCTTTGGGCTTTATTAATTTACTCCTTTCACCACGCCCTAGAAATCGTTCAGATGGACATCAAATCAGCTTTTCTGCATGCCCCACTTGACGAGGAAGTCTTAATCAAACAACCTAACGGGTATAGCTCACCATTCCCTTATTTCAAACTCAACAAAGCATTGTATGGGATCAAGCAGGCACCTAAAAGCTGGTTTGACACCTTACGTGCCTGGATCGTGTCTCAAGGATTCAACGCCTCAAGCGTGGATCCCTTCCTCTACATCAATAACAACCACTCCATATTCATCTTTGTTTACGTTGACAATCTGATTGTTATAGGCAACTCCACTGACTTCCGAGCGAAACTCCAATCACACTTCTCAATTTCTCATGAAGGTCCTCTTCAGAAGATTCTTGGGAATCAGCTGGTCAACACTCCCCAGGGTCCTGCTCTACTACAGCCAAAACACATCAAGTACGCACTGGAAGAATTGGGCCTACGCAAATCCAAGCCAATAACCACTCCCATGACCCCAAAAGTTCACTTATCTCAAGCCTCCAATGAAGAAAACGGGGAATTTCTTAAACTAAATATTAAATTTCGGTCATCGTCAGGATTCCTAAACTTCATTGCTAGTCAAACTTGCCCCAATCTTTCACACGCAGTATCCACCCTCTCTCCATTCAACGTCAAGCCTGGTCTCCAGCATTGGTTGGAAGCCAAACACACCTGGCAATATCTTAATCATACAAAAAATATTGCTCTCAGGCTGAAGTCTACCAGTTTCAAATACGATATTGAATGTTTCAGCGACTCCGACGGCGGAAATGATGTAATAACTTGAAGGAGTCACACCGGATTCATCATACTATTGTATGGTTGCCCCGTCTTGTGGAACAGTAAAATGCAGCCTTTGGTCTCACTGTCCTCCACTGAGGGTGAGTTAAAGGCTCTTGTATCTGTCACTCAAGAAAAACTCTGGCTAGACAATCTCCTGCACGATCTCAATCCTCACCTCAACTTATCCCACTGCTTCAAAATAGACAACAAAGCTGTCAACAACCTTGTTAAATTTCAATCTCATCATAGCGCTCTCAAGCACGTGGACACTCAGATTAAGTGGCTGCGAGAACAACAAGAAATCAAAAATCTGATTACAAACCTCATTCCTTCTCACCAAATGCTCGCCAACCCGTTAACTAAATCAGCCATCAAATCCTCTGTCCTGAATCTCACAACTTCTGTCTTGGTGCCTCACAACTAGACACGGCGGTGTGTTGAGTTGAGAGCCGCGCTCACTCTAAGTCCTCACTTCTCGCGGTGTCATCACTCCAAATCTGGACAACACTCCTCCAATCTCACTCAGCCCGGCTCAATTCCTGATCAGTCCCTGGCTTGATCCTTCCTTCCAACCAACAGTCCCTTCATCGTGCCTCATCTCTTTTTTGTTCCCCATCCTTTCCTCAACCCCGTTTCTCAATTCCTCCACTCTTCCTCATTCCTGCCCTCTTCCACCTTCTTCTTCAATCTTGCCGCTTCCTCAATCCTTTTCCTAAATTCTCAACATCAACCACGTCTTGCCTCAACCATCCTCAACTCATCTCCTCAAGACCCAGTACGTCTCAACGGCTCTCAACCTCAAGTTCTGTCTAGCTGTGAGACAACTCATCTCCCTTTCAATCATTCCTCCGCGACCTATATTCACTTTCATTCTCCTTTGATTCTTCACCTCATTCCCTCTCCATTCTCCTGTCTTCCTTGTTGCCTGCCATTGTGTTCCATCTTTCATTTCCTCCCTAACAGACCCGTCCCACTGGTAAGATACTCTCTCTGTGGCTTCAGAGTGTCTTAGTTTTGTTTCCTTAAGCTTGTTTTTTTACTTGTCAAAGTCTGCTGGTCCTAGATTTCAAAATACAATCCTTTAACCCTTCACTTTTGATCCGACTCCAATGCCTGCCTATTCATCCACTCCGATTGCAAAACATTCCTGTTCTTTCACGTAGATGACCTCATAGTAGCTGGCAATGTGGAAAAATTTGAAAGGCACTTCCTCTCACAATATCCTGATTCTTTGGCTCATGTTCCTGATACCCTTTTGGGAATGGATATTAGTATTTAAAACCAGTTGTGTTCTCTATCCCAGCTATCTCTGATCAACAAAGGGCTGGAGATGCTCAAAATAACCAAATGCCGCCCAGTCAACACTCCCTTAACTCCTGGCATCAAACTTATGCCTGCCTCTGAGGAGGACTCTTGCGCGTTCAAGGCTCTTGGGTACAACTACAAGACATTTACTGGCCTTTTGAACTATCTGTCCTGCAGAACCCGTCCCAATCTCTCAGTGGCCGTGTCAATACTGTCCAGGTTTAACTCCAACCTGGGTCTAAGCCACTGGTAGGAAGTGGTCCATTGCTGGAAATATCTAAAAGGATCATCACACCTCGCACTTATACTCAAGCCATTGGCATCAAATGGCAATAACAGCAGCTACTACACCAACGCTACCTGGGGAGATAATCTATCAGATCGCACTTCACAAAGTGGATGGATATCCTTCTGGAAAAACTGTCCTGTATCATTTAAAAGCAAAAAAAAAAGAACATTTCCATGTCCTCCACAGAATCAGAACTGAGTGCGCTAGCTGACGGAGTTCAAGAAAACCAATGGGTCACTTCTCTGATTCAAGAACTCTGGCAAACCAATCTGAATCCAACTATTTTTCATATTGATAATAAAGGTCTTCTAGAAAAAATTAAGAATATAGGATCAAACGCAAAAACAAAGCATCTTGAAATCAAAGTAAAATTCATCCAATAATTATATGAAGAAAACAAAATTGTCATTAAACTCATTTCTTCCTCTGAAATGGTAGCCAATGCTCTATCAAAAAGCTGCTTGGCAGGATCTCTAGAATGCCTCAGAAAAAACTGCCTCCAATGATCATTAGTTCTCCTTCTCACCAAACATCCTGGGGTGTTGGAATAACTGATGATCTCGCGGTGCATGCGCGCTTCAACTGCCTGTGACATGTCTCATCTAACCAGAGACCCTGATTCTCACCTCCTTGACTCTCAAACTTGGCCGCGACTACTCCCTCCTTGATTCACAAAAAATAACATCAACTTTGAAATCATCAACTCATTCCTATTTCTTTTCCTTCTATTATGTCATTCTTCTTCTTCTTCCTTCTCCCTACTTTCCATTTTACCTTCTATTTTTATTCTTAACCTCTCCAACCTTGACTCCCTCAACATACTGCTCATTGAATCAGCACCCTCAACTACCGCTCACCAAATCACTGACGCAAAGCAAATCCTATCAACCGGCAACAAATTCTCCTGTTTGGTAAGAAGGAATGAGAAAACTTAGACTGGAGAAGTGCCTTGTGTTCTGATCTTCTCTTGATGTGATTTCTGTCACAAAGATCTAAAATCCTTAGCCAACTCATCTCTTCAGTCCTTTAGTCGGTCATACTGTTCCTGCATACAGTATTGGTGGGTAATTCCTTTTTCTTCACAACTGTTCTCAACCTACTTCTGTTAATGACTGCCTTCATCTGTTGTAGTCTGGTTCTTAATTCCTATTATTATAAAGTATTTCAACACAGGAAAAGATTCCATTTTCAGTAGCTACCAGAACAGCCGCACAGTTATCACAAAAAATCTGAGAGGAAAAAAAAAGATCAAAATCAAGAGACAAAGCCCACAAAGAAAGAAAGAGCTCCATTGCCATCCCAAAGTCTAAAAATTCAGCATTGCATTTTGAGGTTGCTATGGTTTTCTGGCATTTCAAGCCCCACATTATGGGGCAGTTTTTTAGAAGTATGGGAAATATGGATTTCAATTGGTGAAATTTGCCGCCCTAGTCTGTGTTAACCCTTAGTGTTAGGTTGCTGGCATTGGGTCAAAACTTGAGTCGGCCTTCTCTGGATTTTTGCGTGTATTGGATGAGGTGCTGCAAGGCAATCCAATGTTTGTTTGGAGGAAATTTGCTGTACATTGAGAGGTAGTTTACAGCAAAGGAAATGTCTGGGCAGGGTCCCAATGAAAAAGAGCTGCAGGATCAAATATAAGATTGCAATGTTTTGGTTTCAATGGGGTAGGATTTTGACAGAATTGTCAGCAGGGTTGCTGGCAGGGTGGTGGTAGATGAGATGAGGGTAGTACTCAGAATAGATTTAAATTTAGCAATGATCTGGTCAATGAGAAGGAATTGATCAAGGTGGAGAGTCTTTCCATTGCAACATAGGTTGATGCCAACAATGCCTTCACAAGACTCTTGCCATTTCAGAGTTAGGCAGTGCTCAAGACAAATTTGCAGGTTTTGCAGCTTGGAAAAATTTTTTACAACTACCAGACCATTGTCAACATGTAGCCATATTGCAATCACAGCCAATCCTTTTTGATATATATATATATATATATATATATATATATATGGTTTGTTTGTGGGATTGACTGGTGAAGCCAGCTTCTTTGAGGAAGGATTTGAAAAAAAGCCACCAGCATTGTTCTGCTGTGGTGACCAAATCTGAACACCTCAGGACCACTGCAAAAAAATTCAAAATTTTTTTATGATTTTTTTATGGCTATCATTCATCATCAAAAAAAAAAATATTCCAGAATGTGCTCCCTATTTAGTTTCCAGTTACCAGCCTTCCCTTCTCCTAGTTGTCTAGGAAGTGTCTCTGTGGGTTTTCAAACCTTGGGTATTGTCTTCAAATCCCCCCCCTCATGCTCAAATTTGGCCGGAGGCCCACAATGATGAATGGTTTGGCTTGGGCTTGGATTTGCACCCGGCATGGGAGACGGCCATTTAACTTGTCCTCCTCACCAATGTAACCATAATCCATCCAAACCTTCCTCAATATCTCCTATCTCCGCAGCCCTTGATCTCAATCACTTTTCCATCTTGATGGCTCTCCAACTCCATCTGCAACCTTACTTGCACCTTTGCTGGCAACCTCAATTGCTTGCAACATTATTGCTACTTGCCCTTGAATTCTTGCCGTCTTCTTCATCCAGTCAATTGCAATGTTGCTTGCATCTCTTCCTCATCCCTTACCCTTTCAACCTTCCAACTTTTATTTTGACATCCATCATCCACATGAAATTGCTTGCACCTCTTATCATCTTGGCAACCTCAATCACAACCTCAATGGCAACCTTGTTTCTTAATTGCAACCTCAATTTCTTTCATCATTTATTCCATTGACTCCATTCAAGCCAAACTCATTGATCTCAAACTTGATGTTTGAAATTCTTCCTTGCCCCCCATCATACATCTGGTCACCCGCACAAGATTGGTCATGGGAACAACCTTCATCCCCTGACCAAATCAGTTGAACCATGACCAATCTTGCACCCTCATCTCCTCTCACCAGTCACCCAACCATCAATCAATCATCCAATAATCTCCACCCAAGGCCTTCTCCTCCTCCAATAATCTCCCCCTGCTACACCCACCTTGACCGTCTGCTCTGGCCAACCCAAGAATCCACCCATCATCCATCCTTCCCTGCTCCCACACAATCATCTGCTGGCCAGCAGTTGCCCGGGCCCATCAGCCTGTCCGCACGGCTCCTCACCTGCAACTCTCCAGCCCATACCCATCATTGGCACGGGCTGGTGTCTCTCCATCCCGTGCCCATCATTGGCACGGGCTGGTGTCTCTCCATCCCCACTCATCCAAGATTCTTCCCATGATGTCAATTTTTTGTTGTTGTTTGTTTTATCATCAGTTTCTTTTTTTTTCTCATTTCAATTAAATAAAAAAAATGGTGTTTTTTCCACTCTATATGTGTTATCACTTGTACATAGTATACAGGGACCCATTAAACATAATAGGAGGGGCTCTCCCCTAACTTTTTCTAATCATCCATGGGAGTGTGTGCATATGTCTCCCCTGGTATCATATGTAATTCATCATCATTATCCTGGGTATATACTTCATTGCCCCTGATCCCTTTGATCCTTAAGTCTTTGCCCCTCTGAGGCCTGATCCTTATCACCAACCAATAGCCCTTCTGGTTGAAGAGAATTCTGTCTGTTGGAATTCTTGAGTGTGTTACACCACTCTTTGATCCCTTTCTCTGACCATACTGGTCTTGATCCTTCCTTGATCATCTTTCTGGAGCCAATCATGTTTGATTGAAGAGGTTTTATTAAGTATAAAACCTGGAGTGTTACACCTCCTTTTACTTTTCAGATTTGCATTCTGCCAGCCTACTTTTGAGTTCCTTGAGAAGTGTTGAGGTTATCCCTGCTTGAACCAGTTACTGTTTGCTTTAGAGTTTCTCAAAAAATTGTGCTTTGTATTTTACATTCACCCTCAGTTATCTGGTACCCTTCAAGCGCTTGATTGCAGAGAGTTGGGCGGGTTCATTGAGAGCCTGGAGGTTGGTTGAGGTTTGAGTTGATCATCCCCAATCTTCTGCTGAAAACCAGAGTTATTAGCTTGTGGGCCTTGTTTACACACAACAGATTTTTTCTTTTGAACTTTAAACCAACTTCAACTTCTTTTTTTCAAATATCTCCCACATAATCTTGCCTCAGATAGTGCTGTTCCATTGCTACCAACTATTATAAAACTTAATCCTTACTACTTGATTCCTCACTTAAAAAGTTCTGGACCTTGATCTTGGTTACATTTAAATATTTTTGTAACACTCAGCAGGGCAGCCTAAACAGCACCTTTCCCCTTCACAGAACTTCCAAGGCCTAGCACCATTTGGATTCTTACTTTTGGTCCCCCGGGCCGGGATTGAACCAGAAACCTTGGGATTTACAGTCCCAAAATTGAAGAATAAACTCCAAAATTCAATCCAATCCTTTTTATTTATTTTTTTTTCTGTTATCATCCAGATCTGATTGGTGGAGGCAACTTGTTCCAGAAGTAAGTCTTCCCAATTGTGCACCATCTGGGAAAGATTCTTGTCATTTTTTTATGAAAACTCTACTCTTGGAACACCATGAGCCATGTTGGAATTCTGCTCTTTGGATCTATTAGGAACTCTGCTCTTCAAAAATGGAATCTACTGGTACCTCCTCCTCCTTTGTTTGGGTCAAGATGGTCAGTATCAAGCCGCAAAACAAGAACTTAGGCTTCAATGGGACAAATTTTGAACAATTCCTGGACTCCTATGAGATGGCTGCTGAAGTGGATGGTGCAAGTGAACACAATATGGCTTATCATTTACAATTTTTTATCTCCTCTCATGAATTTATGGAAGTGATCAAATTGTTTGATGGATTTGAAACTCATAAATGGAAGGTTTTGAGGGAGGCTATGTTGGCTTATTGGGGAAAAGTAGATGTGGCTAGATTTACTTTACAGGACTTGGATGCTCTGGTTTCTCAATGGATCTCCAATGTGGTGTCTCTTCAGCCTCTGATTATCAGTCTTTTACAAAATCTTGGGATCCTATTCAGTCTTACCTCATCAAAAACAATCACATTGACACGGTGGACAAAATTTGAGTTTGGCTTTTCCAGTCTTTTTCTCCAGGAATGCAGGAAAGAATTAGAGATGAATTAGTTAAATCTGGATCTATGATTACTACTAGAGATAATTGATTCAAGCTCCCTGCTTTTCTGGTCCTAAGGAGTGCAGTTGATAAAGTGATGAAAGGTCAAACAGCTCTCACTTTTGAACAAACTAGAGTCACTAAACCAGTACATGCTCCTTCCTTTAAAGAGTCCAAAAAAATAATGAAAAATATGGAAGCAAATTGTAGAGCTAAACCAAATCCCCAGGCCAACAAGGAAACTGCTACCATAGATGAGATGACTAAATTACTTCAGGCCTTTTAAAACAAAATTCATCAGAAAATTTATTCTTTAAAAACTCCTAAACCTTCTAACTCTGTTCCTAAAACCACCCTAGTCTGCTATTAATGTCATAGGGAAGGCCATGGTACTGGGAGATGTCCTGAAATCCAGAAGGACAAGGAGGAAACATTTGTGTAGCAGAAGGGAAAAAATTTCTTCCTTCCTAATGGTGCTTTGATCCCTTTTGATTTGTCTCATCCAATCCATCATGTGGTGGCCTCTTATCAACCACCAACTCCCAAGAAGGAATCTTTTGTCTCCTTGGATTTTCAATCATCCTGTGGCACTTTAAAACCTTGGTACCCTCCAGCTGTCACTTCTTCCAGCTTCTCTGGAACTTGTCACTCTGATCCAGCTAGGAAACGCCATGAGAAAGCCAAACCTCACAAGTCTCCTCCAGCTCCATCTTCAATCCTTCAAAGACCAGTCAAACGCCAATCCTCACCTGAGACCCCTTCCTCTGATGTAGAAGACATGGAAGTGGAAAGGGAACCACTTATGGAAAGGTTCCAGGAACACTCTGATCCTCCTCCTGTTCAATCTGTTCAAGCGCCTCAACCTTCTGATCCCAATCCAGTAGCTGCTCAACCTGATCATCCTCCCTCCACCCAGCCCAAAGTTTGATTTGAGAGAGGAATTTCCAAGGATCACCCCAATGCTGTGGAAGGAGTATTAAGAAAAATCTCTGATCTAAAAATTCCTGATTGGTCTGTGGCTGAACTACTGTCAATCTCTCCATCTGTGGCTGAAGGGATGAAGAAATGGGTTTCTTGTCAACAAGTGGAGATTGGTCCGGAAAAATTGAAAGTTTCTTCTGGTACTTTGATGGAGGACTCTGGTGGAACAGATCCCTCTTCAGATGCCAACTTGTTTCCCTTTCCTCTTGGTGACTGCTAAAACGGTTTCTCTTCTGGTGGAGTCTGGTTCCCAGCTCAATTTAATTTTGGATGTCATGGCCTGCAAACTCAAACTTAGCCCATGGCTCAGCTTTGACTCTGCTGTATATGGTATAGGGAATCAGTCATGAAAATTACTTGGTATTGCTGAGGATGTCCCAGTTTGAATTGGGTGAAATATTGTTTGCACCTGTCATTTTTGGATTACTTGTCTGGATGAACCTATGATCTTGGGAAGGCCTTTCTTAATGGATTTTGGTGCAACCCTAATGTTTTCTGATCAAGTTGGGGAGAGAACTCTTCTCCCTGATGCTGATGGCAGGAATATTGAAGTTTCCCTTTTCTCCTTGGATTCTGGTTTTTGGGAACAAGATTTTCCTGGTCATCCTCCTAAATTGGTTCTGAAAGGGAAAAAGAAGGACACCTCTTCTTCCTCTCATTTTTTTAGATTAGTTGGTCCTACTAATAGTTATAGTTCTTCCCAGCCTCAGACTTCAACTCAAGCATCAACTTCTGTCTCAGAGGCATACTTTTCTTTTTCCTCATCATTTCCTTCAAATCCAAATCAGATTAAAAATTAAAAACATGAAAAATTCAAAAATACTAAAAATATTTCTTCTCTCTCTGGATCTGTTGTTTCTTCTTTTCCTTGTTATTTTCAGCCTGATCATTCTTCTCCTATTCTGTTTTTGGATCTCTGCAATGAGTCAGAACTAGATCTCAATCTTGATTCTCTTCTTAGTTGTTTTGGTATGAAGGAGTATGGCCTTAGGTGGAGGCAATTTGGGGTAGAAGTAAGTCCTCACAATTTTGCACCATCAGGGGCTCCTACTACTGTCATTTTCAAAACTCTACCCTGTGCCACACATGTGATCAATGCCTCATCTTTTGGATCCTCTTTTATGGAAAAGGCACCTTTCAAGGATGTTGTGGAACATCAAACTTGGAAGATGTTAGAAATTGGTCTCAGCTTTCATAGTCAGGTCTTGCTGGTCAATGCTTGGAGGAAGCAAGGATCTATCTCTTTTTGCACTAAGTATAAGCCAGTTGCAAAAAAAGTTCAACCAGTCAACCAACCAATTCCTTTAAAACTCAATCCTCCTCTTATGCGTCCTACTTTATCTTGTGATCCTTACTGTGGTTTATATCAATCTCTCACTGGTCCCTTTGTTCCTTGTGGTCGTGTTACTGAAGAAATTCTGAAAGTGGTCAACTTTGGTCCAGATGGATGGCTTCTTCCTGATGAGTTAAATTTGATCAAAAATGCATTAGCTCTTAGAGAAAAATTGATTTCTTTCTGTGAAGAAAAGAGAGGTCTCTTGAAAGAATCCTATTGCCTACCTTATATCATTCTAGTAATAGAACATGATCCCTGGAAAAAGAAAAATATCCCTATCCCTGCTGCTAAGGTTGACAAATTCATCAAGTTGGTCTGAAAACAAGTCTGTACTGGTTTATACAAGCTTTCAACTTCCAGCTATTCCAGTCCTGTCTTCTGTGTCCTCAAAAGTAATGGTAAAATCAGAATAGTTCATGATATCCAGCCTCTAAATCAGGTTACTATTAAAGACTCTGGTATTCCCCCTGATACTGAAGAATTTGTCAAATCCTTCTCTGGGAGAGCTTGCTATGGTCTAGGTGATATCATGGGTGGCTATGACAAAAAATCCTTACATCCAATTTCTTGTCCTCTCACTACTTTAAATACTCCTCTTGCTCAATTACAACTTACTTTTTTGCCCCAGGGTGCCACCAATTTGGTTGCAGTCTATCAGGCTCAGATGGTTTGGATCCTCCAGGATGAAATCCCTGATCATTCTGGTATCTTTATTGACAATGGTGAATTTAAGTTCCAGTTTCTGACTTTAACAATGAGATCTTACCATGGCACTCAGGAATCTGTCAATTAATCTGGGAATATGCAACCACTTTGGAAAGGATCTTTTTTTGAATTGAAGATTCTGGTCTCACTGTCTCTGGATCCAAATTTGCTGCATGTGTCCCTGCTCTGGAAATTGTTGGTCATGTGGTCTGCAAGGAAGGAAGAAGAATGGCTCCATCTAAAGTAAACAAAATACTCTCTTGCCCCACTCCAATCAATCCCACTGAAGTTGGAGGTTTCTTAGGTGTTTCCATTTATGTTTGGATGTTCATCCCTTCTCTATCCAAAATCTGTATTCCCTTGCATTGCTTGACCAGGAAGGATGCTGAATGGCTTTGGACCCAAGCTTGTGAAAAATCATTTCAGAAGCTCAAAAAAATTGTTGGGAAAGACATTGTCTTGATTAAGATCACTTATGGACCTGGAGCTGGTAAGATCAAGCTGGCTTTAAATTCAAGTTATCAATCTGTTGGGGATGTCCTTACCCAGGAAGACAAAAATGGTTTGGATTGTCCTGCTCTGTTTGAATCTCTTCTCTTTTTAGATGTGGAATCTAGGTACTCCCAGCCAAAACTGGAGCTTTGAGGTGTGGCCAGAATGTTAAAGAAGCTCCAAACTATTCTCTGGGGTCAAAACTTCAAGTTATAAGTTGATGCACAATCCATCATCAAAATGATCAATTCCCCCAGCCTTTCAAATGCTCCAATGACTTGTTGGGTGGCTTTTATCCAGTTTTTCTCTTTTGATATTGTTCATAGGCCTGGAAAGTCTTTCACCATGCCTGACAGGTTATCTAAATGTCCTATTGGAGATGAATAATCTGATGTTGGAGTGGATTTCAACAAGGAGGAACCTTTTATTCAACCTGTCTTCAGCTTTTAATCTCAAAATTATTCTGACTTCCAGAAAGGGTTCTGGCTTAAACTAGAGCAGTACCTTTCAACTCTCCAAAGACCTCCTGATCTCTCAGCTAAAAATTTTTTGCTCCATTAAAAGGAAGTCCTCCAACTTCTTTGTGCAAGGTACTAGGCTTATGAAAAGAGGCAATCCTCGTGCTCTTATTATTTTCACTATCCCTGCTAAACAAGATTTGATCTTGGAAAGTCTCCATGAAGGACTTGGTCATTGTGGGGAAACAGAAACTTATCAACAAATATTCAAAAAATTCTGGTGGCCATCTTGGAAGAAATCTGTCTCTAAATGGTTCAAGAGTTGTGAAGTCTGTCAGAAACATGATCTTAGGCGTCCATCTGAAATTTGCTATCCAACTGGTGAGTCCACTGTCTTTGGAAGGATTGCTATGGATGTGGTTCACATTAAGTCTGGTGGAGCTAAGTACCTCATTGTGGCTAGAGATGATTTTTTTGGATGGGTTGAAGCAAAATTACTTAATAATCACAGTTCTGAATCAGTAGAAGCTTTTCTCTATGAGACTTGAAAAATGCACTCTGGCTTGGCCCAATCTTATTCAACTGATTGTGGCTCTGAGTTTGGTGGCAAACTGGCCCAAATGATCCAATTGCTTCCTGGTCAACATAGGGTGACAACTCCTTATTATCCTGAAGGCCAAGGAATGGTGGAAAGAGGCCATGCGCCTTTGAAGGCTGCTCTTGTCAAAATGGCCAGTGAAATTGGGAAGAATTTTTGCAAATTTCTCCCTCTGGTCCTTTTCTATGATTGAATTTAAACTAAAAAAACCACTGGCTACTCACCTTACAAAATTGTATTTTGTCAAAGGGCTGTCCTTCCTCTGGATCTGGAAATGAAATCTTTCTTAGGTATTTCTTGGGAACAAGTTTCTTCTACCACTGATCTATTAGTTGCCCAATCTAAGCAACTGGAGCGGAGTGAGGATGTTTGCAGTGAAGCTTATCAGAAGATGATGGAATCCAGAGAAAAATTGGTTCAGTATTGGGAAGATACACATTCCAAGCAGATCAGGGACTCTTTGAATCCTGGTGATCTTGTTTTAGCTTATAATTGATCCTTGGAAACTCAGTGGGGAAAGCTTTTCTCTAATTGCTGGAATGGTAGTCATTGGGTTGTCCGCCAAGTCAGAGGTGGATCATGTGTTTTGGAAGAAATGGATGGTACTCAGATGGCAAGGAGGTTCTCTGCTGATCAAGTCAAGAAATTTCATTGTTGTGGAGGCAACTTAGATCAGAAGTAAGTACTCCCAATTGTGCACCACCAGGGTCATCTGCTGGATCTTTGTTGTAAAACTCTACTGTATGCCACATATGTGAGCACCTGGGAATCCCCCTTTGTTTATCTGCGTCACTTCTAGGAATTTTTGTTGGATGGATCAAGATATTTTTTTTTTCAATCACCCTCAAGATCAAATGGCCATTCCTTGGTTCCAATCATCTTTCTTTCTTTTTTATTTTTGATATATGTCATCAAAGTCAGATTTAGACTAGGGAAAGTCTGTAAGTTGGGGAGAGATGTGGTGACCAAATCTGGACACCTCAGGACCTCTCCAAAAAAATTTAAAAATTTTTTATGATTTTTTTATGGCTATCATTCATCATCGAAAAAAAAATCTGGAATGTTCCCCCTGTTTAGTTTCCAGTTCCCAGCGTTTACTTCTCCTAGTTTTCTAGGAAAGGCCTCTGTGTGTTTTCAAACCCTGGGTATTGTGTTCAAATCCCCCCTCATGCTCAACTTTGGCTTTTTTTTTTTTGGCTGGAAACCCACAATGATGACCAGTTTGGCTAGGTCTTGGCTTTGCACCCAGCGCTGGAGACGGCTATTGAACTTGTCCTCCTCACTGATCTAACCATCATCCATCCAACCCTTCCTTGACATCTCCTATCTCCTCAGCCCTTGCTCTCAATCACTTTGCCATCTTGATGGCTCTCTGAATCCATCTGAAACCTTACTTGCACCTTTGCAGGCAACCTCAATTGCGCGCAACATTATTGCTACTTGACCTTGCATTCTTGAAGTCTTCTTCATCCAGTCAATTGCAATGTTGCTTGCATCTCTTCCTCATCCCTTACCTTTCCAAGCTTCCAACTTTGATTTTGACATCCATCATCCACATGACATTGCTTGCACCTCTTATCATCTTGGCAACCTCAATCACAACCTCAATGGCAACCTTGTTTCTTAATTGCAACCTCACTTTCTTCCATCATTTATTCCATTGACTCCATTCAAGCCAAAATCATTGATCTCAAACTTGATGTCTGAAATTCTTCCTTGCCCCTCATCATACATCTGGTCATTGGCGCAAGATTGGTCATGGGAACAACCTTCATCCCCTGACCCAATCAGTTGTTCCCACAACAAATCTTGCATCCTCATCTTCTCTCACCGGTCACCCAACCATCAATAAATCATCCAATAATCTCCATCCTAGGCCTCCTCCTCCTCTAATCATCTCCCCCTGCTATGCCCACCTTGAATGTCTCCTCCGGCCAACCCAAGAATCCACCCATCATCCATCCTTCCCCGCTCTGCGCAATAATCTGCGGGCCAGAGATTTCCTGGGCCCATCAGCCTGTCTGCACGGCTCCTCACCTGCAACTTTCCAGCCTGTGCCCATCATTGGAACGGGCTGGTGTCTCTCCATCCCCACTCACCCAAGATTCTTTGCATTATGTCAAATTTTTTGTTGTTTGTTTTATAATCAGTTTCTCTTTTTGTTTTTTCTCATGTCCATTAAATAAAAAGAAAAAAAAATCAAATTGTGTTTTTTTCAACTCTATATGTGTTGTCACTTGTACATAGTCTACAGGGCCCATGGCCCATAATAGGAGGGGCTCTCCCCTACCTTTTTCTAATCATCCATGGGATTGTGTGCATATGTCCCCCCTGGTATCATAAGTAATTTATCATCATTATCCTGGGTATATCCTTGATTGCCCCCTTATCCCTTTGATCCTTAAGTCTTTGCCCCTCTGAGGCCTGATCCTTATCACCACTAAATAGCCTTGCTGGTTGAAGAGAATTCTGTCTTTTGGAATTCATGAGTGTGTTACACCACTCTTTGATCCCTTTCTCTGACCATACTGGTCTTGATCCTTCCTTGACCATCTTTCTGGAGCCAATCAGGTTAGATTGAAGAGGTTTTATTAAGTATCAAACCTGGAGTGTTATACCTCCTTTTACTTTTCAAAGTGGCATTCTGCCAGCCTACTCTTGTGTTCATTGAGAAGTGTTGAGGTTATCCCTGCTTGAATCAGTCACTTTTTGCTTTAGAGCTTCTCAAAACATTGTGCTTTGTATTTTAAGGCCACCCTCAGTTTTCTGGTACCCTTCAAGTGCTTGATTGCGGAGAGTTGGGCAGGTTCATTGAGAACCTGGAGGTGGGTTGGGGTTTTGAGTTGATCATCCCTGATCTTCTTCTGACAACCAGAGTTATTAGCTTGTGGGCTTTGTTTACATACAACTGCTTTGTTCTTTTGAACCTTAAAAAAACTTTAACTTCTTTTTTTCAAATATCTCCCACATAATCTTGCCTCAGATAGTGCTGTTCCATTACTACCAACTATTATCAAGCTTTATCCTTAATACTTGTTTCCTCACTTAAAAATTTCTGGACCTTGATCTTGGTTACATTCAAATATTTTTGTAACAATTAGGAGGGAAGCCTAAACAGAACCTTTCCCCTCCACATAACTGCCACGGCCTAGCACCCTTTGGAGTCTTACACCATCTGGCAGGGTACCATACAGGGATTCCTTCAGGAGAATCACTTTGCCTTTGAGTTTGGGGCAGAGGTGGATGGGTGGTTTGAAATAAACTGTTTCTTGGCAGGGGGAATGTAGATAGGCCCCAGAGATATTAAAGCAGTGAATGAGCCAGTCATTCAAGACACCATGACCTGGATGAGGAAGAGGCACAACAAGGAAGCTGTCAGGGTGAAGTTCTTGTAGCACTCAACACCAAGCTTTTGGCAGAATCCCTTGGAAATGTAGCAAGCTTTGGGTATGTTGATGGATCCATCCAGTCTTTTTTTTATTGCAAAGACATATTTCACTCCTATGAAATTCATGTCTGCAGTCCGGTCAAGGGCTTCCCACAAATCCATGTCAAAAAAGCTGGTCAATTTCTTTCTCTAAGGGTGGCTCCCATATTGCATGCATGCCATTGGATAGGGAATGATTGAAGGAGAAAGGGATCTCCACATCAGTTATTAAAGGCATGGTTTTGATAAGTGAGTCTTGTGCAGCACATATGTTTTCATAAGGTAAATTGACAATTTTTTACTTTCCAGAGCAGAGGGATGGATCAATCACAGTTGAGTTGACCAGCATTGGTACAAATGCTGCCAGGTTTGATTTGGGGAAGTTGGCCATGTCAGTGTAGGAGAGGAAATGGGTATTCTTGATCCAAAAAAAATATCCTCTTGTAACATCCTGGAAGCCTAAACAGATAATGCTTTCAGCATGGCTGTAAAGTTTCTTCTGCTTATCTTTTGGGATGTGAGAAAAAGCAAAAGTGCCTAAGTTTTGTAACAGAATTTGGTAATACAGAAAATTGTAGAGGAGTTTGATTGGAGTTTTGTGGTTGGAGCAAGAATTAGGGAATTGGTTGTGCAGGAAAAGGTGTGGCAGTATGCTAGGGACCAAAAATCTTTGGGGGAACAGGAATGGGTGGGCATGGTGGGGGCAATGTTGCCAAGGTTTTGGTTTATGTGTTCCGCTTTGCCATCCTGCTTGGGGGTGTATGTGGAAGTGAAGAGGATTTTTGTACCAAACTTGTTGAGCTGACTTGATAGGACCTGGGATTGATATTCTTTGGCTTTCTTTGAGTGGATGTGAGTTGGGGCATGGAGAAATTGTTTTCTAATATATGAGACAGTCTTCAGGATCAGCTTTGGGACTTCTGTCCAATTTTACATTGGGTAGAAAAATATGAACATTGAGGAGTGGTCATGGAGTGTTAGAAGGTATTGATTTACAGAGAAGTCAGCAGGTAGAGGTCCTAGTATGTCAGAGACAAGCTGGTTGAGAAGCTTATCTTTTGGAATGCTTTTAGGTAGGGATTCACACCGGTGTGTCAACTTTTCTGTTTTTCAGAGTTTGCAGATGAAAGCCATAGAATATTTTATGTTGAAAGAAGGTACATTGGAACAGATTTATGTTTTGAAAACATCATCAGACATGTGGCCAAGTGTGCAGTTGTAGAAATAGCAGGGGGAAACAAAAGGAAGGGGAGAGAGGGAAAGAAGAATAGAGCAGGTGGTGCAAGAATTGATGGAAGATGGAGTGGGGATAGCATGGGAAATAGAACAAGTACTATTTGAGTAGGAAGTAAAAATTTGAAAGGATTTGAAAAATAATGTGAGAGAATGGTTGGAAAGGTTGGGGAAGAATACAGAGTTGATTAGGTGACCAAGCAAGACAATGGATCTGTGCATTGATGGGAAGTAAAGGATGTTATTCAGAAATGGAGCCCCAAGGGAGCCAGAGCTGGCCATTTTAAGTGGTATTGTTCCACTACCAAAGGCAACCATGAAGGTTTTAGGATTGGAAAGGCTCCAAGGGATGGGGGAAAGAAAGAGCATGTAATAAAGGATACAATCCAGAGTCCTGCTCACCAAGGAGATTTCCCCAGAGTCAATCACAATGGTACCAGGTCCCGCAACAGATCACACAGTGGAATTCTTGGGGCTCCCCTGGGTGTTCATATTTTTCTGGGAGGGATTGTTGAATTTTTTCACAAAATGGGTCAAGTTGTAAGGGCCATTTGGCCAGGAAGGTTGATGGGAAGGTTCCTGTTGATTTGCAACACCAGGGGCAGGGAGGTTTGCATTAGCGCTGAGGGTTGGGCACCACTGGAACCAGTGGTCAGGTGAGTTTCAGAAGATGCAGTGTCCCCCCAGCATAGTTGGATTTGGTCAGGCAAGGAAATATTCCTGGCATTGATGTTTGCTTGAGCTGGGTGGATTTTTGACTATAAAGGTTGTGGGTGGTTTGGTAGGTTACCATGTCTGGATCCTTGGTTGGGGGTGTTACTAGTGCAAGTTTTTTTGAGCCAGCTCCAGGGGTTAATTGCAGAGAAATTGAACAGGTTGTCAGCAGAGCTTCCTTATGTGCATTTTATGTAATACAAGAAGATGATGGATTGCATTTTGGATCCAGTTAGGTGTTCAATATGTTCAATTTGCAGCCCAATTGTTTGGAGAATCTGGGCTCAAGTGCTGCATGGTGAATGGGGAGTTGAGGCTTGCATGAGGGTGGAAAGCATGTCCTTGAGTACAACATGGACAAGGCAGCCTAATTTTCTGCAAATTTTTGTGATTTGAGTTAGGTGGGTGGAGATCAAATCCTCCATGGTGGTAAGCTTGTCAAGGATTTTGTCCCACAGTTTGACTTTCTGGGTTTGCATCAAAATTTGAAATTTTTTTCATATGGTTTCAAATTTGTTGGCCACTGTGGGTTGTGATTCTTGGTCAAGAGTCAGTGAGAAAAATAATTTCAGGGAAATCAATTTGTAGCATGAAAGGTTCATTAAATTGGTTAAGTTAGTTGTGAATTTGGTAATCCCAAAGACTAAGAGCCCAATGGTATGGATGCTATCAATTAATTTGTGAATATTACTGCCATTGTGCCGGAGTGGTTATACAGACTTGACATACTCCCGGGGATTTGCTATGAATCTTGAATTTGACATTTTCTTGGATTGGTTTTCATTGGCCATGGCTTTGGCTTCCATCCCATGAGGTCCAGCGGTATTGGTTAAGGAGTCCTGGGGAGTTGGAAATTGATTGTTGGAAGTGTCTTGTTATGATGGGTTTCCCTGGGCATTCAGGTTCCCTTTGTGGTTGCATAAATGGTTTGACATTGAGCTGGCTTTCAAACTGTTATTGGTTGTAGTTATAATTCTTAAGGTTTGATTTTAGAAGTCTGTGTGGCATCATATAGTATTTACAACTGTCATAGATGTATGTGATATCTGTGTGAAACATATCTAATAATGTGTATACAAACTGTGGGAAATAGTATGTATATATGAAGCTAGGTTTTCTAGTTACAACAAGGTTCCCTGAAACCTGGACCTTGAATACTGCGGTTCCAATCAAAAACAGGGGCTACCACCATAGAACCATCCACATTGGTCCAGATTTTCCCAAAATTCAATCTATTTCTCTATCATCTGGAATAAAAAAAAGGGGGGAATTAGTTTCAATCATCCCAAGTTTAATTGAAGAATCCCAAAGAAAAATCAAGAAATCAAAGCAATCACAAAAAAAAATCACAAAAACTAAATTTAACCCAAGATTTTTCAAGCAGCCACCAGTGTTTTCAGCTTCCTGATGCCAGGAACCTTGCTTTTATTTAGCTAAAGAAAGCAATTTATTAATGGAAAAATAATATTTCCAAAAATAAGAATGATAAATTCTCCAAAAGGTCCAGGACATAGGTTAAGAAGAATTTTTTTAAATCCTCCTTATCATTTTCTGGATAAAGGAAATCTAGCCTCCTTTTCTGTTCTAAACACCATTTATGAGATTTATCTTTGCAGGGGTCAAATAGAGATGTCTCAAAATAATTCATCATCTTTCTTTTCCACATTCTGGTACCAAAATGTCCTTTGATTGTTTTCTTCCAAGAATTCCAGCATAAGGAACCTACTTCTTCCCTTTTGTTGATAAACTAATCAAGAGCTAATCCTTCAGATAACCCAGTTAGTCATACTAAGCAATGGTTTCAGGAAGATCATAGGAAGCTAGAGTGTAATATATGAATTTGAGGAAGTTGATGTGGTCATGTTCTCCTTTTACAGAAAACTTGGGCCATTCAGCTATATGTGGGAGTAGCTTTAGAGCTTGTTAAAATTCTGGGGTAGGACTAGGTTTATTAGAGTCAAATCTTGACCAACTTTTTCTAGGATTCATGTTAGGAGTGGTGGAGAACCTGGTTGGTTTTGGTTCTTCTAAATTACATGGGCGGTTAGTTCTTCTGACTTTAAGATCTCTGAGATCATTCTTGATCATGCCTAATGCTAATTCCAGTTTGATACTAAAAAGATAAAGCTTTTAAATTACATGGGTGAAAGGAGTTTTAGTGAATATTTTAACCTCTTCTTTTTAATAGACAATTGAAAGGAGGAATTCTTAGTTGATCGAAGAGTAGGTGGTATCTATATGTATCATTAGATTTAACTTACTTTTACTCATATTTTCTTTCAACTGTTGTATTTCCAAATATTTGGTTCTAGTTTTTACTTCCTGAGACTGAATTATCTTGGAAGTTTTTAAGTTAAATTTTTCCAGTTAATCATAAATGTTATAAAGATTTTTGCTTATAAATTTAAAACTATGAGCTAAATAAAGAGTAAAAGAATTGGAGGGGGAAGCACCTAGTTGTGGTACAATTTCATCCACTTCTGAGCCAGAGAGATAATCTTGTCCCAATTTTTGGGATTCCTTTTTTTCTGGTGGGTTGAGGATCTCTTCTTTTGGGGTGCCTTGCCCTTTAAAGTAGCTAGCTGATCCCAAGGATTCCAGCTCTTTATGTAGGTCTCTACTTCTTTTATGGGGATCAATTTTTTAAGAGATATCTGGGAGGTTTTTTCTAAGGCTATAGCCTTCCTCATAGCTGGAATGTCTCCTTGAGACTGTGCTTCTTTGAATTTCTCCCAATGGCTTACATGCTCTAGCACCAATTTCTTTATTTTATCCTCTTTTTATGGGTCCAGAAGGGGTGGTGTAACTGGAGCTATACCCACTGGGAATGAGGTTTGGGGAAAGGAACTGCTCTCCAACGGTGTGTTGGTTAAGTTGGCAGCCTCAGCTGCCATTGTGGTTGGCTTGGGCAGCACTTGGTTCACGGGTTTTAGCCCCTTCATTGCGCTTGCAACTGAATTCCTTGTGGGCACGCGCTCTTCTGGGCAGAGATCCATAGGAAGGGGCTCTGACACTGGCTTGGGTGTTGCACCTGTTTTGGAACATGAAATGAAAATACATGCAAGTTTTGTTGATTTTTTTTTTTAAAAAAAAAATAAAAAACATTTTATGGTGTTTATTATTTTTTTATATTTTTTCACAGATTATAAACTCACCTAAGTTTAAGTTGAGGGGTACTAAGGCCAAATTGGGATTAAAATTTTCTTTTTGCAGTATTCCAAGGGGATCTTGGTGAGTACCAATTGAATCCTGGGACAAATCTAAAGATTCAAGGTTTTGGGCATCCTCATGCTAGTCTTGAACAATTAAATCATCAAAATTAAAGTTATTTTCCACTTAAAGGAAATGAAAAAAAAAATTATTTATTATGTTCTTTTTTATTTTTACGTGTTTATATATATATATATATATATATTTAAAAAAATATATAAAGCTTTCTTTCTTGGATTTTATTATGGCAAAAGAGATGATGTCTACATTTCTTCCACTCTTTATTTTGCCTTGACAAAGAATTAAAGTTAATTAGTCTTTCTAGTTCAAGTTCTTTCTCTATAATTGCCTCCTGTTTATGGTAAAGAAGCCTTTGATTCAGTTGTTCAGGAGTTAAAGAATCCCAATAATTAGGTATAATATTACAGTGATTTTCTTCTTTGCTTATTTTAAGAAGATTCAAAAAAAATAATCAAGTCTTTGTTGGTTTTTAGATCCACTGAAAAAATGTTAAAAAAAATTATAATAAGTATTCTATACTTATTTTTGCAGAAATATTTGTCTGGTCCATTAAATAAATAACTAAAAATAATTATTCAGGTATATTTATTGGCCAGGACCACAGTTGTCAGCTTCCTGATAGCAGGAAAGTTTCTGTCCTTTAGCTACAGAAAGTGATGTATTAATGGAATAATAAAATTTCCAAGAATAAGGATGATAGATGCTCCAAAAGGTTAATGATAATGGAATCAAGTGCAAGGTTTGGATTGGTTTGGTTGAAATTTAATCAATATTTTCCAAGAAATTCCACATCTTATAAAAAACTGGGGATCTTTACAGTTGAACAACTTCTCTTCAGGGGGCCACTTTGGACAGTATAAAACCCTGGGGAAATGGGTTCCTTAAGAATAACTTCAAAGGGGTAAAACCCAAAGGAATGACAGTATGGCTGGGATTAAAAGGACACAGGACTAGGCACGGAGAAACAAACTTGCTTGGAATTAATTTGCTCACAAGGGTACTGAAGGAATTCATGGTTGAAAGGGTCTCAGATCAAAGGTTGGGGTGTTTTGCTGATCTTCTTCAATGGAATCAATAATGGTTTTAGAATTAATAATTACAATATCAGACTTAGGAAATAAATCAATTGTTTATCCCTTATAAAACCTTGATCACAAATGGCAATGGGGTCTGGATTGATATCAAAAATTACTTTGGTTTAACACAACAAAAAAGGTACTGTATACGTACCTTTAGGAAGTAAAGGGGCCTTCTCAGGGAAAATAGAGAGGGTTGGGCTTGAGGACTAAGGCTAGCAGTCTGACCAGGGTATTTTGGAACACATTCCGAGTGCTTTCACTCAGAGGTACCTGTATGTTTCATGTTTATGTGTGAAATTATTGTCAGAACTTTGTTTTAATGTTAATTTTTTGTTTCTATGGTTCTGGTATATTTCCTGATTTTTTATTATATTTATTTAAGTAAGGTGGTCAGAGGAGAATATTTATAACTTCTCTGTCAAATCTTTAGAATCTAGGTTATTTTTATTAATTTTTAGGCAAAATTCTTGGGGAGTTTTGTGGTCATTGAAGATTGGTTAATGTCATCTTCATGACAGCTTTTATTATTGTTTTATTTTATTTTTATTTTTATCTTTGACTTTTATATAATTTTGATTACTTTCTAGAGGTTTCCAACCTTTCTCTATCCATCTTAAGTTTATTACATATGCATGCCATATGCATAAAGGTAGTGTTTCCTGCGGTACCTGGTTGACAGAAGTTGACCTGTCAGTTTTGATGCACACATGCTTGACAGCTGCGGGAAGGATTCTAGGGTCTGCAGACAGATACATAATGAATGTGTGTTTTCTTGCAGGTGTCTGCCTTTTTGATTTCCAGAAGCCTTCAACCTACATTGTATGGATGCAGGGCTGCATGCGGGAATTGTAATAGAACACAAAACTGGCTGTAACTCCTAAACTACACACAAAACTCAAATTATGAGTGAATTTTAGGTGTGAATTCTCCACCTTACAACACACGTGCAATATTATAAAGGCCAAAAAATCAGTTGTGGGATTTGGGGCTATTTGATTATTTATTTATTTAGAACTATGAGGAGTTGGAGTTACATGATGTGGTCAGTTAGTGAACCTACCTTATTTTGGGTGAGAAATCCAAATCTTCAATTATATTTTGGGATTTCTCACTCCTTCTGGTAGTTTATGATTAATTTAATTTTTATTACATTTTTCTACTTTAAAAGATTGCTCTGTAAAAGTAGCAAGCTGAAAAGTGTTTTATGAGTAAAGCTTTTTGATATATCCCAGTTTAGAGCAACTACCTATTCCAAAATAAGTTCAAAAAAATGCATAACATTCTGTTCTTCAAGAAAGTTTATGATTTGGAGAATAACAGTCAATTCTTTTCTCAAAAAAGTGAAATGACCTTGGATAGCCCTGCAGGCCTCTAACCAATTAAAAAAAATTGACCCATGAACTTTAGAATGATTTCTTATGGAAAGTTGATTGATTCAAATGAAAAATTAATTTGAATCTTGGATCTAACATCATAAAAAGCATGGATAATTTTTAACAAGGGGGTAATAGAGGTCAATGAAACTCTATATCTGCAATATCAAAATGAACAAAAAATCAAGCAACTCTTGCCATGGGTGAAGCTCAAGTTTTTCCAGCTATTTTGTTTGTAATTCAGCTTGGACTGGGCAAATTTTTTTTGATTTTTATTTTTAATCAGTTTTTTCCCAAGTTTATATTTGAATTTTGAACCAGTTTTTTTTTCAATCTTCCCTCCCAGATTTTTCCACCTACCCCCTGGATGGTTTTTTTCTTCCATCCTCCAATTGGATCCCATTTTTCTTTCAACTTCCAATCCAACCCAAATTCCCCAGCTCACCATTGATCAATCAAGAAATTTATCAACCCAGAATTTCCAACATCAAAATGCCACCATTTCCCTCTATTTTTCAGTCATCAATTGATTAAGATTTGAAACACCATGCTCTTAGGATTGCTTTTTTTTTTTTTTTTTTTTTTTTTTTTTTGGGAGGGGGGGGGGAAATGTAAACTCAAGAGGGTTCAAAACTTGATATATGAAGCTTCTTGAAAGTTAAAAGGTTAAATATCATTGGATTTATTCAAATCTGAGACTAATTTCTTGAATGAATTCAAGGGAAACCCCCAAAGAACATTTTGTATTCTAGTAACCATTTGATGTGCAGTGCTTTTGTTTTCTTTTATTTCCCTTTCTTTTTGAAAACAAAAATGAAATTCAATTAAATGCCAGCTGATTTGCAATGAAAGGATCATTAGTAAGATTGAAAGCCATGACAGTCAGGTCCATCCAGCTCTCTTCTACCATCATTGTCCCTCAACTTCCACAACCAACCCTGGGAGTACCCCAACCATCAGTCCTTCGAGGGATCCAGCCTTAATTCATGTCAATCCCAAATTTGCTCAGATCATCATCCATTGTGTTCATCAAGCATCTGATGATAATTACATTGTCATCAAATTCAAGAATATTGACCAAATTGAAAACTGGTCACCTTTGCTCCTCATCTTCTTGGACTTTCCTCCAATGTTCCATCCCAAGTCTCACATCAATCAAAAAGGATTGTTTAGCCTTATTTTTTTTCTTAACCTCTACTCCAATACTTTTCATTATCTCAGAATATTTTTGATGCTTTCATTGCATTTACAAGATGTTGTGGATAGAAATTTCACTGTTCTACAACTTTATCAATGGAATCCTAAATATTAGTTGACTCTTCTAAAATGTTATAAATGGAATTTTCAAAAATAAGTCAAGCAGATTGCCCCTTCAAAGAAAAATAAAAAAAAAGAAAAAAAAAAAAGAAAAAAAGAAAAAAAAATCAGCAATGCAAAGAGAATGTTGGTTTGTGAGCCTCCTGGATGCCAAGATCCTTGCTATCCTTTAGCTACCAGAGGTGATAGAATAAATAATAAATATATTATTCAATAAATGCAGCAATAATCCACAAAATATTTGGATAAAGCTTATTGCAAGGTTAATTGGTATGGATATGGTTTGTTGTTATAAATCAATATAAATAAATTGATTATTAAATATTTTAATAGAGGGGCCAAAATTGTATTGGAAATATTCAGCACCTCTCTTCAGGGAATTCAGTATGAAAACACGTAGGCCTGGTTACTTTGGAGCCTTTAATTTATATTCTTAAAGGATATATTGCCCAAGATAATATGTATATAAAATACACGGTGGAGTGGCAGGGCTTTGTAATCAAGCTGCCAAAACATAGAAAGGATAATAAGACTCACTTGTATATTATTAAATCCTTTGGGTACCTGTTTGGGACGTGCAGGGATGGGTTAAACCTGTATACTGGGGATATAAGGTTGGTCAGAAGTTTAAATTGATAAAAAGGGTTGGGGATGGATATTATTAATCAGAATAAAGCCATAAATCACTTAATTATCTCTTTTAAGTATTTGATTATCTTGGCACGGTTTCTGGATGTAAACATAACTGGGTCTCTGGGTATCAATATCCTCAAAAGAGCTCTTTATTTATAGCTTTTGGAGTCCCAATATTGTCCTTCTGAGGGGTACAGGGGCTCAAGGGACAGACACTGAGGCTAGCAGGGTAATCAGTGGCCAACTGTCAATTTTTCTTGGTTCTGTATCACGGGTAGAATCTAATTCCACAAGGTATGGGAATTATTCTACTTTATAATTGATATTTGGACATGTGAATAACACTAATCTGTCCTTTTTATTTATTATTTATTTAATTATCCTTAGTAAATATTCCCAGTAAGTTAATAATTCTTTTAATAGAAATTTGCATGGAAAGCATTTTTTCAGGTGAGTTCTCATTATGTGTTAAACAATTGGAGTAAATTCATGATATTGATTTTACTCTTTATTTTCAAATTTCAGTTGATTTAATAAAATAATTACTTAAAAAATATAAGTCATGGGTATTCATGTAATATTTTTACATCATTGGTTTTCTTAGTATGTCACAAAAATACCGATGTCTAGAAGTTCTCATAATTGTATATTAAAGTATTTTAATATATTTTTAGAAGTAGTCATTATCTTATTTTCGACATTTTTGAAATTTTTGGTACTTTGAGTTATATTTAATAAAAAATATGTATAAAGGTTATTTAGGTATTTTTATATAATTTTATGTATTTTTAGACTATCTACTATCCACGGGAACATTTATTACATATGTAGAATGTTCCCGTGTAGGTTGCATCATGTTTACGCAGCACCTAGGTTTCTCAGGCTGCCTGTCACTTTGTCAACCCGTAGTCCCACAGCTTCGTAATTTTCAGAGGCCTGGGGCTGCGTAAACCGCTTTGAAAGGGTGAAAGTGTTTTAGCTCAGCCACATGCGGGTTTATTTGCTGCCGCGGCTGCATGCGGGAATTGTGACAGAAAACATTTCCGTCTGTAACTCCTAAAATATACACAAAACCTCAATTCTGACTGAATTTTAGGTGTGGAACCCATACGTGAAAATACATGTGAAATATCCAATTGGCCAAAAATTACCATAATGGTGCTGTGGTACTTTGGCCTTTCTTTCCTTAATTATTTAAAAATATAAGGAGTTGGATTTCAAGATGAGGTCAGTGAGTGACCCTACCTAATCGTGGGTGGAGCATCTATTTTCCCAATAATATTTACAGTTTTCCTACTCCTTCTTAGGTCAATTTCAACATTATTATTTTTTATGTTATTTCTGCTACTTTTGTAGCTTGCTCTGCAATAGTAGCAAGCTGAAATGGTTTGAAGCTTGATGAATTGATGACTGACCAATAGAGGGAAGTGGTGGAATGGTGATTTTGGAAACGCTGGGTTGATGAATTTCTGGATCAATTAATGATGAGCTGGGGAATGTGGGTTGGATTGGTGGGTAAAAAAAATGAAATCCAATTGGAGGATGGAACACAGAAATCATCCAGGGGGTGGGGGGAAAAATATGGGAGGGCAGATTTAAAAAAAAACAGGTTTGGAATTCAAAGCTAAAACTTGGGAAAAAACTGATTGAAAATTGAAATCCAAAAAAACAAAAAAATTGCTCAGTCCAAGCTTTATTACAAACAAAATATGTTTGAATCTCTTGACTGCTTTCACTGAAAATGAAAAAAAAATTCCCCAATGGTATGGGCTGGAAACTACCAAGGAAAAGAGAAGGTGGGGTTTTTCTCCCCTTCTTTTTTTCCTTTTGAGAAATATTTTACTTAAATCAGTTGTTATTGAGGTTCCAATCATTGTGATTGAGGCATTTGCATCTCAATTGGGATGAATTTGGCATTCTTTTTTTGGTCTACCTGGGTCTAAAAACTATATCAATGTCTTTGATCAATCAAAATTGTTCAAGGATCTTATGGATGGAATGGAACAACCTTTGGGGTTTGAAATCAGCATTCATAGATACAACCATGGCTACAAACTTTCCAAAATAATCCATTCAAAATATTTTGGCCTTGTGAAGGCCATATCACAGCCACAGGATAAAAAAAAAGGTATGTTGTAGGGCCCATTTTCATCCACACAAATTGTCACAAAGCCTCATTAAAACCTTGCATAAAACTTATTTTTTATAAAAGGGATTTGTGGATCTCAGGTTTCCCATGGCAGGTTTTTTCCATCCACCATCTACACGAAGGCCACATATTGCTCTCATGATGCTTGAATTTCTAACCAGTCAAATGTCAAATTTTGGTCTGGGCCAATATATTTGGGTGTCATTTTCATACTGACACCTAAATCAGTCTAACCCTTGAATCTAACCTCAGCAAAGCCAATCTAACCCACTGGCCTGATCCACTTTCCAATGAACTTCCACTTCAAGGCTCAGCAGACTTATAAAAATATGTATCCAGTAACTATATACCTCAGGATCTTCAGGCAATACATATCTACATATAGTCTAAGCTCATACATTATGCAGATAGACTCCATAGGCTTGCACATACTCAATCTACCAGGTCTGCACATACTCTAACCTTATTGAATCTTTCTAACCCACACTCTGTCATGGTTTATCCTTTGGTAATCCTTATGTACAGTGGGTAGACAGAAATAATTGGACTGGTTGACCTAAAAACTCATTTTATTTTCAGGAATTTGTTTCATGCTAAATAAATTTTTGAAAAAAAGGCATGTAATTAATTTTATTCAGCATTATATATTTCAGCATCTTTAATTTAATTATATTACAATTTAGATTTAAAAATAACCAAATTATATTTTTTTTTAAAAAAATCATTAAAAGCACACAACACTCAAAAAACGTGCTAGAGGGAAAAAAATTTGAAAAATTCTGTACCATTGAATTTTTTTGTTCTTTATAGGGGTGTTAAAGAGGATAAAAAGGAATCATTTTTATGAAATAAAAATTAATTTTCAGAGTTCCTAAAAAAATTTAAACCCAGTATTGATCAATGTTGACTCATTAGTGGCTTGGTAAGATGGTGCTGATAATTTCAAGATAGGTTGGTTGGAAGTCTTGGAAACCATTTATAAATGCTTATTCAAACTCTATGAGCATGTGATGGTTGTGTTGCTCAAGTGTTGCACTATTTTTCAGCTTTGAGGTGCCTTGAGCTATTTTATTTTATATTGGTCTGAGGTCAAATTTGAGTGGGTGTGATTTTGGTTGCTCCAGAATTGATTTGGACCATTGAAATTCTACCCTTGTCTGATTTTTTGAACATCTTGATATTCTGAAACAGCCGGTTGCCCAAAGAAGACTAAATATCAAAAATAAGAACTCATAAATCAGAATGGAAGATGAAGAGCAATATTTCAAAAAAATGACTTACAATCTTTGATTTTTGGATTGATCAAGTATTCTGACATCAAAATCAAATAATTGAGTTGGTGGTGATGTGGCAATGGGTTGGATGAAGTGGGAGCCTGATGATGGCATGGTCAACAGCAAGATTGAAACAACCGGGGATTCATCTACATTGTTTGAAGTACCAGGGTGTGGTTGCTTTGACAAACAGTCCCAAAACTTTTGTCTAGCCACTGTACATCCTCTTAAAGATTGTATCACATACTCTCTCTACTTAGTACATAGTTTCATGGACTTCATGTACACTTTACATACTCTAAATGTACTTTCCCAACTTAGAAATGCAGACATGTATCCTAGCCCCAATGTAGTAAGCAGCCTAACCCAATGTAGTAGCATGCCTGATAAACCCTCTCTGTTACCTAGACTGTTCCCATGACATCAAATATGTAGTCTGAGCCCCAATCACTAGTACCTCTGTTGTAGTTCCAACCTCTTTTCTATTTAAGCTGGCCTCCTCTTCCCTCTTCCTGATGGTTCCCCAAGATTTCAGTTTACCACTTCTTACTAGGAAATTAATCCCTGCAAGTGTCAACAGCATCTTATCTTCAATTCAGTCCTACTCTTCTCCTTGTAGGAATTTCCAGTATCCTTGCCCCCAAGCCTACTGAGAGTAGAGTCCCCTCTGTGTCAAGCCCTGCTTGCATTTCAGCAGCCCTTGTGAAATTAAACTGAATTCTTCCCCAATAATCCCTTCTTCACCACCAAAAATCCTTACCCTATTTAGATAGCATCAAATCATGCTATTGAGTTATGGCAATTTTTGTTTGCTTTATTAACTTTCCCAAACTTGAAATTGGCTATTGAGTTGTGGCCATTTTCATTGTACCCCTCATCTTGCTATAAATTCTTCAAAAAACCCCAATTTCCCACTGTCTAAGTCCCTCTTGGCCGTTTTGCTTTGAAGCTTCAATCTCTTTTGCTTCAAAATCTTTGATGTTTCTTAAACTAATTATTTCAAAGCTTTCATGCATTACTTTGAAGCTTTGGAAAGCTTCTTTGACACCTAATTTGACCAATAATTAAAGTATTTGAGTATAATTTTTTTTCATTTGTTTGTTTTCTTGTCTAGGTGAAGAAATACCTTTGGTTAAATAAATATTCTTAGAAATAAGAATGCCCCCAAAACAGGCTCCCTTTTCTCACATCTCTAGCCCATCTGTCACCCATAGCTCCAGAGGGAGAGGGATCACTGAACCTACTGACCTCTCTACTCTCAGAGCTTGTGGAAAAGGTCAAACCTTTTCTAACCTACCAGCACCAGTGGCTATCACTTCCACTCCTATGGATACTGGCTTATTAGAGCCTATCTCCCAATTATCTTTTTATACCATCCCTTATTCTGAATATTCCAGCCTCCACAGAGTTATAGGACGGTTCCCAATCCAAGGCTACCATGGTTTGGAATCTCCTGCTTATGATGCCAGCATGGTCCCAATTCCAGGAGAAGAGGAAGAAGATGATGAGGATGAGGACTCAGGATTTGATTCCAGAATCTTGAGTTGCTTGGATTAACCCTCCCCAGAGGCTAATCCTAGCCCAGCTTATAATGCACCAGCAATCCCTTCACCTTCCCCAACTACCAAACTTCCTTCCACCTCTCAGGGCCCTTTAACTGATCCTTCTCTGCTGGCCATTCTTCAGAAGATGACCACTGCAATGACTCATCTCTCTAAACCTTCTGACCATGAACCATTGTAGTGACCAATCTGGGACACCTCACGGATTATGGAAATTTTCAAATTTTTTTACATTCCCTTATCCATCAATACAACTTCAAAAAAAAAATATTATCTCTTGTGTTTCTATAGGTACCCACGCATTTCCCATTCTCTCAGCTCTTCCCTGTCCTAGCGGTCTAGGCAGGCTCTCTTTGGTCACCCATAACCTGCCTCCTCTGTTCAAATCCCCCCCTTGCACACGCCTTACCCTGATTTTTTGGCCAAGCGCACACGGGCGGCCAACCCCTCCTCAACTAATCACCATCCTCCTCCTCCAAGGATATCTCAATCTCCTTGGCCATCAACCTCAACCCTTGATCAGTCAAACCGTCTATCTCACCCCCATGCTTGCGGCTATTGGCCAATTACCGCAAGCGCTGCTTGCAATTGTTGGCAACCTCTCCAACCAAAACCCCATCATTTGATCACCTGCGCAAGACCTGTGACTGGAACAATCCGCGTCACCTGACCCAATTGGTAATCCCCATGACCAATCTCACCTCCATCTTCATCTGGGGCGGTCACTCCAACCAAGGCCTTTTCCCACCACCGTCACCGCTGACCAATCTTTCTCAATTGGTTGGTTGGTGACCTCATCTCTCCTTGGCCGCCATCCACCTCTCTCTACCCCGGCTTTGACTGATTGGCCTTAATGACTCAAACCAATTAGCTCCCCCTGATACATCTCTGATTCTGGCAAACTGACAACATTGTTTGCGGCCTTCAGAACCTTTGCAACAACTTTCAAAGGTTGCGCACAACCATCTCCGTTGCCTGCATGATCAAAAATCTTCCCTTGACCAACCGCAGTTGTGGCCGGTTGAACCCATCAAACCTGTCATCCACTGCTGCCTTTGTCCTCGACCAGGGCAGTTTTCCACCTCCATACTCTGTTTTTTTCCTTCTTTCCTCTCTCTCCCATTTCAGGCGGTTCCTGTTGCCAATCTTCATTTTTTTTTTTAAAAAAAAAGAAAACTCCACACTCATTTGTAAGTATTTTTTGTAAATAGTCTACAGACCTCTTGTCTATAAAAGGAGGGGCTCTCCCCTTCCTTTTTGAATCATATGTCATATCATCAATCTCATATAGCAATCAATAATCTGATCATTCCGGAGGGCCTCTTTCCCTTCATCTTCAATCTTGTTTCCTGGGGATATCTTTGGATTTCCCCTTGATCATTTGAGCCTCCATACTCAAAACTTGATCCCTATCACCAACCATAGCCTTACTGGTTGAAGGGAATTCTGTCTGCTGGAATTCTTGAGTGTGTTATACCAATCTTGATCCCTTTTCCCAACCATACTGGTCTGATTTTTCCCTGATCACCTTTCCAGATCCATTCATGCTTGACTGAGAGGTTTCTTTAAGCTTGAAACCTGGAGTGTTAGGCCTCCCTTTATTCATTAAAAGTTGAATTCCGCCACACTACTCTTGAGTTCCTTGAGAAGTGTTGGGTTATTCTTGTTTGAATCTGTTATTGATTTGCTTCTAGAGCTTCAAAAACAAATTGCTTTTGTTTTGTTCAGCCACCCATGGTTATCTGGTACCCTTCAAGCACTTGATTGCGGAGAGTTGGGCAGGTTCATTGAGAGCCTGAAGTTTGGTTGGGATTTAGTTGATCTTTCCTAATCTTCTGCTGACAACCACAGTTATTAGTTTTTGGGCGTTGTTACTAACAACTGCCTTGTTCCATTGAACTCCAAGCTAAACTTTGACTTATTTTGTTCAAGTCTTTTCCATCAAAATATTGCCTCAGATAGTGTTGACTCCATTGCTACCCACTATTCCCAAACTCATCCCTTACATTGATTCCTTATTTACAAGTTCCTGGAACTTGATTCCTGTTACACTTAAATATTATTGTAACTCTTAGGAGGGCATCCTAAACAGCACCTTTCCCCCCCACAGAAATTGCTGTGGCTTAGCACCGTTTGGAGTCTCACATTTTGTCCCCCAGGCCAGGATCAAACCAGAAACATTGGGATTTGCAGTCCCATCATCATCAAATGTTGGAATCAAACTTCAAAATGCAATTTTTTCCTTTTCTTCTCTGTTTCTCTCTCTTCTCAGATCTGATCCATGGAGGAAACTTATCCTAGAAGAATTCTGTTATTCAAAATGAAATCTACTGGTACCCCAACCACCTCTGTTCAACCAAAGATGGTCAAGATCAAACCTCAGAACAAGAACTTAGGGTTCAATGGGGTAAATGTTGAATGGTTCTTGGACTCTTACAAAATGGCTGCTGAAGTGGATGGAGCAAGCAAATACAATATGGCCTATCAGTTACAATGATTTATCTCCTCTGATGTAGTTATGGAAGTAATCAAGTCGTTTGAAGGATTCAAATCCCATGACTGGACGCTTCTGGGGGAAGCAATGTTGGCGTATTGGGGTGAAATAGATTTAGCTTGGTTCAATATGCAGGAATTGGATGCTCTTGTATCTCAATGGATCTTGAATGGTGGTGTCTCTTCAGCCTCTGACTACCAGTCTTCTAGGAAGTCTTGGGATCCTATCCAAAACTATCTTATCCAAAACAATCACATTGATTCAAGTGGACAAAGTTTGAGCACAATTCTTGCAATCTTTTTTGTTGGCTGTGCAGGAAAGGATTAAAGACAAATTGGTCAAATTTGGATCAATGATAACCACCAGGGATAATCAATTCAAGCTTCCTGTTTTCAAGCTTCCTGTTTTCCTTACCCTTAGGAGTACTTTGGATAAATTTATGAAAGGTCAAACTACTTTGACTTTTGAAAATTCTAGACCCACTGAAACAGTCCATGCTCCTTCTTTTAAAGAATCCAACAATATTGTGAATAAGATGATGGCAGATTAAAGACCTAAAGCAGATCCTAATTTTACTCAAGAACCTACTACCCTAGATGAAATCACCAAGATACTTCAAGCTTTTGAAAACAAAATAGATCAAAAGATTTCTTCTCTTGCTACTCCTCAACCCTCTACTTCTGTCACTAAGTCTACCCTGGTCTGTTGCTAATGTCACAGTGAAGGCCATGGAACTGGACAATGCTTGGAACTCCAGAAGGATATAAAGCAAAAGTTGGTGAAGCAGAAGGGGAACAATTTCTTTCTTCCTAATGGTGCTCTGATCCCTTTTTATTCATCTTTTCCTATTTTTCATGTGGTGGCCTCTTATCAGCCTCCACCTCCAATGAAAGAATCCCTTCCTTCCTTTGATTTTGAATCTTCCTGTGGTACTCTTTGACCTTGTTAAACTCCAGCTATCTCTTCCTCCAGTCCTGCTGGGACCACTTATCAATCTGTTCCAGCCAGGAAACAACATGAGGAACCTAAACCTCACAAAGCCCCTTCCTTGCCAACTTCAATTCTTTGAAAACCAGTCAAATGTCAATCCTCACCTGAGCCTCCTTCCTCTGATGTAGAAGACATGGATGTGAAAAAGGAGCAACTCATGGAAAGGTTTACAGATCACTCAGATCCTCCTCTCTCATCCAAGTTACCTCAACCTTCTGATCCCATCTTAGTTCCTGCTTCACCTGAACTTCCTCCCTCCACCCAGCCCAAAGTTTGATTTGAAAGGGGAATCTCAAAGGAAAAACCCAATGCTGTGGAAGGAGTATTAAAGAAAATTTATTATCTCAAAATTCCTTATCTATATGTGGCTGAACTCCAATTGATCTCTCCATCTGTTGCTGAAGGAATGAAGAAATGGGTCTCTTGTTGACCTGTGGAGATTGGTCCTGAAGAACTAAAGGTATCCTCTGGAACTTTGATGGAGGACTCTGGGGGAACTAGTCCTTCTTCAGATTCCAGCCTTTACTACTGTCCTCTTGGTTTCCTCCCCTTTTATCTTGGTGACTCAGATAAAACTGTTTCTCCCCTTGTGGACTCTGAATCTCAGCTCAACTTAATTTTGGATGCTATGGCCTGTAAACTCAAAGTCAGTCCTAGGGTCAGCTACAATTCTGCAGTTGATGTGATAGGAAATAAATCTTGTGAATTGGTTGGTATTGCTGAAGATGTTCCAGTCAGGATTGGCCAAAATATTGTTGGAACCTGTCATTTTTGGATCACTCTATTGGAAGCGCCTATGATCTTGGGAAAACCTTTCTTGATGGATTTTGGTTCTACTCTGATGTTTTCTGATCAAGTTGGGGAGAGAATTCTTCTCCCTGATGCTGATGGTAGAAAAATTGAAGTTCCTCTTTGATCTTAGGATTGTGGTTCTTGGGAAAGAGATTTTCCTGGTCATCTTTCTAAATCATCTTTAAAGGGGAAGCAGAAGGATAATTCCAATTCCTCTCATTTTTTCTGGGAATGTTTGATCCTACTAATAGTTTTAGTTCTTTTCAGCCTCATACTTCAACTCAAGGGTAAACTTTCATCCCTCAGGCTAATTTTTCATTCTTTTTTTGATCCAAAATAGAAAATATCAAAAATCAAAAACATGTCAAAATAGAAAAATCCAAAAATATTTATTTTTCTACTTTCTCTGGATCTGTTGTGTCTTCTTTTCCTTGTACTCTTAGGTCTGATCAATCTTCTCTGAGTTCCAGTTCAAATCTCTGTAATGAGTCTAAACTAGATCTTGATCTCAATTCTATTCTTGGTGGTTTTGGTATGGAGGAATATGGGATTCAGTGGAGGCAATTTGGGGTACAAGTAAGTCCTCTCAATTGCGCACTGCCAGGAAAACCTTCTACCATAATTTTTGAAACCCTACCTTGTGCCAGACATGTGAGCAACATATTATCTCCTGGTTCTTCATTTATGGAAAAGGCAACCTTTGAGGATATTGCAGAACATTGGACGTGGAAAATGTTGGAACTTGGACTCAGTTTTTGTAATCAAGTCTCACTGGTCCACTCTTGGAGGAAACAAGGACTTCTCTTGTTTGCCACCAAGTATAAGCTAGTTTCCAAGAAGGTCCAACCAGTCAACCAGCCTATGCCTCTCAACCTCAATCCTCCTCTTATGCCTCCTCCCTTATCTCTTGATCCTTACTGTGGCCTTCCTCAATCTATTACTGGTCCTTTTCTGCCCAATGGGCAGGTCACTGAAGAACTTCTGAAGGGGGTCAACTTTGGTCCAGATGGATGGCTTCTTCCTGATGAGTTAAATTTAATCAAAAATATCTTATCTTTGAGGGAAAATCTATTGCTTTCTGTGAGAAAGAGAGAGGTGTCTTGAAAGAATCCTATGGCCTCACTTATATCATTCCTGTAGTTGAACATGATCCTTGGCAAAAGAAGAAGATCCTTATCCCTCCTGCTAAAGTTGAAAAATCTATGAAGTTGGTCTGTGAACAAGTTTGTACTGGTCTAGAACCTCTAGTTATTCTGGCCCTGTCTTCTGTGTCCTCAAGAGTAATGGTAAAATCAGAATAGTTCATGATATCCAGCCTCTAAATAAGGTTACTATCAAAGACTCTGGTATTCCCCCTGATACTGAAGAATTTTTCAAATCCTTCTCTGGGAGAGCTTGCTATGTTCTGGGGGACATTATGGGTGGATATGAAAAACAATCCTTACATCCTATTTCTTACCCTCTCACTACCTTTGATACTACTCTAGGTCCATTTCAACTTACTCAATTTCCTCAAGGTGCCACCAATTTGGTTGCAGTCTATCAGGCTCAGATGATGTGGAAACTCCAGGATGAAATCCCTCATCATGCTGGTATCTTTATTGAAAATGGTGGATTTAAAGGTCCAGTTTCTGACTATGATAATGAGCTCTTACCTTGGCATTCAGGAATTTGTTTTTTAATCTGGGAATATGCTACTACTTTGGAAAGGATTCTGTTTTGAATCAAGGAATCTGGCCTTACTTTCTCTGGATCCAAACTGGCTGCTTGTTTCCCTGCTCTGGAAATAGTTGGTCATGTGGTCTGCAAGGAAGGAAGAAGGATGGCACCAGCCAAAGTCAACACAATCATCTCTTGGCCTACTCCAATCAATCACACTGATGTTGGGGGCTTCCTAGGTGTTGTCACTTATTGCCACCCTACTGGATGCCAAGATCCTTGCTATCCTTTAGCTACCAGAGGTGATAGAATAAATAATAAATATATTATTCAATAAATGCAGCAAAAATCCATAAAATATTTGGATAAAGCTTTTTGCAAGGTTAATTGGTTTGGATATGGTTTATTGTTATAAATGAACATAAATAAATTGATTATTAAATATTTTAATAGAGGGGCCACAATTATATTGGGGATCTTTAACACCTCTCTTCAGGGAATTCAGTATGAAAACACATAGGACTGGTTACTTTGGAACCTTTAATTTATATTCTTAAAGGATATATTTCCCAAAGATAATATGTATATAAAATACACAGTGGAGTGGCGGGGCTTTGTAGCCAAGCTTCCACGACACAGAAATGAGAATAAGACTCAATGGTATATTATGAAATCCTTTGGTACCTGTTTGGGATGTGCACTGATGGTTTAAACCTGTATACTGGGGTTATAAGGTTGGTCAGCAGTTTAAATTGATAAAAAGTGTTGGGGACAGATATTATTAATCAGCCTAAATCCATAAATCACTTAATTATCTCTTATAAGTATTTTATTACCTTGGAACAGTTTCTTGATGTAAATATAACTGGATCTCTGGGTATCAATATCCTCAAAAGAGCCCTTTATTTATAGATTTTTGAGTCCCAATATTATCCTTCTGAGGGGTACAGGGTCTCAAGGGGACAAACACTGAGGCTAGAAGGGTAACAGGTGGAAGCCTGTCACGTGTTCCTGGTGCTATAGCACAGGTAGCATCTAATTCTACAGGGTATGGGAATTATTCTACTTTATAATTGATGTTTGGACGTGTAAATAACACTTATCTGTTGATTTTATTTTTTATTTAATTAATTATCCTTAGTAAATGTTCCCAGTAGGTCAATAATTATTTTAATAGACATTCATACAGATAGTCTGATGTCAGGTGAGTTCTCATTATGTATTAAATAATTGGAGTAAATTCATGATATTAATTTTTCTCCTTATTTTCAAATTTCCGTTGATTTATTAAAATAATTACTTAAAAATATAAGTCACGGGTATTAATGTAATATTTTTACATCATTAGATTTCTTAGTATTCCAAAAAAATATTGATTTTTAGAAGTTCTCATAATTGTATATTAAAGTATTTTAATATATCTTCAGAAGTAGTCATTATCTTATTTTCAACATTTCTGGTACTTTGAGTTATATTTAATGAAAAATACGTATAAAGGTTATTCAGGTGTTTTTATACAATTTTATGTATTTTTAGACTATCTACTATCCACGGGAACATTTATTACATATGTAGAATGTTCCCATGTAGGTTGTAGCATGTTTACCTTAGAATCTTTATCCAATCATTATCCAAAATATGTGCACCCTTACATCATCTAACTAGGAAAGATGCTGAATGTTTCAGCCTCCTGGATGCCAAGACCCTTGCTATCCTTCAGCTACCAGAGGTGATAGAATAAATAATAATTATATTATGTAATAAATGCAGCAAAAATCCGTAAAATATTTGGATTAAGCTTATTGCAAGGTTAATTGGTTTGGTTATGGTTTATTGTTATAAATCAGTAAAGATAAATTTCTTATTAAATAATTTTATAGAGGAGCCACAATTATATTGGGGATCTTTAAAAACTCTCTTCAGGGATTTCAGAATGAAAACATGTAGTCCTGGTTACTTTGGGATCTTTAGTTTAAAGGATATTTTACCCAAAGATAATATGTATATAAAATATACGGTGGAGTGGCAGGGCCTTGTAACCAAGCTGCCACGACAGAGAAAGGATAATAAAACTCACTGGTATATTATTAGATCCTTTGGGTATCTTTTTGGAACGTGCACTGATGTGTTAAACCTGTATACTGGGGTTATAAGGATATCCAGCAGTTTTAATTGATATAAAGAGGTTGAGAACGGATATTTTTAATCAGAATAAGCCATAAATCACTTAATTATCTCTTAGAAGTTTCTGATTACCTTGGCACAGTGTCTGGATATAAATATAACTGGGTCTCTGCCCATCAATATCCTCAAAAGAGCTCTTTATTTATAGCTTTTGGAGTCCCATTATTATCCTTCTGAGGAGTACAGGGGCTCAAAGGGACGGACACTAAGGCTAGCAGGGTAACCAGTGGTAGCCTTTCACGTTTTCTTGGTGCTGTAGCACGGGTAGCACCTAATTCCTCAGGGTATGGGAATTATTCTACTTTATAATTTATATTAGGACGTGTGAATAACACTAATCTGTCCTGTTTATGTCATTATTTAATTAATTATCCTTAGTAAATGTTCCCAGTAAGTTAACAATTATTTTAATAGACATTACTACGGAAATTATGATAAAAGTTGAGTTCTCATTATGTATTAAATAATTGGAGTAAAGTCATGATTATGATTTTAGTCTTTATTTTCGAGTTTCAGTTGATTTACTAAAATAATTACTTAAAAATATAAGTCATGGGAATTCATGTAATATTTTTACATAATTATTTTTTTAGTATGTCACAAAAAATATTGGTGTCTCGAAATTCTCATAGTAGTATATTAAAGTATTTTAATATATTTTTAGAAGTTTTCATTGTTGTATTTTTGACATTCTTGTTACTTTGAATTATATTTAATAAAAAATACCTATAAGGGTTATTTAAGTATTTTTATATGATATTATGTACTTTTAGACTATCTACTATCCAGGGGAACATTTATTACATATTTAGAATGTTCCCGTGTGGGTTGTAGCATGTTTAAGCGGCACCTAAGTTTCTCAGGCCGCCTGTCACTTTGTCAACCCGTTGTCCCGCGGATGCATAATTGTCAGAGGCCTGGGGCTGCGTACACAAACTTGAAGGAGTGACAAGGCTGTTTCTCAGCCGCGCGCGGGTGCATTGGCTGCCCCAGCTGCGTGCGGGAATTGTGAAAAAACACAATTTCATCCGTAACTCCTAAAATATACACAACACCTCAATTCTGACTGAATTTTAGGTTTAAAACCTATACGTGACAATGCGTGTGAAACATTGAATTGGCCAAAAAGCTCAATAGTGGAGCCGTGGTATTTTGGTCTTTCTTTCCTTAATTATTTAAAATTATATGGAGTTTGATTTCAAGGGTGGGGTCAGTGAGTGACCCTACCTAATTTTGGATGGAAAATCCATTTCTGTATCAATATTTATGGTTTTCCTACTCCTTCTGAGGTTAATTGTATTATTATTATTTTTATGTTATTTCTTTCAATTTTGCATCTTGCTCTGCAATAGTAGCAAGCTGACAGAATGGATTTGGACCCAAGATTGCAAACATGCTTTTCAGTTGCTCAAAATGATGGTTGGTAAATATATAGTTTTGAAAAGATCTCCTATGGACCTGGGGCTGGAAAGATCAAGCTGGATGTTGATTCTAGTTATCAATCTGTTGGGGCTGTTCTTACCCAGGAAGATCAAAATGGCTGGGACCATCCTGCTCTTTATGAATCTTTGCTATTTTCAGATATAGAGTCTAGGTACTCTCAGCCCAAATTGGAACTTTGAGGTGTGGCTTGAATGATGAAGAAAATTCAAACCATTCTCTGGGGCCAACATTTCAAACTAGAAGTTGATGCTCAATCCATCATTGAAATGATCAATGCTCCCAGCCTCCCCAACGCTCCTATGACTTGTTGGGTGGCATTTATCCAGCTTTTTTCTTTTGATATTTTTCACAGACCTGGGAAATCTTTCACTATGCCTGATGGTTTATCTTGAAAACCTCTTGGAGATGATGAATCTGAGGTTGAAACTGATTTCAATGAAGAAGAAACTTTAATCCAGCCTTTCTTCTCTTTCTCTTCTCAAGATTATTCTGGATTTCAACAAGGTTTCTGGCTTAAAATAGAGCAGTAATTTTTAAATATCCAAAAACCTCCTGATCTCTCTGCTAAAGAATTTTGATCTCTTAAAAGAAAGTCCTATAGTTTCTTTGTCCAAGGCTCTAGGCTTATGAAAAGAGGAAATCCTTGTGCTCTTATTGTTGTTATTACCCCTTTAAACAAGATTCTATCCTTGAAAGTCTCCATGAAGGTCTTGGTCATTGTGGGGAAACCAAAAATTATCTACAATTATCCAAACAATTTTGGTGGCCGTCTCTGAAGAAATCCTTCTCTCCATGGTGCAAGAGTTGTGAAGTTTTTCAAAAATGTGATCCTAGGCATCCAGCAGAAATTTGTTATCCTACTGGGGAGTCCACTTTCTTTGGAAGGATTGCTATGGATGTGGTTCATATTAAGGCAGGTGGTGCTAAGTACCTCATTGTGGCTAGAGATGATTTTTATGGATGGGTTGAAGCAAAATTTCTTAAGAATCTTAGCTCTGAATCAGTAGCAGCTTTCCTCTATGAGACCTGGACAATGTGTTATGGCCTGTCTTGATCTTACTCTACTGATGGTGGCCCCAAATTTGGTGGCAAACTTTCTGAAATGATCCAATCTCTTCCTGGAAAACATAGAGTTACTACTCCTTATTGTCCTTAAGGCCAAGGCATGGTAGAAAGAGGCCATGCTCCTTTGAAGGCTGCACTTGTTAAGCTTGCTTGTGAAAGTGGCAAGAATTGTTGCAAATTCCTTCCTCTTTTTATGTTCTCTGATCAAATCTCAACCAAAAGGAATACTGGCTAATCACCTTGCATAATCATTCTTGGCCAAAGAGCAGTTCTTCCTTTGGATCTGGAAATGGGATCTTTCTTGGTTATTCCTTGGGACAATGTGTCCTCAACTACTGATCTATTATTTGCTAGATCCAAGCAACTGGAGCAAAGTGAAGATGTTTGTGATGAAGATTATCAGAAGATGATTGAGTCCAGAGAAAAATCAGTTCAGTATTGGGAGGACAAGCACTCCAATCAAATCAGGGACTCCTGGAACCCTGTTGATCTGGTTTTAGCTTATGATAAATCTTTGGAAACCCAGTGGGGCAAGATTTTCTTGAATCGCTGGAATGGTCCTTATTGGGTGGTTTGCCAAGTTAGAGGTGGATCTTATGTTTTGGAGGAGCTGGATGGTACTCAACTGGCCAGAAAGTTCTCTGCTGATCAAGGTAAGAATTTTAATTTTTGTGGAGGCAACTTATCTCAGAAGTAAGTCATCCCAATTGTGCACCACCAGGTTTATTTGCTGCGTTTTTGTTGTAAACTCTACTGTATTCCACATATGTGAGAACCTGGGACGCCTCCTGTGTTTTATCTCTGCTTCTTCTAGGGCTCTTTTGGATGGATCAAGATATTTTCCAACTCTTCAATCCCTCTCAAGATCAAGAAATGGCCAATTTTCTGTTCAATTTCCTTGTATTTCTCTTTCTCTTTATATCTTCAAGTTCAAGATGCAGACTAGGGACAGTATATAAGTTGGGGAGAGATGTGGTGACAAATCCAGGACACCTCACGGATTATGGAAATTTTTAATTTTTTTCCCTAGCTCTTCTCTGTCCTAGCAGTCTAGACAGGCTCTCCTTGGTCATCCAACGCCTACCTCCTCTGTTCAAATCCCTCCTTTCACCCGCTTTACCCTGATATTTTGGCCAAGCGCGCGCAGGCATCCAACCCCTTCTCAACTCATCAACATCCTCCTGCTCCAAGGATCTCCCAATCTCATTGGCCATCAACCCTCAATTGGTCAAACCATCAATCTCACTCCCATGCTTGCCGCCATTGGCAAATGACCGCAAGCGCTACTTGTAGTTTTTGGAGACCACTCCAACCAAAACCCCATTGTTTGATCACCTGCACAAGGTTGGTCACCAGAACAATCTGCCTCACCTGACCCAATTGGTCATCTCTATGACCAATCTCACCTCCATCTTCATCTGGGGCGGTCTCTCCAACCAAGGCCGTTTCCCACCACCATCACCGCCAAACAATATTTCTCAATTGGTTGGTTGGTGCCCTCATCTCTCTTTCCCCGCCATCCACCTTGCTCTACCCCGGCTTCAACCAATTGGACCTAATGACTCAGACCAATTGGCTACCACTGATCCCTCTCTGATCTGCACAAACCAACAATGTTGTTTGCGGCCATCAGAGCCTTTGCATAGACTTTCAAAGGTTGCGCACAACCCTCTCTGTTGCGCGCCCAATCAACAATCTTCTCTCAACTGACCACAGTTGCGGCTGGTCAAACCCGTCCAACCCGTCATCAACTGTCACTGTTGTCTAAGATGCGGGCAGGTTTTGGCCTCCACACTTTCTTTTTTTATTCTTTCCTCTCTCTCCCATGTGAGGCCGTTCCTGTCGCCAATCTTCATTTTTTTTAAAAAAAAACATTTTACGCCCTCATTTGTAAGTATCTCTTGTAAATAGTCTACAGACCTCTTGTCTATAAAAGGAGAGGCTCTCCCCTGCCTTTTTGCATCATATGTCATATGATAAATCTCATATAGCAATCAATAATCTGATCATTCTGGAGGGCCTCTTTCCCTTCATCTTCAACCTTTTTTCCTGGGTATATCTTTTAATTCCCCCTTGATCCTTTGAGCCTAAATACTCAAACCTTGATCTGTCCATCTGTGACCTTGATCCTTATCACCAACCATAGCCTTACTGGTTAAAGAGAATTCTGTCTGCTGGAATTCTTGAGTGTTTTATACCACTATTGATCCATTTTCCTGACCATACTTGTCTGATCTTTCCCTGATCACCTTTCTTGATCCGTTCACGCTTGACTGAGAGATTTCTTTAAGCTTGAAACCTGGAGTGTTAGGCCTCCCTTTATTCTTTAAAAGTTGAATTCGGCCATGCTACTCTTGAGTTCCTTGAGAAGTGTTGGGTTATTCTTGTTCAAATGCTTTATCTCTTTGATTCTAGAGCTTCACAAACAAATTGATTTGGTTTTTTTCAGCCACCCACAGCTATCTAGTACCCTTCAAGAGCTTGATTGCAGACAGTTGGGCAGGTTCATTGAGAACCTGCACGTTGGTTGGCATTGAGTTTATCTTTCCTAATCTTCTGCTGAAGACCAGAGTTGGTAGCTTGTGGGCATATTTACTAACAATTGACTTGTTCCATTGAACTCCAAGCAAAAATTTGACTTATTTTGTTCAAGTCTTTTCCTGCACCATCTTGCCTCAGATAGTGTTGATTCCATTGCTACCAAATATTCCCAAAATCATACCTTACATTGATTACTTATTTAAAAATTCCTGGACCTCAATTCCCGTTACACTCAAATATTATTGTAAATCTTAGGAGGGCAGCCTAAACAACACCTTTCCCCTCCACAGAACTGCCTGAGGCTGAGAATTGTTTCTGGTCTTACACCATCTGCTAACTTCAAATCTCCATCTATCAATGCCCCAGACAAGTTTGATGGGACAAAAACAACCAAGCTCAGAACCTTCCTCAAAGCTTGTGAACTCATCTTTGCCAATGATGAAAGGGTTTTTTCTAATGACAGAAACAAAGTTTTTTTACAGTCTCTTATCTTAAAGGGAATGCAAGTAAATGGATCCAGCCTTATCTTGCTCACATTGTTAATCATCAGCCTGATTTTCTACTTAACTTATGGTTTTTGTTCACTCAGCAGCTCCATACCCTTTTTGGGGATTTTCTGGAAATCCAATGTGCTGAAAAGAATTTAACCCTCCTTAAAATTGAAGATAATGGTTATGCCACAAACTATATCACTGATTCCAGGACACTTCTGACTAAGATCTCTGGATGGGGTGATAAAGCTTTCTTCTTTCTGGGGAGAAAGGGACTCCCAGCCAGACTATTGGACCAACTAGCTGGTTATTATGGACCTCAACAAACCTGGCAAGGCCTAATGGACATTTTCCTTAAGTATGATACCCACTACCATGAAAGGACCAGGGAAACGTACTTCAATTACCATCAAAAATCAAGACCTGGACCCAGTTTTCCAACTACTCCAAAACTCAACAGCCCAGCCAACAAGGTAGGTTCCAGGGAAAAGCAAAGGCTCCCCTTACTAATTCTGCTCCAACTTATTGTCCTAACCCCAATGTGGGTGAAGATGGAAACCTCAAGGATGATGAGAAGGCTATAAGGGAAAGAGAGCGCTTGTGTAACTACTGTGGAGGTGCTCACAAATTTAGCCTCTGCAGAAAAAATCCAGATTTCAAACCAGGCCAGAAACGCACTCCTGCTAAACCCAAACAGGGAAAAGAATAGGTGATGGAAATGTGGTACTCCATGACCATCACCCCTCCAATAATTGAGTGCATACTTTGGAAGGGAAAGAATCCACTCTCCCTACTAAAGACTTTTTTTTTATTTTTTTGCTCAATAATCAGGCCTATGGTGTACTTGTTGACTCTGGAGAAACTAAATATGTTATTTCAAAATATATGGTTTCAAAGTTTCCTCTATCTCCCAAAGCTCTGACCACTCCTATTTTCTAATTTACCTTCATTCCTTCTAACTCACCTTCCCAGGAAATTACTCACAGAGTTTCCTTCAAATTATCCTTACCTTCCTCTCCTAACTAAGAATGGGACTTCCTGGTTGTTGATACTCCCCCAAATTAAGAAATTATTCTAGGTATTGAATTCCTCCCTTTGTGGAACCCAGAGGTAAATTGGAAACTGGTATTGATCACCCCAAGATACCAAAAACTTTGGATCATTCCTCTTCTGTTGAAATCTTTTTGGCCACTACTCACTTTCACCTTGTGAACCTGCAATTAACTGATCCTGCTCCTTCTTCAGAATCTATGAACTGAAAAAAATCTTGATTGAGTTCAACAACTACTTCTGTGAACTGGATATTCTTTGGAAATTCTCTTAAATTCTTGGAGGATAGAGAGGATGATCCATTCAAACATTGCATATGATTATTTCCACTTCTGATTCTGGCCCAAGGCAGACTACTGCAGAATGTTTAGATGAAGATGAGGAAACTGATGAAATTGAAACTGTGATTGAGAGAGTTCCAGAAGCTTACCATGCCCTTTTAGATTTTTTTTCCAAGTTCAAAGCTGATGAACACCCTCCTCATTGTTCTTACAATCATCATATCAAACTGGAAGGCTCTTTGCCTCCAGTTGGGCCTATCTGCTCCCTCAGTCACCATGAGAAGGAGGCCCTAAAAGCCAATATAGCAGAAAATATAGAGAAATTTTTCATTTGCCCAGAACTTCAAGAATTGGAGCACCTGTCCTCTTTGTGAAAAAGAAGGATGGTGGTTTGCAATTGTGTGTTGACTATTGCAAGCTTAACCCTGTTACTCAAAATAATTGGTATACTATTCCTCCCATGACTCACTTATTAACAGTATTCTCCGGTTCTACCATTTTCTCCAAAATTGACCTCAAGGGTGCTTATAATCTTCTCCAAATCAAATAATGTAATGAAAATATTACAGCATTCAGAACTCAGTTTGGAATTTTTGAATATTTGGTTATGCCATTTGGGATGAACAATGCTCCTTCCCCTTTCCAATGTTGTTTTAATGAAATTTTTTCAGACCTTCTCACCATCTGTGTGGTGGTATACCTCAATGAAATTCTTATTTTTTTCCAAAAAATTAAAAGAACATAAAGCTCATGTGTGTGAAGTCTTAAGCAGACTATGGAAGAACAAATTATATGAAAAAGCTTCTAAGTGTGAATTTCATGGCTCCTCATTGGACTATTTGGGCTGCGTTATCTCCAGGTATGGTATTGAAATGGAAAAATCCAAGGTCCAAAAGATCTTTGATTGGCCAGCACCAAAAAAAATGCCTTGCAACAGTTTTTGTGTTTTTCTAATTTTTATTGCAGGTTTATTATTAAATATTCCAGAAAGGTCTATCTCCTCACTGCTCTCACTGGTTCAGACCCCATCTTTCATTTTCCCCAAGGGCTTTGCAGCAGGTTCAGGAACTCAAACAAGTCTTTACCAAGGCTCCTATTCTTTGACTTTTTGATTTTTCTTTAAAAACCTTTTTGGAGACTGATACTAGTGACTATGCCCTAGGGGCTATCTTCACCAAAGTCTCTCCTGATGGATCCAAGCATGCAATTGCTTTAGAAAGCAGAAAATCGGATAGTGCTAAACTGAACTATGAAATTGACAATAAAGAACTATTGGCCATTGTATGGGCCATCAAGATTTGGAGGGCATACTTCCTCAGTCTTTCTTCTCCTTTTGAAGTTCTCACTAATCATTTGTCTCTAAAATATCTTATGAACTCCAAAGTCTCAACTAATTGCCAAGCCCGCTGGGCAGATTTTCTTTTCAAATTTGACTTTAACATAGACTACAGACCTGGAAAGCACTCCATAGTGCCTGATGTCTTGTCACATTGAGATGACGTTTATCCCCAGGGGGGGATTCTCTATGCAGAAAAGAATCCAGAAAATGTCAAAAAACCCTTGAAAAAGACTGAATTTGAAACATCTAGAATTTTTTTTATTTATACTAAACAAGTTAATGGACAATTAGACAAATTAATTCAATCCTAGATTACCAAAAAATCAAACCAGCAGATTCTTCAGAATTTACATAAAAAGGAACAAGTAAAGAGTTATCTTATAGAAGATCCAGAGACAGGAATTCTTAATTTCCAAAATTGAATAGCCATCCCCAAAGAAGAAAAAAAACTCAAAATTGAAATACTTTGACAATAACACAACTATCCTCTCTCCGGTCACCCTGGACAAGACAAAACAATTGATCTAGTCAACAGAGACTTCCACTGGGAAAATATAACTTCCTTTATCAAAGATTATGTTTCTTCTTGTTACCTTTGAAGCAGAAACGAACCCAGTAACTACAAGGAGTTTGGACTTCTCCAACCCTTACCAATTCCAGATGCCCCCTGGACCTCACTCTCTATGGAATTTATCTCACAAATTCCACTATCCAATGGATTTGACTCAATCCTTGTGTTAGTTGATTGTTTTTCACAAATTTATCTCTTTATTAAAACCAGAAGTGATATCTCCTCTGTGTATTTTGCTAACCCGCTAATATCTCATTTATTTACTAAACACAGAATCCCCACTGACATTTCCAGTGACAGAGGATTTTATTTTTCTCTTCTTCTTGGAAAAATGTATGTGAAAAATAAAGATAAAAAGAAATTTCTCCACAGATTACCACCCAAAGACAGATGGCCAAGCAGAATGGGTAAATAAGATCCTATAACAATTTCTTAGTATATATGTCAGTTATCACCAAGAAAACTAGGATACCTGGATCCCTCTTGCCAAATTTGCTTAAAACAATTACACTCACACTTCTACTAAGAAATCTCCATTCTTCACCATTTTTGGTCAACATCCCAACTTTAACAGCCTCAATGTAGTAGAAAACCGAAATTCCAGCCACTAAATAACTCAGATTCACCAGAATCAGAAACAGCTAGGATTTGAACTAGAAAAGTCAATTAAAACCCATAAGAGATATGCTGACCTCAAAAGAAGTGATTTCCCTACCTCATTTGCTGTTGGAAAAAAAGTTTGGCTCTCTTCTAAAAATATCAAAACTAATCTTCAAACACATAAGCTCTCAGAGCAATGATTAGGTACTTTTTTGATTACAGAACAGATTGGAGCAAATTCATTCAAGCTTCAACTTCCTCAACAATGGTCCACTATTCACCCTGTTTTCCACTCCTCCTTACTCAAGCCATATCAGGACAACTCACTATCTTCCAGACACGTACCACCAACTGAAACAGTCAAAATTGATGGGAAGAAGAATGGAAAGTGTCTCAGAACTTGAACCAAGACTTAAGAGGGGGAAATTTATCTATTTGGTTGAATGGAAAGGCTTCCAAAATGATGAGGAACACTGTGGTGGCTATTTCTAGAGACAAAGGTAAGTAGGCTCAGCACCAGAAATTTGACTCAAGCCCGCTCAGCAGTGGTTCAAAGTCCGCAGCACAATAGGCTTGAAAAAGCGTGTTTGCAGATTTTCTATTCTGGAGTAGGAAAGCCAGGACTACGCATTGGTGCAGTGCCCGTTCTGGGGCACAATGACAGGATGAACCGGAGTTTTTTCCTTTTGTGGACAATAACCGTGGTCAAAAAGTATCTACCCCTCTGCAAGAATGGATTTACAAGTGCGGAAGCAAGTGATCAAGGCTAAGTAGTATGGACCAAGACTGGATTATGGTTATTCACTGAGATTGCGGAACTATGGGATGGTAGATGCTAAAGATGAGTAGGAAGTATGTGGGTCATTGAGGATCCATTAGGCATGCCCCATGCAGGATTGGTAGACGTCTGCTAAGGAAGATAAACAGGGATCTGTCTTTATTTTATGCATCAGCGCAACTCAACTGTTAGGTAGATTGGGGACATAATTTCCAAACCTACTGAAAGCAGCCTGTGTCATCTCTCTGATACCAGGAACCTTGCAGTCCTTTGGCTACAGAGAGTGATAAAAATACTGGAAAAATAATAATAATTATTATTATTCCAAAAAAAAACGCTTAGAGGCTCAAATAAATGTTATAATAAGAGCAGTTGCAAGGTTTAATTGGTTTGGTAATAAAAGGTTTTCAATATGTATATAAAAGAGGGGCCACAGTATTGTACTACTGGGGTTCTTTACAGACAAAGCAACCTCTCTTCAAGGGGCCTCCTTAGGCAGTTTAAGAACCTTGGAATGAAGAAGGGTGCCTTAGAAAGGGATTATTCCACTAATGGCCGGGCATAACAGCACAATGGCCTAGACAGGAAGGGAAACAATCACTCTGAGAACTTTAACACAAAAATCCTGCAATAACAAGAAGGGTTTCAGAGCAGATGGGGTGGATTGCCTGACTAAGCTTCAAGGGTTGATTGGTTTTAAGAAATAAATAATAATACTACAGACTTGGTCATAAATCACTTGCTTAGATTCTTCATAAGCAATTTAATTACAATGACACAGTGTCTGATTGATAATAATAATTCCTGGTAAACTTATGATGGAATAATGTATCCAAAGAGGTCTGTATAAATACCTTTTTGGGGTGACTTTGAGCTTCTCAGGGCGCGTAGAGAGAGTTCTGCTCATGGAATGAGGCTGGAAAGCCAGTCAGAGCACGATTAGCACGTCTACTTGGGGCTGTTAGTCAGCTGACCTTAGATCTTCTGGATTTCTGTACTATTTTAGCCACAGGATCTGTTAATCTATTATGGCGTAAATTTGATCATTCTGCACTCATCCTTCATTTTTACAATTAGAATTGATTTAAAGTGAACAAATGTGGGCGTTGACCAATTTTTCATCATCTGCTGATGACGTAGATAGTTTTGAATAATTTTTATGAACACTTCTTGTAGTGTTTTGTGGTCTTCAAAGATCAGAGTAAATGATTTACACGGTAATCTTTGATCTTTAATTTATTATTAAAAAATGTTCTAAACTTAATTTTTATTAATTTTAATTAAATTTTGATCTTTTTAGATAATTACTAATGCATATGTCAACTTGTTACATATACCAGGCAACCCTAATCAGGTTGTAGCTCTTTTGAGCGGTACCTGGTTGTCAGATAAGTCACAACGGATCCAGACGCGGGGATCAGTCAGTTCAGATGTGCACAGGGTGGGATCTGCTGCGTGCGTGGAAGAATTAGCTGCGCGCGGGTCTCTAGTACGCGCAACACTGCTACTATGAGTACGTAGGGGTATGTAATGATGCGGGGCTGTGCGCAGGAATTGTGACATAACACATTTCCGCGTCTAACTCCTAAAATATACAAAACACCTCAATTCTAAGTCAATTTTAGGTGTAAACCCTATACATGACAACACTTGTGAAATGTTAAAATGGCAAAAAGGTGCCATACTGGTGTCGTAATTTTTACTACTTTTCTTTTAAATCATTTTAAAAATGTAAGGACTTGGATTACAAGGGTGGGGTCAGTGAGTGAACCTACCTAATTCTGGGTGAGGAATGCATTTCTTTGATAATATTTATGGATTTCTCACTCCTTCTTTATTTAATTTAGATATTCTTATTTTTTATAGTTTTGTGTTGCTATGACAGGTTGCTCTGTACATAGTAGCAAGCTGACAGCTGGATTGCATGAGGGATTGGACTATTGGCCCAGAGGATCAATGCAGAATGCACGGAGTTAGGAGGAATGTTGTTCTTTTGTTTGTTTTACATTCTTTTTGGAGTAATGTCTTTTGAGTTGTATATATAAGGAGGGAATTTTTCCTTTATTGGGGGGGAGGAAGGGGAGATTTTTTTTTGGGGGGAATCTATCTTATATTTATTGGAGTACTTTGTCTTGGGGGGAGTTTATCTTATCTTTATTGGAGTATCTTGTTTAGAAAATCAGGCATTGAATAAAATTTCTCTTTTTCAGAGAGTGTTAAATTGCTAAAAGTAACTTGGAGCCTTAGTAGGGAAATATTTCAAGTGCGGAGCTTGTCAAGGAGTCTGCATTTTTTATTTACTATGACTTCACCGCAGGTTAGTTTAGAAGTTTTAAACTTACTGTGGAGGAAATTGGCAGAGAAAATTTTTTTTTTGGATTTCAGAAGTACAGAAGTGTAAACCATAGGCTAGTGGGATTTCAGGTACCTGGAGCAGGATTTTTGTGGGGAATTTCACGGAACACCAAATCTCTTCCAACAAATTGGGGGTCTGGCAGGGAAAGCCTTTCTTTGTTTAAAACCTGGTACTTTCTGCAGAGTTATGTTTTTTTGACAAAACTGCCAGTTTGGAGACAAGGATCAAAAAAATGGACAACGTAGAGCAGCCAATTGCAGAGGAGGAGTCCTTGGAGGAATAAGCGTATGGGTCAACATTCAAGTTGTGGGGGGACAGGGAAGCTCAGATCACCAGGGCAGTGTGAAAGGTCTAGTCTCTAGAGGCCTTTGTCTGGGGTGGTCCAGGTCCCTTAGGTGCTGTTTAGTTGCAGAGTTTCTTTCTTTTCTGGAGTCCCTTTCTGTCTCTTTTAATTGCGGATTCTGTTTATTATCATTAATTTTACAGAGTTTTGTTATGGATTTTTCTCTCAGTTTTTTCTCATTCTCAGATACAGAGGAATTCAAACTGTGGGATTGCGGGGTCTTTTTCTTTTGTGTGTGTGTGTGTATCTCAGCTTTTGTAGGCTGGTGTGGGGAATCAACAGGATCCCTTTCTGGGGAAGGCCAGGCATGATTTTTATTGCAAGACTATATACAAGGAGCAAGGAGCACGGTGGAAAATTTTATTTTTTTTAGTTTAGAGTTTTTTTTATATATATAGTTTACTATTTATATTTATTTAGTTTCTTTAAGTAGTTGGGGAAAAGACTAAGGAAGGACAAGAAAAGTTGAGGGGAAGTAGCAAGAAATGTTGCAGGAGAGGCGTGATAAAAGTTGGTAGATGTGAAGCAAGCAATTTTGCAGAAATGAGCACAATAAATGTGGGTAGGTGAAGTTGAGCAATGTTGCAATAAGGAGAAGCAAGCAATGTTGCAAAGGTACCGCCAGAAAAGTTGGGGTAATAGACGCCATCAATGTTGGTAGGTGGGAAGCAATTGAAGTTGGAGTGATAAGGCAGCAATTGTTGTTGAAAAATATTTGAAAGCAAAGTTGGAAGAGAGAGAAAAGAAAATGATGAGCAGAAATCAAAGTTGCAAGATAACTATGAGCAATGTTGGGGGAGAGCAATGATGGGGGTGAGATTGAAGGAACTGAGAGCGCAAGCAAGGTTGCAGGTGAAAAGCAATTGAGGTTGCAAGCAAGGTGACAAGGAGAAAGTGTTGAGAGGAAATCTCCTTCAAACAACACTACCGCTCACGCTCAAGTCCCTTTTGATCCCAATCCCCACTCCCTGCTCAAATCTTCTCAAACCCCGCTCCTGCTCCCAACTTTGTCATCATCACTCTTCATTCATCATCCACCATTCCTCCACTTCCATCATTCGCTTCCATCACCTGTCTGCTCCTTGGTCACCCATTCCCATCCTTTTTTTACTCCACATATCCTTTTCCTAGCGTCCCCTCCATCCTTCCTCCGCTTCTCCTTCATCATTGCTCTTCAATTCCTATATCAGCTCAGCAATCATCATCCACTTTCATCCAAACTTCAACTTCCCACTCATCCTATTCCTCACTCACCTCAATCCGCACATGTAGGACTCTCTTCTACACAACTGCTCCTACAATGATTCTCATTCATCAAGCTTCCCATCAACTCTTACCGCAACCCTTGATATGCTCCTCAACCAATCCTTTCTGATTTCCTTTCTTGTTCATATGTGGGGTTGATTTACCTCAGAATCCATGAAAACTTCTGACTTATCTCAAAACATCCTTGTTCAGCCACCTGTCCCATTTCTGCTGTCAGCTCTCTGATACCAGGAACCTTGCAGTCCTTTAGCTACAGAGAGTGATAAAAATGCTGGAATGATAATAATGATTATGATTCCAATAATAAACGCTTAGAAGCTCAAATAAATGATTTAATAAGAGCAATTGCAAGGTTTAATTGGTTTGGTGGTAGATGGTTTTCAATATAATATAAAAGAGGGGCCACAGTATTATAATACTGGGGATCTTTAAAGACTAGCAACCTCTCTTCAAGGGGCCTCCTTGGGCAGTTTAAGAACCTTGGAATAAAGATGGGTGCCTTAGAAAGGACTTATTCCACTAGTGGCCGGGCTTAACAGCACAAAAAGTCTATACAGGAAGGGTAACACTCACTCTGAGCACTTTACCACAAAATTGGAGAATAATTCAAAGGTTTTAAGAGCAGATGGGGTAGATTGCTTGACTAAACTTCAATGGTTGATGGGTTAATATAGGTAAATAATACTACTGCAGACTAAGTCATAAATCACTTGCTTATCTTCATATAAGAACTTGATTAACAATGACACGGTGTCTGATTGATAATAAATAATTCCTGGTAAAACTGATTAACTGATTAGATCCAAAGAGGTCTGTATAAATACCTTTTTGGGGTGATTTTGGTCTTCTCAGGGAACGTAGAGAGGGTTCTACTTGTGGGCTGAGGCTGGCAAGCCAGTCAGGGCAAAATTAGCACGTCTACTTGGTGCTTTCAATCAGCTGTCCTTAGATCTGCTGGAGTTCTGTACTATTTTAGCCACAGGATCTGTTAATCTGTTATGGCGTAAATTTGATCATTCTGTACTCATCCTTCATTTGTACTATTGATATTGCTTTGAAGCGTGCAGATGTGGATGTTTACTGATTGTGCACCATCTGCCAATCATTCAGATAATTTTTAATAATTTTTATGAACACTTCTTGTAGTGTTTCATGGTCTTCAAAGATCAAGATCAGTGATTTACGTGGTAGTCTTTGATCTTTGATTTATTATTAAAAAATGTTTAAAACTTAATTTTCATTAATTTTATTTAAGTTTTGATCTTTTTAGATCATTGGTAATGCATATGTTCATTTGTTACATATGCTAGGCAACCCTAACTAGGTTGTAGCTCTTCTGAGCGGTACCTGGTTGTCAGATTAGTCACAACTGATCCAGGCGCAGGGATCAGTAGTACAGATGCGCGCGGGGTAGGATCTTCTGCGTGCGTGGCAGGATCAGCTGCGCGCGGGTCTCTAGCACGCGGGATCTTGCTGCTGCTAGTACATAGGGTTATGTAATGATGTGGGGCTGCGCGCGGGAATTGTGACATAACACATTTCCGCGTATAACTCCTAAAATATAAACAACACCTCAATTCTGGGTGAATTTTAGGTGTAAACCCTATACGTGACAATACATGTGAAATGTTAGAATGGCCAAAAAGTGCCATACAGGTGTTGTAATTTTTAGTATTTTTCCTTTTAATTATTTTAAAAATATAAGGACTTGGAATTCAAGGGTGGGGTCAGTGAGTGACCCTACTTAATTTTGGGTGAGGAATCCATTCCTGTAATAATATTTATGGATTTCTCACTACTTGCTTGTTTTAATTGAGGTATTCTTAGTTTTCATATTTTGTGTTACTATTTGACATTTTTGCTCTGTATATAGTAGCAAGCTGACATCTGCCTTCCTCTTGTTTTTCTGTTGTCATTTTCATTCAAGAGCCCTATTTTTTGTTCATGTCCGCATTTAGTGAGAACCTTCAGCCTTCTTCAACTTCCTTCCTTGCTCTCCTCTCTTAAAGTTTGTTAATTATCATTTCTTAGTCTGTTGGTTCAGTTAATCAAACCTCTTTTAGCTCTTCAGAAAGTGCGAGATCAGGGTAGTTGAGAAGCAAACCAGTCTTTTGTTGGGATGAGAAGGAGAACGTGGGGGTGCTAGCAAAGGGTAACAAGGCAGGGAGGACATAGAGGATGTAAGATAGGGAGAGAGAGAACAAGCAAAAAATGTTGGGATTTAAGAAGAGGATGGCCAATAATGCTAACAAGAATGTGATAATGAGAGGGGTAAGGGAAGGATGAGAAGCAAGGCCGGAAAACAGATAGGAAAACAGAGGAAGGGAAGGATATAAGAAAATGAGTGTGGATGGAGAAGCTCAAGGAATCAGAGAGGTTGACCAATTCTTGGACTGTTGGGAGTGTCTTCCAAGTTGTTGGTGTTGTGATTTGGAGATGAGAGGAGAATACCAGCATGAAATTTGGAAAGGTTGTTGGATTTATTGAAGGGTTAAGCAACACAAAGGCTGGCCCTTATGGGGACCATCACAATCCTTCTTCATGCAATTTTCACAGTATTGATCAAGATGCCAAGGATTCTCTGCAAAGCATCAATCTTTTGAGTGAATGGCTTGAGGATTGTGAGTGCCATTATTGCAATGAACAACTAGGAAGGGGGAAGATGTTGAGATGACAGATTTTCCGGAAGTTTTGGCTTTTATGTCCAACATTTCAAGGACAGGCTCATGGGTAACTGTTGCAGAAGACTGGCCAGTAGTGATAATGCCATTGCAGATTGAGGAGAGCAAGCCTGGGATTTTGTTGAAGATCTGATGGCTAAGCTGTTGATTGTTTATTATTTGGTCAAGAGACTAAATTTTGGAGATCGCATCTCTGATCTTAAGGATTGAGTCCTCAATAGTGGTGTTGCTGAGACTACAGAAAGCTCAAAAAAAATTGGCTTCCTTTTTGGAGGAACCAAAAGCCATGATATTAGCCCAAAGGTTAACCGGGTCATCTTTGCCTCCATTGGCAGTCACAGTAGAAATGAGGGAACAATGGATTCTGGGACTGATGATGGCAAGAGCTTTGTCCATGGACTCAAGGTCAGTAGGAATGAATCTGCCCTTGTCATCTTGACTAACTTTGATTTCCACAGAGACAAGTTTGTAGAGGCCTTTGACTTGGAGGAGATTCTTGATTTTGAAGCACCATTCTAGGAAGTTCTTGGAGGTGAGGAGAGGAAGTTTGGAGTCTATAACTTTGATTTACGAATGAAACAACAAGCTGTGTCATATGATGATAAAATAGGAATTAGAACAAACAAGCCTGAGAGTAGACGTGAGAAGCAACTCATTAAGATTGAGGAGACCAACACAACAAGAATGTTACCCGAGTAGCCTATGGCTATTTGAGAGGGAATGAGAAAGAAATGACGAGTGGCGGGACTGAATCAAAGTGATGGAATTCAATGAGCTGGGTTCTAGTGATCTTCAGTTAGAGATCTTCTTACCAATTTAAAGATGATGCTTATGAAGATGGTCGAGGCTTGTAAGATTGGTTGAGAAGTTTTTGAGGGTGAGCGCGTTGAGTCGAACTTTGAGGATGAGCACGATGAGTACGATGAGCACGTTGAGTCAAATATTGAGAAAAGAAAGATAAAAAATAATAATAGAAAAAAATAAGAAGAAAGAAAAGAAAATAGAATGAAGGAGACACGGATAGTCTTGAGTCAGTCTTGAGTCAGGTCTTGAGTCAGATTCGTTGTGGTAGATCCTTGACCCCTCCCCCTCTGCCCCCGTGAGAGTCTCTGCTTGACTTGAGCACAGTGCGTGTGTACCCGCGGGGGCGGTGACCCCCGCAGGGACAATGAATCTGCCACAGAGGCGGAAACAAGAATTTATGCATCCATCTTTACACCCCCCGTAACTGGAGATCATTCTCAATTGAGTGAAAGATCAAACTAGTGAATTTTTCCAGCTGTCTCAGATTGACAGCCTTGGTCAGAGGGTCAGCAAACATTCTCTTGGTGTCTATTAAATGGATGAGGAGTGACCCTTCTTTGAGTCCTTCCCTCAGCCCCTTGGTTTTAAGATCCATGTGACGAGTCTTGGCATTGGATCCGAACTTTCTTAGTTTGTTGTTGACTCCTTTGTTGTTGATGTAGTGCTTAGACAATGACAGGGTGGACTGGAAGACTTCTCCCAACAGATGACGCACCCACTTGCTCTCAAGAAACGAGTCCAGCAGTGAGTTGAGTTTGGCCTCCGTGGAAGAGTATGTGATGTTTCTTTGCTTGTAGCTGTTCCACAAAACAAGGCTACCGAAGGACATGCATAAGTAACCTGACTGTGATTTGCAGCTTGTCGGGTCTTCGGCCCAGGATGCATTGCTGTAGTATTCGATTGGCTCCTTTGATTCATTGTACGCGAGTTTCAGCTTCCAATGTTTGGTATGGTTCAGGTATTGCCAGGCCTTCTTAAGTTCCCTCCAGTGCATTAGACCGGGTTTGTTTTGGAATCGCGCCAAACTGGAGACAGAGTAACTAATGTCTGGACGAGTCCGACTTGCAATATAGTTGAGGAGTCCTATAGCTTATTTATAGTTTATGTTTAGTTTCTTGAAACCCTCAAAATCTTTGTCCGAGGCCTTGCTCAACTGCAAGTGTGGGGTTAGAGGAGTGGAAGAAGGTCTAGATTTAAGCAGGCCAAGTTCCTCCAAGCCGTGCGTGATGTGTCTGGGTTGACTTAGCAAGATGTTATTGGCGAATCGTTTGAATTTCATCCCTAGAATCGTATCAGGGTCATGAGCTTGCGAGCCTTTAAATCTGGTCCTGAATTTGTCGTTGAAATTATTGCCATCGCCGACAAGAATCACGTTGTCCACGTGGAAGAAAAGAAAAGACTGGTTATCCCTTGATTTGTATAGACAAGGATCACTGTCTGATTTGTCAAATCCTACAGACTTAATCCACTCCGTAAAGGTGCCGTACCAGTTCTTGGCAGATTGCTTGAGGCCGTACAGACTCTTTTTGAGTCTAAGATATTGGCATTTTCGCGGGAATCCCAGTGGTGTTTTTATGATGACTTCTTTTTCCAGTGGCGCGTGTAGAAATTCCGCCTTTACATCATACTGATTGATGTTCAGGCTGTTTTTCAGGGCAAATATCAGAATTGCTCTCAGTGAGGCTATCTTACCGGTTGGGGCAAAGGTCTTGTCAAAGTCCAGTCCATGAATTTGATTGAACCCCTTGACACATATCCATGCCTTGTGAATGACGGTGTCGTCATGGGCGTTATCCTTGATCCTGAATATCCACGTGGTGTCCAACGGGTTCAGTGAAGTTTCACCCTTGTAATCCTCCCATACTTCAAGCGATTTGCACTGGTCCATTTCCTTCTTCATTGCTCCGTCCCACTTGGGACCATCCTCACACCGTCTTGCCTGTTCGAATGTCTTTGGCTCCTAATAATGGTGAAATCCCTATCGCTGAGGGGGTCTGATGGAAGCCCTGTCACGGAGACTTCTCCAGGTTGGAACTTCACCAGTTTCCTTGGACGGTTGAACTGTTTGGCATGGTGATTGAGGTCCAATTGGATTGTCCTCTGAGCTTGATTCTGACTTGGAGATGCCGCTTGACAGATCTTCTTCTGAAGAGTCCACTTCCGCAGGTGGATTGCGGTAGTTCATCCAATTGGGTAAGTTCTCGACAGTCTCTTCAGTCAATGATGGATCCTTGCTCACAATTTCTTTGATGTTGAAATCGAGATCCATAGTCGATTTGGTTCCCAGTTGATCCACTGAGTGCTTGAGAAAACGCACATGCTTCAATTGAAGAATCACTCCATTTGGCATGAGAATTTGGTAAGAGAGTAACTCAGGATTGTACCCAACAAGCTTTCCTTCCTTTCCCTTTGGCTCAAATTTAGCGCCTCTTGTTCTCTTTTGATTAAGCACAACCGCAATGACACCGATGGGTTGAAGATAATTGGGTGGAAGTTTGTTTTTCTTGATGAGTTCCCAGGGAGACTGATCCCAATCGTTTTGTGGGATTTGGTTGAGACTGAGGCAGCAGGATTTGAGAATTTCCAACCAGTACTTTTGAGGTAAGTGGGCGGAACTCGGGGTTGATCTGACACTCTCAATGATCGTCCGATTAGCCCTTTCAGCCCTGCCGTTGTGTTCAGGGTGATACGGTTCAGTTACCAACTGATTAATGTATTTCTCCTTGAAATACGTTACTAACCTTTCATTCACAAATTCAGATCCCCCATCGGAACAAACCGTGGTGGGATAATACCCACTCACCTTTCTTTGCTTCTCGATGACTTCAATCAGTATCGGAGTGACATTGTTCTTTCCATGAAGGGGAATGCCTGAGATGTAACCGGAATGGTTGTCCACGATGGTCAGAATATACTTATCATGTCGATGTGATTCCGGCGTGATTGGTCCGATGACATCAAGATGAATTCGTTTGAATGGTTTGGAAGCCGAGGTGGATGTTGATTTGAATGGGTTTTTGGTTATTTTGCAGATTAGGCAGTCCTTGCACTCGAATTTGTCTTTCTCGGTGGCATTGAGGTGAATACCTTTGATCTGAGCTAAGCGGCCGAGTGAGGCGTGACCGTAAGAGAGGTGAAGATCTTTCAGGGTCCTTGGGTCTTGGTGGGTGGTTCTATAACATTCGTCATTGCCAATTCTGCATGGTTGGTTTAAGACAAAGAGATTATTCATTATTGATCCTTGACAGATCTTGCAACCGTCCTTGATGAGCTCGAAGTGGTCCAATTTTGCCTTCAAGGTACAGCCTTAATCAAGAAGCTTGCCCGGGCTTACCAGATTGACCACGATGTTGGGAACGAATAAGCAATCTGATAGTGTGATTGTTTGCTCCTTCCAGACTAATCTAACCGTCCCAACACCCAAAATGGGTAGGTTCGCTCCAGCCTTCCCAGTGGTTATATGTTCTCCAGAGTAGTCGTCAAGCTTGATGAAGAACTGCTTGTTGTTGAAGATGTGGGCGGACGCTCCACTTTCAATCAGTATATTCTTCTCTGCTCCGATTTTAGAGTCGATCCATCTTGTGACAAAAGCATGAAAGTGTGCTGATTCCTGGTTTCTCTTTTGCTTATCCTTCCATTTGTTTTGATTTTCCCTCCACCATTCAGGAGCCTTTTCCGGATGGAGGTGGAAGCATTCGGACTCCGAGTGATTTTTGTCCTGTTTGGGATTGTGATATCCTTCTATGCATTGATTAGAAAGGGCGTTCTTTGCCTTGGCTCTCATCGTGGTCAGGGCTGTTTCGGAGGTTCCTTGCTGGGTCCCTTTTTCGGAGTTTTCAGCCTTGACTTTGTTATTATATTGTACAAGATGGTTACAGACAAATTCCACAGAGATCTGTTTATCTGTGTGCATGAGTTGTTGCTTTAGATCTTGGAGATTCAGCGGGAATTTGAACATTGTTAGATAGGCCAGGATATTGTTGGGAAGGTCTATTCCTATGTCAATCATCTTTTTGATTGAAGTTTTGACATTCGTGACAAAGACCAGTATTTTGTCTTCTTTGAAAGTGAGATGAAGGAAGTCGTTGAATATTCTAGCTTGATTGGAAGCCTGGGAGGAAGAGAATTGTTCTTTGATTGCTTTCCATATATCCTTGGCAGAGTTGATGTTTGCCGCGCTGATGACATTGTTATGGGTTATAGAATCTACCTTGGAAATGAGCAAAAGTTGAATTTTGTCGTTGTCTGGAGACGAGAGCGATTCGGAGGTTGATTCGAGTGTTTCTAGTACCCCTCTGAGTTTAAGCAGAGCCTTCATCTTATCTTTCCATATCCCGTAGTTCTCTTTTGTTAGAAGGGGGGTTGTCTCGAGGGCTGTCTTGAGCATAGCTTGTCTAAATGAATCCATCAAGAACCCTGATCCTGAAGCCATAGTTGTTGTCTTGCTGGTTGAATAGAGCTTTGGCTTTTAACCGTATAACTTTGATTTACAAATGAAACAAAAGGCTGTGTCATATGATGATAAAATAGGAATTAGAACAAACAAGCCTGAGAGTAGACGTGAGAAGCAACTCATTAAGATTGAGGAGACCAACACAACAAGAATGTTACCCGAGTAGCCTATGGCTATTTGAGAGGGAATGAGAAAGACATGACGAGTGGCGGGACTGAATCAAAGTGATGGAATTCAATGAGCTGGGTTCTAGTGATCTTCAGTTAGAGATCTTCTTACCAATTTGAAGATGATGCTTATGAAGATGGTCGAGGCTTGTAAGATTGGTTGAGAAGTTTTTGAGGGTGAGCGCGTTGAGACAAACTTTGAGGATGAGCACAATGAGTACAATGAGCACGTTGAGTCAAATATTGAGAAAAGAAAGATAAAATATAATAATAGAAAAAAATAAGAAGAAAGAAAAGAAAATAGAATGAAGGAGACACGGATAGTCTTGAGTCGGTCTTGAGTCAGGTCTTGAGTCAGATTAGTCGTGGTAGATCCTTGACCCCTTCCCCCTCTGCCGCCGTGAGAGTCTCTGCTTGACTTGAGCACAGTGCGTGTGTACCCGCGGGGGCGGTGACCCTCGCGGGGACAATGAAGCTGCCACAGAGGCGGAAACAAGAATTTATGCATCCATCTTTACAGAGTCTTCAGATTCCATGGGGTTCAGACAAGGTACAGCAGAGAGAGTGATCAAGGAGTTATGGCAGTCCTGGGCTCATAACCTGTTTGAATCCGGGCTTGGTGAGATGGAAAGGAGAGAAATTAGAGGGAAGAATTATGCTGGAGAAGGCTACAGTCTGACTCAAGGAGGTCCAGAAGGGACCAGATTCAGGAGGGCTTCAGGAAGTGGGCCCGGATAGAGAAGTTGAAATCTGATGTTTTCATTTGAAGGGATCAGAAATGTAAGATCATTTATAGACAACTGGAGAACCACAAATTGGGCCTTTGAAAAGTAAGAATATTCAATAAGATTAAGAAGAAGGAAATGGTTGAGGATGGGAGGTTTAACAATAGAATCACATAGGCTAATAGGATTGAAATTTGTGTATCAGAACCCTGCAAAATGAGTAAGTTATAGTGGCCCGCAGACTACAGGTAATGGGAACAGATGTAATAGTGTGGCCTGGATAGCTATAAGTATAAGGAAAATTAAATGTGGTTATGACTACTAAAAGAATCACAAGCATACATATATATATATATATATATATATATATAAGATAATTGGTTGAAATAAACTATAAGTATCCCAAACATGTAGTTTTAATTAATACAGAAATAATGTGCGCTGAGAGAGGGGGGTGACCAGAAATGATGATGAGGTCCAAAACTCAAAAGGAAAGTAGAAGATCACACATGGCATCTCTCCATTAGAAATGGCCTACACAATCATGATCAACCATCAGAAAGTCCTTCAGTGCATCCTCAACTGACAATAATATATGGTCAAGCATTTGATTTGATTAGGGAAGACATGAAATATGGGCTCAATAAAATTCAACTTAAAAGGAAACTGAGCAATATTGATGGTGGAGAATAAATTAATGATAGAACAATCTATAATACTAAGCAAAAGTTAAAGCTCATGGAACTTGAAGGGAAAGGTGTTATGGACGCTCTATTGGAAATGCTCCAGGAATCCCAGTGGGTTTCCAGGTCCAAATTTGTTGGAGAGGGTCACTTAGAGGCCCTATTCTTGGCTCATCCTGAGTATATAAAACTATGAAAAAATTCCATCATATTGCTTTGTTGGATTGTACTTATAAAACAAATAGGTACAACATCCCCCTATTGCATTGTGCAGGAATGACTTCCAACAAAAATAATTTTAAAAAGGCTTTTTTCTTTATAACAAAAGAAACTTATGAGTTGTAAATTTGGGCTTTGGAAGCATTAAAGGAGTTGACTTATGATCCCAAGAGGCTTCCAAAAGTCCTTGTGATGGACCATGAAAAGGTTCTTGTTTTTGCTATTAAACACAGTTTTTCTGAGTCATGCAGAAAGTGTTGTACATGGCACTTATCTAAAAACACAAAAGCAAACTGTAAAGTGCGCTTCAGTAATGACAATGAAGGATGGAAAATTTTTATGACTCTTTGGGGAAAGTATGGGGCCTCTAAATACAAGGGGGAGGAAGAAGCAAATGATGAAGAACTCAGAGTAAGCCAATTTAGTGCTTGTTTTATTGATCTCTGTTGGGAGTACTTACTTTGAAACTTTTATAAAGTGTTTCTTGAAAGACCATGAGGTTGTAATTGAGTATATAGAAAAGAATATTTTTCCTATCAAAGAGACATTTGTAACGGCTTGGACTTGCGTCTACCCAGAATTTGGAAATAAAACTATGTCTTAGGTGGAAAGGGCTCATTTCAATTTCAAACTATTACTAGTGGGATCTTTGAGGAAAATTTTAGATTTGTGGAAGCACCTTGAAGGAACCATTGAAAGTAAAATACAATTGGTCCATGCAGCAGTTAAAGAATCTTGAATAAAGCTGGGCACAGGTCTGAAAACTGAACTGTTACCTTTGGGTTAAAAATTGTCAATTAATGCAATTAAAATCATTAAGGAACAATTCCAGAAGCTCAAGCAAAAAAATGATGTTGAGGAATGCTCAAAGTCATATTCAAAAACAATGGGCTTGCTGTGTTCCAACATTTTAGGTGAATTACTAGCATAAAGAGGACCCCTTGTGTCTGAGGATGTTCATCCTCAGTGGCAGCTAGAATATGACCCTTCCAATGAAGTAAGTGGGGTTTTTTTAAGGGTAAAAATTATTGGATTGAAAGATTAATTATTGGATTGAAAGCTTAATTATTGGATAGAAAGGTTAATTGTTCAATTGATTAATGGATAATTGTTTTGTTTTTTGAAAGTTTGAAACAGATGCAGGGCTTGATGAAGAATCTCAAATGATTATCAAGTGGAATTCCACATGCAGGAAAAATTCTAAAGAAGTTAGGTTGGAGATTCTAAGGTCAAACCTTGAGAATAGAGCTGCTTTGATTTCATAGCCAAGGCTTGAGCCAAAGGTGTTAAAGTCAATCTGTGGTTGACCAAAATTGAAAGCAACCTGTTGTGAAATTTCAAAATTTGAGCACCTGGAAAGAGAAATTAAGAGGGAAAAAAGGGTTAAAATGGGAAACAAAATGTTATAATTATGGACAGCAATTAGCTTAGGAAAATGAGCAGTATTTAAAGCAAAAGAAATGCTGGACACTGTGTGTCAATAATGGCTAATGGGGCTCTCACAATGGGGCAATATGTTGGATGAATTCGATTGGATGATGAATGAATAATGGAAAACAGCAGGGAGAAGAGCTCCTTAAGTACAAAAGATTGGCCTCTTGTGAGCCCATGATACAACAAGCCAAAGGGCAAATTTTCCGCCCCAAAAGAGCTCTACAGACTCTACAGGCCTTGTTACTTGGTTTGGACTGCATCAGCCCACATGGAATTAGTCCCTGAACCCTTACAACCAGACTATTCCGGTCCATTCTTGTGTTTCCACCGTTACGGGGCTGAACCAGCCCATTGCTGTTCAGTCCCTTAGTTGGTTGTCTATTACAACCGGCCCTGATGGCGTCATTACCCCTGTTACGGGCTGGTTGCCTCATGCATCCAGCCCCTGGCCCCTGAAATGGGCCAGGTGGGACCCAGGGCTCACCTGGGTCTGGTTTCAACCTCACATGGGGGGGTGTGACCAGCGGACATGCTGTCCCCCCCTCTATCTCTTACAAATCCCTGGTGGGGGCGGTCAAATCCCCTCACCAGGGGCCCTGGGGGTTGATACCCCCCAGGGCGTCGTCACAGAAAGTTGGCCTGGGAGGTGGTCAGGTCCCCCCAGGCCCATCGCTCCTCCCCCTCGGTAAAGGGGGGGGGAGAGCGCCCCTTCGCGCTTAGTTCGCTACGATGGGGGGGGGGGGGGTGATGAAATCCCCCCCACCTGCCGGTCGCATACCATGCGGCCAGCGCCGCCACCTCCTGGGGCAAGGGGGTGGTCAGGTCCCCCCTGCCCTGACCAACCGCCTTGTTGCGGCCGGTCGCTGGCTGGTTCAACCCAGCCAGCCTGCCCCCTCCCCCTCGCGACGGCGAGCGAGGGGAGGGGGAGCAAGCCGGGGCCGCGAGCCCCGGCTCCGCAGCGCTGGTCGCCGGTCGCGACCAGCCGGGCCCGCGCGGCATCGCACCGCGTGGGATCCCTTGGCCGCGCAACAGCCCCGCGCGGGCCGTTGGGCCCCGCGTGGGCCGTGCCGAGGAACACAGGCGGCCCCGAACGGGCCGCGACGCGAGCAGCGGCCCTGAGCGGGCCGCGACGCGAGCAGCGGCCCTGAGCGGGCCGCGACACGGGCGGCAACCCTAATGGGCCGCCCCAAGCCCGAATTGTGAGAAAAGACTACTTTTGCGGGCCAGCCCGTCTGGCCAAGTATGTCCAAAATAAACCTTGGGCCCAATTATGCCCATACAAGCTCATCTGGCCGTATTTGCCCATATACCCCATCGGGCCTGTTAGGGCCCGTGTACCAATGGGTCTGTTTCACGCGTTTTGAGGCCAGTTTCCCCAACTCTGTAACATCCACATGGGCCCGTATGGTCCGTGTGTGTGTCCAATGTGCCTCAGAGGCCCATTTGTGCATCCCATTTGGATTACACTTATACGTAGCACCCGCGTAAGTGCGTACGTATTTTAACACACCCCCTTAATCCAAAAGGGGTGACATCCGCATATTAGTCACAAAGCCTTGATGCTTGTTTCTGTCTAATGCCTTAGTCAAGATATCTGCAATCATTGCTCCAGTGGGCATGTACCTCAACACAATCTCATTGCAGTTAACTGCGTCGCGAATATAGTTATAGTGAACATCAATATGTTTTGTTGTTGAATGGAACACTTGGTTTTGTGCCAACGCAATGGCACTCTGGTTATCGGAATACAACAACGCAAACCCTTGTGGTTTATGTGTATCCTCTAAGACTTTTCTCACCCATTTTGCTTCCTGTGAAGCTGCTAAGTAAGCTCTATACTCAGCCTCTGTTGATGAAAGACTTATTGCCGACACCTTCTTGGACATCCATGACACCAGATTCTTACCTAAAAAGAATACAAAACCACTTGTTGATTCCCTAGTGTTACCATCTGCCCAACGTGCATCGGAATAACCAACCAAATCAAAGTTTGCTGACTTTGTAAACAACAGTCCCAGACTGTGTGTTCCTTTAAGATACCTCATAACTCTCTTAAACGCTGACCAATGCCTCATGCTTGGCTTCTCTAAGTGTTGCGACAAGACCCCAATTGCAAACGCAATATTGGGCCTTGTACACTGCCCCAAATAATTAAGCGATCCGACAGCTGACCTGTAGTCATTCCCTGATTGAACAAACTCCAGATACTCCTCATCTGTAGACTTCTCTAAACGAATGTTTGACTGCATGGGAGTACCAAACTCCTTTGCATCCTCTAAGCCATACTGCTTAAGAAGAGCTTCAATGTAATGGCTTTGGTCTAACTTAATACCATTCTTGCCCTTACTAACTTTCATTCCTAGCACCTGTTGTGCCAGACCAAGATCTTTTATCTTGAACTCCTTTTTGAGTGTCTCCATGACTCTCTCTTTACCATCACCAATAATGATAATTTCATCGACACATACAAACAAAATTGCATCCTTTCTCACAAAAAGGCAAGGATTGGCCTCAGACGTCTTAAAACCAATCTCTATCAGTTTCTCACTCATGGTGTTATACCATGACCTAGCTGCTTGCTTCAATCCATACAGGGATCTACACAGCTTGAGGACATATTCCCCTTTATCTGCCAAAAGAAAAGTTCTAACACAGATTTTCTTCATGGTTTCTGGTTTAGTCTCTACTAACCATTCACGAAAACCATCAGGAATCGACATATAAACAGTCTCCTCCTCTCCAAGTTTTGCATTCAAGTATGCTGTTACAAAATCAGCTTGTCTGATTTCTTCACCCAACTCCACTGCCAGAGCAATGATGTACCTGAAGGTGGACAGCCTTCCAGTTGGTGAGAAAGTTTCTTGGTAATCAATACCCTCTCTCTGCTTGAAGCCCTGTGCAACACATCTAGCCTTGAACCTTTTCAAAACTCCATTTGTGTCAAACTTCTTGTTTAACACCAATCGAGACCCCACAATGGTCTTTCCTTTTGGAACAGAATCCCGCTTAACCACTTCAAAAACACTATTATTCTCTAGAGAATCAAATTCCTCAAAAATAGCACTCTTCCAGTTGGCTCTCTCATCAGAATTCATAGCTTGGCCAAAGCTATTTGGGTTAACCCTGTTACCCATTTCTGAACTCAACTCCAGGACTTCATTGAGCATACACTGTTCCTGAAATGTATCTTCCTCATATCCTGCGGCAGCATAATGGGATCTCCACTCCCCGTACCTGTCAACCGGTACTCTAACCCTACCACTCCTTCTAACCGGAGGTGGAGGCTCATCAGGTTCTAATTCCACAGAATCACCTGGAGCGGGTACTGAACCCTCTTGTGGCACGTCTGCCACCTCTTCATCTTCTGGAACCACATGTTCCACAGCTTTTGCTGGTGAAATAGGTGCTAATTCTATTTCTTGTTGTGGCTTAATCACAACGACATCTTCACTCCTTTTGAGTGGAAAGGTACTTTCGTCGAATTTTACATCCCTTCTACGGATAACCTTTCTTGTCCCTGGACAATAGATCCTATAAGATTTACTTATTAAATCATAGCCTACAAGTGCCCCTGTTCTGGCTCTAGGGTCTAATTTTCCGACCATTTCATTATGGTGGACACTATAATACACCAAGCAACCAATTGTTCTTAGGTGTGATGTTTTGGGGTACAACTTCCAAAACTGATAATGGGGGCACTTCCCATTAACACTTACAATGTTGTGCAACAGACACACCGTGCACATCAACTCAGCCCATAAGAACTTTGGCAGACCAGATTGAGACATAATAGTTCTGACTTTGTCCAGTAAAGTCCTATTCATTCTCTCAACTATTCCATTATTTTGTGGAGTACTTGCAGTAGTGACTATATGAATGATACCATAATCTTTCAACAGCCTCCCAAAATCTTTACTCACAAATTCACCCCCTCCACCGGTAATAACCCTCTTGATCTCCTTCATCAGACCATTCTGTTTCCAGACTTTGAAGATTACAGAAACCTCCTCTGTGGTCTGATCCTTAGATTGAATTGGTTTAACCCAAACATAATTAGTTGCAGTATCAACTAAATTGATGAAATATCTTGCCCCACCAAGGGACTCTGGAGTGAATGGCCCTGCCAAATCAATGGAAAATTCCTCTCTAGGAACATCTGTGTGATCTCTACTCTTAGAGAACACATTTCTAGTCTTAGCCCCCAAGGTACAACTCTCAAAGTTGCTGTCCTTTACCTTATGGCCACTTCTATTGTGAGAAACAGTGCTCAGAGCTGAGAATTTGAACAAGCTTGCACACAGAAGCTTATTCCGAACTTGTCCACTAAGAACAGTTCTCCCATTCATATCAATAACAAACCTATCTCCTTTAAGATAACGAATTTGGAAACCTTTTTTCCATAACACCCCAAGAGACAAAAGGTTGTAAGGCAACTCTGGTACATAGAACACTTTATCAAAAGTAATTTGGAAACCCAGTTGATTTGCAAGAATAACTTTTCCAATTCCTTTAATCTGAATTGTTCTGCCTTTCTGACCAATATTTACAACCCCATCATAATCACTAAGATTTGAAAATAAATTTGGTTCAAAAAACATGTGATCTGTACAACCAGAATCGATCAAAACAAGAACATCCTCCTTCAATCCTCCTAGTAGGAAAGAAGCTTTATCAGTCACTGATAAGTTCTTATCTTTGAGGTTAAGATTACTCACTTCATAATCAATCAAGTCCATTTCTTGATCCTCATCGATTTTGGCCTTCTTGTTGGGACCTTCTTCCACAACAGCCTCTTCAATTGGAGCATCCAACGCCACCATTGCAACGTTTTCAGTTGTGAGATTGACCTCCTTGTCATTCCCTTCGGACTTCTTCCTTTTCTTGGCCTCCTTGCAGTCCTTAGCATAGTGACCCTTATTCTGACAATTGTAACATAAGACCTTGGACAAATCCTTTTTTGCCTTCTTGCGAGATTTTCCAGTCTTTCCAACTAGGGCTGTTCCAGAACCCCCCTTCATCTTGAATTGAAGGTCATCCTTTTCAATCCTTTTAAGCACATCCTCCTCCCCAGGAAGAGGGTCCAATTGAGAAATGATTCTGACTAAGGAATCAAACTCTTTTGGCAGCTTTTGAAGGATTATGAGTGACAAACACTCTGGATCCATGTTAAGTCCAGATGACTTGAACTTGGCTATACTAGACCTAGCCTCTGCCACAAACTGTTTACAATTCGAATATTGTAACTTGAACAGTTTATTAAAGGCTATACCCTTCTGGTGAACAGAATCACCAGCATACTTGGACTTAAGCAGCTTCCAAAGGATGCTGCCCCTCCTCCTCTCATCTTCCCTAAGAGTATCAGCAACCCATGTCACATGATTCTCATCAAGATGCCTAAGGATCAGATGGTAAGACTTCTTCTCCACTTCTGAACTGATCAGAGTGTCATCTGCATCCATAATTTCCCCACAGCAGATGTTATCCAGCTCACTATCCATAAGGACAGCCCAAGCATTATAGTTCTGACTATTCAGAACTATTTTGGTAGAGCTAACATCAGGGATATAGGACATCTTCTTGGAAAACTTGAGGTCTTTGAGGTTCTCCAAAGTAAGGTACAAAGGTCTAGATGGCTTGGAAGTAATGATGATGTTGGTACTGATAATGTGTTATAATTATGGCCAGCAATTAGCTTAGGCAAATGAGCAGTATTTAAAGCAAAAGAAATGCTGGACACTGTGTGTCAATAATGGCTAATGGGGCTCTCACAATGGGGCAATATGTTGGATGAATTCGATTGGATGATGAATGAATAATGGAAAACAGCAGGGGGAAGAGCTCCTTAAGTACAAAAGATTGGCCTCTTGTGAGCCCATGATACAACAAGCCAAAGGGCAAATTTTCCGCCCCAAAAGAGCTCTACAGGCTCTACAGGCCTTGTTACTTGGTTTGGACTGCATCAGCCCACACGGCATTAGTCCCTGAACCCTTACAACCAGACTATTCCGGTCCATTCTTGTGTTTCCACCATTATGGGGCTGAACCAGCCCATTGCTGTTCAGTCCCTTAGTTGGTTGTCTATTACAACCGGCCCTGATGGCGTCATTACCCCTGTTACGGGCTGGTTGCCTCATGCATCCAGCCCCTGGCCCCTGAAATGGGCCAGGTGGGACCCAGGGCTCACCTGGGTCCAGTTTCAACCTCACATGGGGGGGTGTGACCAGCGGACATGCTGTCCCCCCCTCTATCTCTTACAAATCCCTGGTGGGGGCGGTCAAATCCCCTCACCAGGGGCCCTGGGGGTTGATACCCCCCAGGGCGTCGTCACAGAAAGTTGGCCTGGGAGGTGGTCAGGTCCCCCCAGGCCCATTGCTCCTCCCCCTTGGTAAAGGGGGGGGGAGAGCGCCCCTTCGCGCTTAGTTCGCTACAATGGCGGGGGGGTGATGAAATCCCCCCCACCTGCCTGTCGCATACCATGCGGCCGGCGCCGCCACCTCCTGGGGCAAGGGGGTGGTCAGGTCCCCCCTGCCCTGAACGACCGCCTCGTTGCGGCCGGTCGCTGGCTGGTTCAACCCAGCCAGCCTGCCCCCTCCCCCTCGCAACGGCGAGCGAGGGGAGGGGGAGCGAGCCGGGGCCGCGAGCCCCGGCTCCGCAGCGCTGGTCGCCGGTCGCGACCAGCCGGGCCCGCGCGGCATCGCACCGCGTGGGATCCCTTGGCCGCGCAACAGCCCCGCGCGGGCCGTCGGGCCCCGCGTGGGCCGTGCCGAGGAACACAGGCGGCCCCGAACGGGCCGCGACGCGAGCAGCGGCCCCGAGCGGGCCGCGACACGGGCGGCAACCCTAATGGGCCGCCCCAAGCCCGAATTGTGAGAAAAGACTACTTTTGCGGGCCAGCCCGTCTGGCCAAGTATGTCCAAAATAAACCTTGGGCCCAATTATGCCCATACAAGCCCATCTGGCCGTATTTGCCCATATACCCCATCGGGCCCGTTAGGGCCCGTGTACCAATGGGTCTGTTTCACGCGTTTTGAGGCCAGTTTCCCCAACTCTGTAACATCCACATGGGCCCGTATGGTCCGTGTGTGTGTCCAATGTGCCTCAGAGGCCCATTTGTGCATCCCATTTGGATTACACTTATACGTAGCACCCGCGTAAGTGCGTACGTATTTTAACACAAAAGACCAAAGAGAGCAATTCATTTATTTTGAGAAATGTTCATGCTTATTGGCTAACTGATGGTATATGATTATTACATTAGAATTCCTTAGACTCAGAATCTGAATTTCATAGTTCAGTTGAAGAAACCAAAAGTTCATTGGTGTTGGTGGAATTGGAATCCGATTCCTTTTCAAAGGATGAAGAAGAAGCAAATGAGGAGTCAAACAGAAGCTCATCTTTTTTGAGTGTTGATTCCTTTAATGAGATTAGAATTGTGGCTAACTAATTTTTGTTTGTAGGAAGTGAATTACCTCAATCAAATACCTGAGTAGTGAGATAAGTTCTTGGGTGAGGTTTGGGATCCAGTTGGTGATTGAAATTGTGGATTTAGATTGATTTCTGAATCTCTGGGTAGGATGAGAATGGATGGTCTAGTGTACAAAAGGCATTGGTTGAAAAATTTAGTAAAAATAAGGGGTGCTATTCTAAGATCCTTGGGGGTAATAAAGATATTGAAAACAAAGAAAAAAGACTTGATGTTAATTACATCAATGAAAAGATTGCCTCTTCAAAATGGCTTTCAAAGCTTGAAATGGGTCAAATAATAGCAGATAATCATGGAAGATCAATATTTGTCATTTCATTGGATTCATGTTGTACTTTAACTCCTATGAAAGTGGGTGTAAAAGAACAATAAGATCCTATGTTCATTTGCTTTCTTAACAATAACCATTGGGTCCAGCCTGTACTTAAGGGAGATGTGATTCCAATCCCTCCAATAGTTTCCAAACCACCTTCCATGATTTCTAAAAAAGCAGCTTTTTGGGTTGATCACCTCAAAGATCAACTTGAGTTTTATTCTAACTTATAGATTAATTTCATGATTTTAGTTTGGGTTCTGATGCAGCTAAATTTTAATTCTATTAATATAAAGGGTTATCAAATTTTTAACATCATGAGGGCGTATCAAAGTTAAAAAAGCCTGCCATTTTTTAATGGCGGGTTTCAACCCAAATAAGCCATTTCAAACCTGCCATTAAAAATAAAAAAAACCACTTATTAAACATCAGACATGTCAAAGTTACCTGAAAATGAATTGGTTTTTTCAAATAAAGTATTCATAGGTTTTCACCGCTCCAACCCATCATTCCGCATAATCACCCCTGGTTTCAACCTCGAAACTCATTGGAAAAGTTATACCTCCAACCTCATCCAAAAATTTGATCCATTTATCTTCATCTCTTCATTACTATCCTCATCACTTCATCACTCTCATTGCTTCATCACTCTCATAACTTCCTCAACTCATCACTTCATCACTCTCATTTCTTCATCACTCTCATCACTTTCACAAAAATTATTGCTTTCATCACATCCATCCTCTCATCACTTCATTGCTTCATCCCCACTTTCATCACATCCTAACTCTCATTGTTTAATTGCTCATAACTTCATCCCTGCTTTCCAAAAATCCCTTCATCACTTCATTGCTTCATTGCTTCACTTCTACATCCCTTTTACTCTTTTGAAATGTCACATCAGCAAACCTCCCCCTGCAATTTGACAAAAAAAACCAATGGACCAAAGAAAACATCCCCCAGGAACTCAAAATCAGAAAATTCTCCCCCATCAGCTTCCAAAGGCTCAAGTCAGCTCAAGAGAGCTGATTAAATCATCCTGGTAAACTGGCTCAAAATTACCTCCAACTATGACACTTGCTTGGGATCTGACAATGAAACAAAAGTTTGCCAACCTCCATCCCCTAAGTTTAATGGTTATCTCCTGATGGCCAATGAGCTGAAAATTAACACCAAAGGTAGGCTGGATCTTTCATCCAAACAGATGCAGGAGAAATTCAAGAACTATCAATCCAAAAATTGCCCCTTTAGCCAATGCTGACAAGCCCCATTCTTGCCCTTTCTCTGTATTTTTGTCAAATCATCTCCTCCCATCCACATACTACAGCTGGGGTGAGGATCAAGAAGGGATTTCATTAATATTATAAAATTCACCTGAATTGATATCACATGGGAACCAATATCTCAATTGATTGCAAATCAATCCAGAAATAAATTGCCAATCAATTTGCAAAGGATTGGCAATTCCACGCCTCTGTATGGTTTTCAAATTATCTCCTCCCATCTTGTTACCTCCCAGGCACCTACTGCGCTTGGTTTGAGGATCAAGAAGGAATTCAATGTGTTGTAGAAAATTCTGAGTGAATTGATACCCCATGGGAATTTATTGCTTGATTGATTGAAAATTGATCCAGCATTAAATTGCCTGTCAGCTTGCTACTATTGTAGAGCAAGCTGCAAAAGTAACAAAAATAACATAAAAATCATAATAATACAACTAACCTAAGAAGGAGTAGGAAAACCATAAATATTGGTAACAAAATGGGTTCTCCACCTAAAATTAGGTAGGGTCACTCACTGACCCCACCCTTGAAATCCAACTCCTTATATTTTTACACAATTAAGGAAAGAAAAACCAAAATACTACAGCTCCATTATTGAGCTTTTTGGCCAATTGAATATTTCACACACATTGTCACGTATACGTTTCACACCTAAAATTAAGTCAGAATTGAGGTGCTGTGTATATTTTAGGAGTTACGGGCGGAAATGTGTTTTGTCACAATTCCCGCACGCAGCCGCGGCAGCCAATGCCCCTGCGCGCGGCTGAGATATAGCCCTGTCACTACTTTGAGGTTGTGTACGCAGCCCCGGGCCTCTGACAAGTACGCAGCCGCGGGACTACACGTTGAAAGAGTGACAAGCGGCCTGAGAGGCTCAGGTACCACGTAAACATGCTACAACCTACACGGGAACATTCTACATATGTAATAAATGTTCCCGTGGATAGTAGACAGTCTAAAAATACAGGATAGTATATAAAAATACATGAATAATCTTTATACGTATTTTTTATTCAATATAATTCAAAGTACAAAGAATTTCAAAATAAAGACAATGACAACTTCTAAAAATATATTAAAATACTTTAATATACTTTTATGAGAATTACTAGACATCAATATTTTCGTGACATAGTAAGAAAACTAATGATGTAAAAATATTACATGAACTCACATGAATTATATTTTTAAGTAATTATCTTAGTAAATCAACTGGAACTCGAAAATAAGGAGTAAAATCAGTATTATGACTTTTACTCCAAGTATATAATACATAATGAGAACTTACCTGACATCAAGATTTTCGTAGAAAGGTCTTTTTATATAATTATTGAATTACTGGGAACATTTACTAAGGATAATTAATTAAATAATACATAAATAGGACAGATTAGTGTTATTCACACGTTCTAATGTCTATTATAAAGTGTAATAATTCCCATACCCTGAGGAATTAGATGCTACCCGTGCTATAGCACCAAGAAAACATGACAGGCTAGCCCTGGTTACTCTGCTTGCCTTAGTTTCCGTCCCTTTGAGCACTTAAAACCCTCAGAAGGACAATATTGGTACTCCAAAAGCTTTAAATAAATAGCTCTTTTGAGGATATTGATGGGCAGAGACCCAGTTATATTCATATCCAGACACCGTGCAAAGGTAATCAAGTACTTCTAAGAGATAAGTAAGTGATTTATGGCAAAGTCTGATCAGTAATATCCATCCTCAACATCTTTTTATCAATCAAAACTGCTGAGAAAACCTTATAGCCCCAGTATACAGGTTTAACCCATCAGTACACGTCTCAAACAGATAACCAAAGGATTTGATAATAGAACAGTAATTTTTATTATCCTTTCTCTGTCGTGGTACCTTGGCTACAAGGCCCTAACACTCCACTGTGTATTTTATATACATATTATCTTTGGGTAAAATATTCTTTAAACTAAAGAGCCCAAAGTAACCAGGACTACATATTTTTATACTGAAATCCCTGAAGAGAGATTTTAAAGATCCCCAATATAATTGTGGCCCCTCTATAAAAATATTTAATAATCAATTTATTCATATTTATTTAAAAAAATAAACAATAACCAAACCACTTAAACTTGCAATAAGCTTAATTCAAATATTTTACGGATTTTTGCTGCATTTATTAAATAATATATTTATTATTTATTCTATCACCTCTGGTAGCTAAAGGATAGCAAGGGTCTTGGCATCCAGGAGGCTGACAATTGGGGGTCTGGCTGGGAAATATTCCATTTTATTATATTTAATACCATGGACCAGACATTTCACAAAAAAATAAAATCAAAGATAAATTCATCTGACTTTATAACCATCATTTATCATTAAATTCTTTTGCAGTGGATTTAAAAACCAATGCAGAATTAATAATCTATTATTTAAATCTTCTAAAGATAAAAAAAGAAGAATGTATTAAAAATTATAAACCTACTGGTTGGAAAGCTTTAACTCAAGCTGAGCAACTTAATATCTCTTCTGCACATAAACACTTAGATAAACTCCTTGAACAAGAAGATCTTGAAAGGCGTATCAACTTTCAGTCTCTATTAAGGAAACATAAAGCTTGGAAGAAATACCGTATAAATTACTTTTTGAAATATAAAAGTAAGTATACAACTTGTATTACCATATTATTTTTAAATAATATTGATATATTTTATTAACCAATAAAATACACCTTTTTATCAGTGAACCCTCCTGTACCAGAAACCACCCTCACTGAAGTTGATCTATTGGATCAGGAAATACCAGAAATCTCTGGACGCCCTGAAAAAATTGATTGGGCAGGTGAAGACCTTATTGGAACACACCAAGACCCCGTAGGATTACCTACTAAGGATCAATTTAACCCCAACAAGGTCTTGGTACCTTTGAAAATCAATTTAAGTCATTTTTGAATTAGCCCAACTGAAAGGCAAAGGATCAGGAAAGAAGAGATCCTCTTCCCATCTCAAGGCAAAGGGAAAGAAAGACGGGGACCAGATAATATCCCTAGCACAAAAGTGGAAAAAGGTTTACAACAATTAGCTTCTAATTCTGAGCCCAAACAAACCTCTGATGTAATTACTTCCTTTTCTAATGATATGCATCATAATTTCAAAATTGTTTGTGAAAATGTGGACGGTGTTTATACCCAAATGGATAAATTAACCTCAGTGCTAGCCAAATTGATTAAAAACCAAACAAAGATGGTAGGAATGGAAGAAATTAAAGAACACACAGAGCAGTTATTGGAGACAATTAATCAAGGTAGGATCAAACAGACTCAAACAATTGAGAATATGTTTTCAGGAATACAAGAAGATTTTATTATGTCTTTCCACCTCTTAAAAGTAGAATTGGCAACCACCACTAACAGCTCTATTGTATCCCTTAGTGAAAAATTGGATGTGCTTAATAACAAAGTGGACCTGCAACTTAATCTGATCAAAAATGATCTTAGAGACCTGAAAGTCCATCTGACCAACCCCTTGGGGAGTACTACAGAGGAACCAAAACCTCCCAGACAAACCACTACTCCTTATGCACCACCCTTATTAGGAATGAATAGGAGTGATACCTTTAGGCCTAGTCTTACTCCTGAGATGGAGCAAGCACTCAAACTGTTACCACCTATTTCTGAATGGCCCAAGTTCTCAGGAGAAGGAGAATAAAATCATATAAATTTTATTAAATTTATTGACTACACCATTAACCCTTATGACCTACCAGAAGCTATAGCTGTAGTCAGGATACCCAGGCTATTTGAAGGAGTAGCACTGGACTGGTTTATCAGTAAGAGAGAAGAAGTAGGATCCTTACCATGGAATTCTTGGAAACTTCTGATTAAAGAACAATTTGGTTCTAGAATGTGGAAAAGGAAAATGATGAAAAATTTCAAAAATTCCTCATTTGACCCCTCCAAGGATAAACCTCACAAATGGTTCTTGGAACAGAAGAAAAGGTTGGATTGCTTTTATCCAGATGCTGATAAAGAGGAAGTAAATGAAAGAATCATCAACCTGTGTCCTGGAAATCTTAACCATATTTTAAGATGTAGGATGAGTATGGATAAGGACTTGCCCACTCTAATCAATGTGCTAGAAGAAGTAATAGACATGAATGGGTTGGACAAGAAAGCTCCTTCCAGACCCAAAGAAAACTATAAAATCAACAAAACCAGAGAAGAACCTCCTCTGATAAATGCCTCTGATGATAAGAAACCTAATGAGAATAGGGATAAAGAGAGGATGCTGGCAACTTGTTGGAATTGTAACAAGACTGGGAACATGAGACAAGACTGCCCATTAAAAATAAGGAAGATAGCAGTCTTGGAAGGAGAACAGGAGGTTGAAAAGAATCAGAACTATGAAGATATAGCTGATACTGAAGGATCTCTTTCTGAATGCTAATTGATCCTGACCAACCCTGTTAATGTTATAGCAGGAGATATAGGCACTTCTGTAGAAATAAATAACATCCATGGGGATTCTAGCTTGCCCCAACAATGGGATCCTACCATGATTCCTAGGCATATTATGGATGTCAAACCATTAACAGTTAAACCTATGAGTGGGAAAAGGTATACCACTGGTCAAACTTTTTATGCAACAGGATTGTATAAAAACAGACCTATAAGGTTATTAATGGATAGTGGATCCTTTTGCTCATGTGTCTGTGCTGAATTCTTAAACAAATGGGACCCCAATTGGAAAGAACAACTTTTGCCTGTCCCAGAAGCCAGGTTCAGCTCTTGCAACTATACCATGGATGCTATTGGAGTATGAACTGCTCCTATAATACTACCAAGGATCTTTGAGAATACAAGTGGAATTTTTAGTATTGCTCAACAGACTATGTGACTACCTGATACTGGGTAATGATGCCTTATGTCTATATGGTATAGACGTGTTCCAGAGTAGAGGAAGATACTTCACAGTAGGAGGTAATTGGAATAAGAAGTTTAAGATCTTCCCTTCCTCTCCTTATCAAAAGCATTTAGAAGATTTTGACCAAGAATATTTCTCTCAAGAAGCTCTGAATATGAAACTTTCTGAGGAACAGAAGAAAGATATATTGAAAGTCTGCTTTGAGAACCAGAATTCTTTTTTTACTAAAAATCATCCCATTGGTGATATTAAAGGACATGATATGGTATTGAAATTGACCATTGAGCCTCATTATCCTCCTAACTTAAGAAGGCCAGCCTATCTTTCTAGTCCTAAGTCTAGAAAAGCTTTTGAGGAACATATCCAAGAACTGATAGACTTGCAAGTATTAAGGAAAGTAGGGCATAATGAACAGGGAAGTGTGACCACACCTGTAATCATAGCTTGGCATCATGAAAAGTCAAGAATGGTAGGAGACTTCAGAATGCTGAAAAATTACACTCAAGCAGATTATTATCCTGTAACCTGGATTGATCATGCTCTCCATAACTTGTCCAAGGCTAAGTAAATCACTACTATGGATATGCTTAAAGGCTTCCACCAGATACCAATAAGCCCTGAAAGCAGGCAGTTTATGAGAATAATCTGTCATTTGGGAATATATGAATATCTTAGGATGCCCTTTGGTATAAAGAATGCTCCATCACACTTCCAAAGAACTATGGATAAAGTTCTAGGTACTTACATCAGACAAGGATGGATGATGGTATATATAGATGATGTTATCATATACTCTGATGACTGGGATACTCATATTAAGCAAGTAAGATTAGTACTCCAGACAATCTCCAGAGCAAGATTAAAGGTTTCCATGAAGAAATGCAACTTTGGCTATGGAGAATTGAAAGCCTTAGGACATATAGTCTCTGGTCTAACTCTAGCTGTTGATCAAAATAAGATAGCTGCTGTCATGAATAGACCTATGCCTCAAAACAAAACCAAATTACTGTCTTTCATTAGTTTTTGCAGTTATTACAGACAATACATACCAAAGTTTGCAATGCTAACTAGAAGTCTGTATGAAGTATGCAACAACAACACCCTATTTGAAATGACTCATGAGAGACTAAAAAAACTATGAGGAATTAAAAATAGCTATGACCTCTACTCCTCTACTTATCCAACCAGATTACTCCAAGCCCTTCAAACTGTACATTGACGCCTGCATGGAAGGGCTAGGAGCTGCTTTACATCAGGAAAGGATAAAAGAAGACACACCAGTAGAAATACCTGTACTCTTAATATCTAGACAGATCAAAGATACAGAGAAGAGATATGGGGCCAGTCATTTGGAATGTTTGGAACTAGTATGGGCTTTAGAGAAGCAACACTATTACTTAGAAGGCACCACTTTTCAACTAATCACGGACTGAAATGCCGTAAGAACCCTTATGAACATGAAAACTCCCAGCAGACATATGCTCAGATGGCAAATTGCAATACAACAGTATAGAGGACAGATGACTATAGTGCATAAATCTGGAGCTAAATATAAGAATGCTGATAGTCTAAGTAGGAGTGCTTTACCTAATGACTCTAAAAATCCAGCATATGACCCTGAAGATCAAGATATCTTTCCCATCCTGAACATCAATCTTTTTTGCATTGAGTGCTACAATAATGGGGATCCACTTATGTGAATTAGATACTGCTTTCTTCAACCTAGTAAGGGATAGCTACTCTCCTGAAATCAAGCTACTGATTAACATTATGGAATGTGAATCCCCAGAAGCAGCTTTGATAAATAGCCTGCCTGCTTCACTACTTAAACCCTATAAATCAGGAAGGTTTACCTTTGGGGATGGTCTCCTTTACTATAGACACCAACATTCCAGCGTATTAGTACTAAGAAACAAAGAGCATATACAACATTTACTCCAGCAATGCCATGAAAACTGTTCATCAGGGCGTATATCCAGAGAGAACTTTAGAAAAAGTAAAACAAACTGCTTGGTGGATAGACTGGAAAGAAATCACTACTGAATATACTACTAGCTGTGAAACCTTCCAGAAATCTAATAAGACTACTGGAAAAAGGTTTGGACTTTTACAGAAGATATATGAACCTACAACCAGATAGGAAATCATCAATATGGATTTTGTCACCAGCCTCCCCCCTGGAGGTACTCATTCATATAACTCTGTCCTAGTTATAGTTGACAGATATTCCAAAAAGGCAATATTCTTAGCTAACCACAAAGAAGATAGTGCTATGGATGTAGCTTTACTATTCTGGAATAGGATCATAGCTGATGTGGGTATACCCAAACTTATAATCAGTGACAGAGACCCCAAATTCACCTCTGATTTTTGGAGTAATCTACATGATATACTGGGTACTACTCTAGCATTTTCTACAGCATACCATCCCCAAACTGGCGGATTAGCTGAAAGGATGATACAGACCCTAGAAGATATGCCAAGGGGTTCTGTAGCTTTGGTCTAGAATACAAAAACTCAGATGGTTATTGCCATGATTGGGTAAGCCTACTCCCAGACCTACAAATGGCTTATAAAAGCAGTAAACATTCTACTACCAAAGAAGCTCCTTACATAATAGAAAGAGGATGGATTCCAAAACTCCCTAGGAATAACTTGAACTATAACTTAGCCACTATTCATCCAACCTCTCTTGACTTTAAGAAGATGATAGATCTGGCAAATAATCATTCTCAGAAATGTGTAGAAGAAGCAGTAGAATACAACAAACAAAGATGGGACAAATCACATAAAGAAACTGACTTTAAACTAGGAGATCAGATCTTGATATCTACAACCAATTTCAAAAACCTAGCAGGCAACAGAAAACTGAAACCAGCCTTTGTTGGTGTTGAGATTTCACGGCAGAGGAATCACGTTCACTCAAGGCCACTCGACTCACACTCCCGCCCCCGGAACTGTCACAACCAGGGACCCAATTCTCACCAGCTTACCTCCCTCTCAGTCAGGGCTCATTGGGGCAAAACCAACATGAACCAGCTCATCGCCCTATCTGGACCTAACCACAAACCATCAAACCGACTCACTCACCAATTCATCAAAAAGTCCACATTTGACCACCACAGTCTCCTTGCTGCTCCTCATATCTTTTCTTCTTTCATTTCTATTTTCTTCGCTTCTTATTCTTCAGTCTCCTCTCAATTCATACCTGCCTGAAATCGTGCCTGGTGAGATCTCTCTCGTGCTGCTCAATATACATGCATAAACTTCACCTACTCACCCTACCTGCTGCTCTAGCTTGCTCAACTTCAACCTCACCTCAACCTCAAGAACCTGTCAACCAAATGATCTACTTTCCCTCTCGTCTCCAACAATGACTCCTGCAGTCTTGTTTTCCTGTTTGTCATCGTGTCTCAAGCCATTTTCTATTGCTCGTGATTCGTTCTGATCTCTTTCTATCTTGATGTTCTTAGCTCTCAGCTCTGTGATCAATTCAAGCTTGTATTCTCTCTTTACAGTTAAAATCCAAAGGACGGATTCGATCAAGCTCAACCAACCTTTGAATATTCTGCTGAGAGAGGATCCTAACTGGGCGCCATGGACATCTTCAAACAAACCATGCTTAAGACTGCTCTTGAAACAATTCCATTACTCGGAGACAACAATTACGGGATCTGGCGAGATAAGATGGACGCTGTTCTTGATTTCAGAGGATGCACAACTGCCATGAACGACAAGACCACCGGACTGGAAACTTCTGTGAACAACAAGCTTAAACTTCTCATCTTCTCAAAACTTGACTCAACTGCTCATGAGAATATCGTCACGGCCAAAAATAGAAACTCGGCAAAACTCCTGTGGAAGGCCATTATTCATAAATTCACATCATCTCAGGCATCAAACCGAGCCAGAGTGTTCAATAGTCTTCTTTATCTCTCATTCAATCCCGAGGATATTGTTGAATTCATCACTAAGGTGAAGGTGTGTCTTAAGAAAATGGCCAAAGTTGGAATCCAGTTGCCAGACGACATCCTAGCCTACCTCATTCTCTTCAAGTTCCCAAACTCCATGGAAAATTTTAAAAGACAAATCATGCATTCAGATAAGGAACTCACCGTCGAGTTTGTTCTAAATCATCTAATTCAACTGAACAAAGAATAAATGGCCCAATCCTCCATTTCCAATTCAAGGTCAAAGGGTGACGTAGCTCTTTTTGGAGGAAAGAATGCTTCAAACTCAACTTTCATAAAGAAATCTTACCCAAAGCAATGTGTAGAAGGTTACCATCATCCCAGCCTCAACAAAAATCATTCAGCCAAAGAATGTTGGCATCTTCATCCGGAAGTAGCACCTGAATGGTGGAAAGAGAATCAATCGAAATGGAGAGCAAAAAAGAGCGGATCAAAAGGCAAGCCCGAGTCTCACTCTGCGCACTATTTGGCTCTACTCAATCTGTGGATCAAACATGGCAATCCAAACCAACGGTTCCTGCTCGATAGTGAAGCATTGGTCCATATGATCAACGATAGCCGTTACTTTGTCAAAATGGAATCATACTCCGGAGACCCCATCAGGACAGGCAAGGAAGGAGCAAGTTTACCAATAAAAGGAAAAGGTACCGCAAGGCTTCACTGGGACAACCTCACACTTGAACTCGGGGAGGCATTCTACGTGCCAGATGTGACTATCAATCTGATAAGCGCTGGTGCTTTGAATGGAAAGGGCTGCACAATTAGTTCCAGAGACAGCAAATTCTTGGTCTCACACGGCAGAAGAACTGTACTGACCGGACTAATTAAGGATAATCTGTACACTCTTCCCACTCCATCTCATGGAACGGTTTCCTCCACAAAATCTCTTTTCTCATCTATTTCATCATTGCCAGAAGAAGCCCTACTTGAGATCCACTGAAAATATGGACATGCCTCACTTTCTAGACTGGATTCTCTCATCCAACACATTCCCCCCGAAGTGAAGCAAAAATTTCAGTGTGTAGATTGCGTCAAGAGCAAAATAACAAAATCATCCTTCAAACTCACTTCCACAAGATCCTCTAAAACTTTCGATCAAATACATTTGGATCTCATGGGGCCTATTCAACCATCTTCCAAGTGCAGTCATAGGTTCATATTGTCCTTAGTCGACAACGCTAGCAGATACTTGGCTGCCTTCCCTATTGCCTCAAAAGATGAAACGGCTGACATTATCATCAGTTTACTTCAAAAAGAACATCACCGCCGCGGGGTCTATCCGTCCAAGGTTTGCTCTGATGGAGGAACCAAATTTGTCAACAAAAAGTTGACCTCCTTCCTAGAAGAAAGACACATCACTCATATTGTCTCAGAACCATATCATCCGGAACACAATGGCCGAGCCGAGCGTGCCAATCGAACCATCATCAAATCAACTTGAGTGACCATTAAAGACGGCTGTCTACCCTCTTTCGTGTGGCATGAAGTTGTGAAGGGATGTTGCCTGATGCTCAATCACATTCCTCAAAAAGGCAAAACGGTGACTCCTTGGGAGAAGATACACGGCCAAGCTCTTCCATCCAATTTCCTGAAACCTATCAGAAATCCTTGCATCTACCTCATCAATAGAAGACAGAAAGGACTCAAATTTGATTTGAAAGGCGAAGAAGGCATACTTGTAGGCTTCAATCAGCTTCTCATGTCATACCAAATTCTAACCAAAAATGGTTCTGTTATATCTTCTAAGCATGTCCAATTCCTGCGTATGCCTCCATCCAAGGCTTGCGGACCACACTTCGACATTGACTACATCGATTCCGAAGCAGATAACACTGACCCGACGTCAGCTTCAGATCAAACTCCCAAAGAACATCCTCATCGCGCAGCACCGTGGACGGGGTATAGAGACGGGTCCGACAAATCAATGAGTTCAGACAAGGAAACCGGATCAACAAGTCAGTCGTCTGACAATACAACCTTGAATTCTCCTGTTTGTGCAGTGCAAGAAAACCCTAGACAGCCTCAGGAGGCTGGTTGACTGGATGAGCAAACTGCCACTTCTGCGGGGCAAATCCTTTGGGATAGGTCGAGGATTAAACCTCCGCAACGTTATGGTTTCTTTCATTTCTACAAGCCCAGGACTTACAAGGACGCCCTTTGCTGCAATGAATATCTAGAATGGATCAAGGCGATGGACCTTGAACTTGGATCGATTGAGGATCTTGATGTGTGGGAAGAATATGATGGACCCAATCCAAAGAATGCGCTCAAGACCACGTGGGTCTATAAAATCAAATTAGACTGCCACGGCGACCCAATTAGATACAAGGCCAGGCTGTGTGTGCAAGGGTTCAATCAAGTTAAGGGCTTAGACTACTCTGAGACGTTCGCGCAAACTGGTAAACCGTCAACCTTAAGAATGCTGCTTCTCTATGCAGCAAAATCAAGGCAGAAGATCCGGCAGTTCGACGTCAAGAGCGCCTTTCTCCACTCACCAATTGATGAGGATGTAATCATTCAAACCCCAAAAGGTTCAAAAAGAAAATTCCGATTCCTCAAATTACGGAAGTCACTTTACGGCCTCAAACAGGCTCCCAAGAATTGGTATGAGACCCTGACAGCTTGGTTTGGGGAAGTAGGTTTTGAAGAATCTGGGTCCGATCCGTGTCTCTACCTGTCTGAAGACGGCAGATCTCAAATATTTTTCCATGTAGACGACTTAGTTCTGGTTGGCAACGGCGAGGATTTCGAAAGAAAATTTCTAAAGCGGTTCGCCGGCTCAACAGCGAAGGATCTGGATACCATTCTGGGCATGCGGATAGAGGTGAAAGAAGATGAAATCCTTCTCAGCCAACCCAATCATATTGAGCACGGTCTCAAGGAACTAGGTCTGGAAGACGCAAAGCCCAGCAAAACTCCTCTCACTCCCAACTTGCAACTCAAACCGGCGACTGATGACAAACATGAACGATTCAGGGCCCTGAATGTGAACTACCGATTGGCTATTGGCTTACTCAATCACATTGCCTGTTACTCCCAGCCCAATGTAAGTTTTGCCGTATCGAGCCTGTCCATATTCAATGTCAAGCCAGGCATAAACCACTGGAACAAACTCAAAAAGACTTGGAAGTATCTCAAAGCAACTTCCGACATCAAACTTTGTTTGAGGGCAAATGATGCAGACTCCTTAACCTCAGCCTTTTCCAACGCATCATGGGCTGATGATCCTGACACTAGAAGATCTCAGACAGGGTACTTGTGTTTGGTTTATGGATGCGTTGTGTTGTGGAACAGCGGCAAGCAGAAAAACATCACTTACAGCTCCACTGATGCCGAGCTCAATGCTCTTGTCAACGCGTTTCACGAATCCACCTGGATCCGTTCTCTGGCGTGTGAAATTTTCTCAACCGGCACCTCACCCATCGCTCTTCACACTGATAACAGTGGCCTCATTGACAAACTCGAGAAATTTGGATCTAATTCAAAAACCCGTCATCTGGATCTCAAGACCAAAGGGATGAGGGAGGAGCTCAAGACTGGAAACATCTCTGTTGAACTCGTCAAGTCTGATCATATGCCGGCAGACGCTCTCACCAAGAGTTCCAATCTGGCAAGCGTAAAACGACTCCAGCTGTCCTTCTTGTCCGTGGCGTCGACATGATGCTAGTTTTATTTTTTTATTTTTTTATTCCTTTTTGTTATTTATTTTATTTTTTTGTTTTCACTCTCTGATGGGCCTCCAGAACTCTTGATCTCTCCAGGCATGGGGAGTGTTGAGATTTCACAGCAGAGGAATCACTTTCACTCAAGGCCACTTGACTCACACTCCTGCCCCCGGAACTGTCACAACCGGGGATCCAATTCTCACCAGCTTACCTCCCTCTCAGGCAGGGCTCATTGGGGCAAAACCGACATGAACCAGCTCATCGCCCTATCTGGACCTAACCACAAACCATCAAACCGACTCACTCACCAATTCATCAAAAAGTCCACATTTGACCACCACAGTCTCCTTGCTGCTCCTCATATCTTTTCTTCTTTCATTTCTATTTTCTTTGCTTCTTATTCTTCAGTCTCCTCTCATTTCATACCTGCCTGAAACCGTGCCTGGTGAGATCTCTCTCGTGCTGCTCAATATACATGCATAAACTTCACCTACTCACCCTACCTGCTGTTCTAGCTTGCTCAACTTCAACCTCACCTCAACCTCAAGAACCTGTCAACCAAATGATCTACTTTGCCTCTCGTCTCCAACAATGACTCCTGCAGTCTTGTTTTCCTGTTTGTCATTGTTTCTCAAGCCATTTTCTATTGCTTGTGATTCGTTCTGATCTCTTTCTATCTTGATGTTCTTAGCTCTCAGCTCTGTGATCAATTCAAGCTTGTATTCTCTCTTTAGTTGGACCATTTGTTATCAAGAAGATGCATGGCAAAAATGCTGTGGAAGTAATCTTGAGTGAAAAATTATCAAGGAAACATCCAGTATTTCCTGTTAGCCTAGTCAAACACTTTCAACCAAGAGAAGGCAGAAACCTCCCTTCAGCAATAATCCAAATAGAACCTGACCCTGTGAAAGAAAAAGGGAAATTCAGGAGGATATTGAGAGATAAGAAAGAGAGAGTACAAGGAAAAGATGGCAGACTATACTTATTAAGATACAAAGGAGAATCTGCAGAAAAAGATGAATGGTTACCATAAAATAATATACCTGATGGACCAATACATCTCAGAAACTACAGAGCCAGCAAAAGGAAATGAAACACACATGAAGTTAATTTTCTCTCCCAACTTCCTCCAGATTTTTTTCAGATATGGCCATATCTTGGAGTGGGGGAATGTCAGCTTGCTACTATTGCAGAGCAAGCTGAAAAAGTAACAAAAATAGCATAAAAATAATAATAATACAATTAACCTAAGAGGGAGTAGGAAAATCATAAATATTATTACACAAATGAGTTCTCCACCCAAAAGTAGGTAGGGTCACTCACTGACCCCACCCTTGAAATCCAACTCCTTATATTTTAAATAATTCAGGAAAGAAAAACCAAAATACTACGGCTCCATTATTGAGATTTTTGGCCAATTGAAAATTTCACACACATTGTCACATATAGGTTTCACACATAAAATTCAGTCAGAATTGAGGTGTTGTGTATATTTTAGGAGTTACAGGCCAAAATGTATTTTGTCACAATTCCCGCAAACAGCTGCAGCAGCCAATGCACCCGCGCGCGGCTGAGATACAGCCTTGTCACTCTTTTGAGGTTGTGTACGCAGCCCCGGGCCTCTGACAAGTATGCAGCCGCGGGACTACGGGTTGACAGAGTGACAAGTGGCCTGAGAGGCTCAGGTACTGCGTAAACATGCTACAACCTACACGGGAACATTCTACATATGTAATAAATGTTCCCGTGGATATTAGACAGTCTAAAAATACATAAAAGTATATAAAAATACATAAATAATCCTTATACGTATTTTTTATTTAATATAATTCAAAGTACCAAGAATGTCGAAAATAAGAAAATGACAAATTCTAAAAATATATTAAAATACTTCAATATACTTTTATGGGAATTACTAGACCTCAATATTTTCGTGACATACTAAGAAAACTAACGATGTAAAAATACTACATGAATTCACATGACTTATATTTTCAAGTAATCATCTTAGTAAATCAACTGGAACTCTAAAATAAGGAGTAAAATTAATATTATGACTTTTACTCCAGTTATATAATACATAATGAGAACTTACCTGACATCTAGATGTCCGTAGAAATTTCTTTTTATATAATTATTAAATTACTGGGAAGATTTACGAAGGATAATTAATTAAATAATACATAAATAGGACAGATTAGTGTTATTCACACGTCCTAATGTCTATTAAAAAGTGGAATAATTCCCATACCCTGAGGAATTAGATGCTACCCGTGCTATAGTACCAAGAACACATGACAGGCTACCCCTGGTTACCCTGCTAGCCTTAGTGCCCGTCCCTTTGAGCACCTACAAACCTCAGAAGGACTATATTGGGACTCCAAAAGCTATAAATAAAGAGCTCTTTTGAGGATATTGATGGGCAGAGAACCAGTTATATTCATATCCAGACACCTTGCCAAGGTAATAAAGTGCTTATAAGAGATACGTAAGTGATTTATGGCAATGTCTGATCAGTAGTATCCGTCCTCAACCTCTTTTTATCAATCAAAACTGCTGAACAAACCTTATAACCCCAGTATACAGGTTTAACCCATCAGTACACGTCTCAAACAGATAACCAAAGGATTTAATAATATACCAGGAAGTTTATTATCCTTTCTCTGTCGTGGTAGCTTGGCTACAAGGCCCTACCACTCCACTGCGTATTTTATATACATATTATCTTTGGGTAAAATATTCTTTAAACTAAAGAGCCCAAAGTAACCTGGAATATGTGTTTTGATACTGAAATCCCTGAAGAGAGGTGTTAAAGATCCCCAATATAATTGTGGCCCCTCTAAAAAAATATATAATAATCAATTTATTCATATTTATTTAAAACAATAAACAATAACCAAACCACTTAACCTTGCAATAAGCTTAATCCAAATATTTTACGGATTTTGGCTGCATTTATTAAATAATATATTTATTATTTACTCTATCACCTCTGGTAGCTAAAGGATAGCTAGGGTCTTGGCATCCAGGAGGCTGAAATTGCCAATCAATTTATCAATTGATTAATGATTGATTGAGAGATTGAACAGATATCAATTGAGAGATCAATTGGAAATGAATTGGGAATTCCACATCTCTGTATGTTTTTAAAATCATCAAATCCCATCTTTTTCCTTCCAAGTCACCTGCTGTGCTTTGGGTTAGGATAAAGAAGGGATTCAATTTTTTTATAACATATTGAGGGCAGTGGCAGTTTTACAACCCAAATTTTTGCACAATATGGGATTTGAACCCATGACCTCAAAATTGATGAGTGATCCTTTAACTGCTAATCTAAGTGTGCCATTTACAGATGCGCCAATGTGTCTTTCCAAAAAAATCATCCCACTTTGTTTAATCTACTTCTCACTCTACCCATTACTGACCCCCCCTGGGCAGCATGTGGTCTGTCTCTTCTCACAGCTAATGCTCATCTTTTCAACCCTTGGCCCATTGATTTGTTGAAGGGGGAGGGGCGGTTGATTGGCCTGTTGATTGGTTGAAGGGGGGGGAGTTGACTGGCATGTTGATTGGTTGAAGGGGGGGCGGCCGGTTGATTTTTCAAAGGGTGGGGGCCGGTCAATTGGCTCCCTGATTGATCAAAGGGGGGGGCTGGTTGATCTGCCCATTGATTGGTTGAAGCGGGGGGCAGTTGATTGGCCAATTGGTTGGTCAAAGGGGGGGGGGCAGTCAATCAGCCTCCTGATTGATTAAAGGGGGGGGGGGCCGTTGATCAGCCTGTTGGTTGTTTAAAGGGGGGGAAGGAGGTTGATTGATCCCCTGATTTATCAAAGGGGGGGCGGTTGATTGGCCCCCTGATTGATCAAAGGGGGGGGGGAGACCCATTGATCCTCCTGTTAATTTTTCAAAGGGGGGGGCCCTTGATCAGCCCATTGGTTGGTCAAAGGGGGGGGGGAAGGTCAATTGGCCTCCTGATTGACCAAAGGGGGGGGGACTGGTTGGTTGGCCCATTGGTTGGTCAAAAGGGGGGGGGGCGGTCAATTGGCCACCTGATTGATCAAAGGGGGGGATGTTCAATTGGCCTGTCAATTTGTTGAAGGGGGGGGGGCGGTTGCATTCAAAGGAGGGGGGGCGGTGAATTGGTTAAAGGGGTGGGGCTGGTTTTTTGTTGGAGGGGGGGGCGGTTGCAGTCAAAGGAGGGGGGGCGGTAAATAGGTCAAAGGGGGGGGAAGGTTGTTGGTTGAAGGGGGGGGGGCATTGAGGATGGGGGGAGGGGCTGCTTTGGAAATGGCCATGGATGGAGGGGGTGAAGTGGGGGGGGTCTGGTGGGCCAAAAAGGAGGGAGGAAGCAAGGGAAGAGTGGTTGGTGTTGATAGAATAATTCAAAGAAGAGTTTATTTCAGTCAAAAGAAGAAGAAGAGGAAATGAAAACAATGGATAGCAGATTGCACCTTCAAAGAAAAGGCTCTAAGCCAATAAGGAGAACAAGAGGATGAAAAGGTGAAGGAGAAGGAATGTATCTTGTTTAGGCTCCGCAGGGGAAGTTAATGTGAGTTAGCTAAGAAGGAGTAAAAATAAATCAATTGCCTATACAAGTGAGTCTGAAATCATAAGAAAAAGATAGATCACTCACCAGAAATGGACTCCAGGATGCTAGTGGTAAAATTTTGAACTTGTACAAGAATAAAACATCCTGGGTACCAAGCTGGTGCAGGTTGATAAGTACTGAGACACGGCTAATTTAGAGTGTGTACACCGGGAGAATTGGAAGTGCGCAGGAAACAGTCATAGAAACAGAAGAGGACAAGTTTGAAAGGAAAGTGAAGGAATTAGTAAATTCAACACCCACCCTGGCTTCAGCTTTCCTGGTTGAAGAGCTGTACCTTAATTTGCTTGAGCTTCCGTTGGAGAGTTGCCCTTGAGACCGGCTTGGTGAGGAAATTGGCTGGATTATTTTTTGATTTGACTCACTTGATTTTGAAGGTCCCTTTTTTGACTTCCTCTTGCAGGAAGTGAGACCTTAGGTCCATCTGCTTTTTTCAGAATACAGCATGGTTGGAATTGTTGGTTGCCAGCTTTGTGCACCCATCATTTTCTTCATGAATTGCAGCCCATTCTTGTATGTGGCTACCAAAGATCTCCATGGCCATCCCTTTCATGCACAGAACTTCTTTGAACGCTTCCACAAAAGCCTTGTACTCAGCCTCCATGGTTGAGAGGGTGAAAGTGGGCTGTTTTCAGGACTTCCAGCTCACAACATTTTCATTCCACAGCACAACACACCCTCTGACCAATCTCCTTGTTGTGGGACACATAGCCCAGTCTGCATCTACATAAGAGCATGAGCTGACTAACTCTGAGTGCTTTAAGAATGCAAGCCCCACCTTACTTGAATACTGGAGATAAATGAGTTTCAGGATTGCAGCATTTTAGTGCTTCATGCCTGGGGAATGGAGGAATTGGGATAGGTAATTGAAAGCAAAAATTATATTGGGTTGTGTGTTGCAGCTAATGTAATTTAGTTTGCCAATTATCTTTCTATAGTTCAGGCACAAGGCCTGAAAGTTTACATGTTCAGTCTTGTTTGCTGGCAGTAGTTTTCCAAAAGGCTTGAACAGTGTCATGGAGCATTTGGGTTTGGGCATGTTGTAACTTCCTACTAAGCTTGCAATGTAGATTTCCTGGCTGAGTTGAAATTTTCCATGAGGTTGGGAAACATTCATACCAAGCAGAAATGAGGCGGGACCCAAGTCCTTGATTTCAAAGCATAACTTTATTGCATCCACAAATTGCTCAGGGTGGGGACTGAAAATTGAAATTTTGTCCACATGGATGTACAGAAAGTTTGTGCCCTTCCATAATACACAATTTTCAGCCTGAATTCTCTTGAAGCCGTCACTGATGAGCCAATCTTTTAGGGTTTTGTGCCACATCTGCAAAGATTGCTTCAAGATGTATAGTGCCTTCTTGAGACATAAAGACGTACCAGGAGATATGGGTAAGTTTTGAAGAGTGCTTAAATGCATGATCTCCTTCAGCTTTGCATTAAAAAATGCTTACTTGAAATCAAGCTGATGAAACTTGTACCCTTCTTTGATGGAATGAGAGATGAGGAGGTCCAGTGAAAATTTATCTACAGTTGGTGCAAAGACATCTGTGTGGTTAAAACCAAACTCCTGATGGAATCCTTGCATGCAAAGTTGGGCTTTCAATTTGATTATTCTTTTGTCCTTGTCTTTTTCGGTTCTAAAGACCCAGATGCATTTGAGGGCTTTGACTGAGAGGTCAGGCAAGCACTCTTCCCATATGTTTTAAGAGAGCAGGTTTTGGATTTCAGTGTCCATAGCAGCAATCCATTTGAGCCTGTAGAATCCTTGTATTGCTTCTTCCAGGGTCTTGGGGTCTTTGTGTACAGTTTCATTGAGGTGAACTTCAGGGGTTGCATTTGGTTTGTCCCTCCGCGGATGAGAAAGTACGTTTCTGGGTGAGATGGCACTGTAGTTGGGTTCCATGGTTTTGCCTGAGCTAGCATTAGGTTCATCAGGGGAAGGTTTGGGCTGAGTAGACAATGACGAGTGGTTGAGTGCAATTTTCACGCAGCAGGTAGGAGGATGTCTGTAGGAGGTAAAAGGTCATTTGTTGAACTGCCAGGAGTGTAGTCAAAAACGGTTTCAAGAAATGTGACATTGGCGCTCATCAATACTTGATTGGTTTGATGGTTGGATAGCTTGTAGGAGGTCAAGTTGTTGACCTACCCAAGAAGAGTTCCCTTGATCCCAGTTGCTTTGAGCTTGAAGGTCCTCTTTGCCTTGGGTAAGAGAGTGTATGCTGTGCAGCCAAACAGTTTCAGGATTGAGTAGTTGAATTTTTTTCCAAACCAAGTTTCATTTGGAATCAGTCAATTTTTGGAAAAAACTGGAAGCAAGTTGAGAAGGTCAGTTGCAGTCTTCAGGGCCTCTGCCCAGAAGGAAGGTGGAAGCTTACTTTTAACTAGAAGGCATCTGGTCTTATTAAGGATTGAACAATTGGTCTGTTCCGCCAGTCTGTTTTTCTTTGGAGTGTAAGGTGGAGCAAGCTTGTGTTGAATTCTGTTTAGTTTGAAATATGTGCTGAGCTTTTTGTTCAAAAATTTGCTTCCATTGTTGGAAATTAATCTTACCACCTTGTTGTTTAGCCGTTGCTTGGAGTGATTGATGAATTCCTGAACAGCTGAAGCGGTTTGGTCTTTGAGGTGGAGGAGTGAAACAAACTAGTAGCCAGAAAATTGGTCTACAATGGTCAAGAAATACCTACACCCGCCATTTGATTGAAACGGGAAGGGTCCTACTATATCTAAGTGAATGGCGTCAACGGTTATGGCAGTGGGAGACAAGTTTCTGTTGAATGGGGTGGAAGTAATTTTTCAGCGGTGACAGATGTTGCATGGTGCAGAGTTTTGGTTTCTTGGAAAGAGGATTTTTAGGATGTTGTCATTTGGGTGGCCAAGTTGTAAGTTCCAGAGATTTTCATGGGTATTATTCAGATTAACTTTGTGTTTGTTGACCATCTTGAATCTGGTTGTGCACACCTTGACCAGACAATTGACGGCTGTTCCTAACAGGGTGACCTTGTTGAGGTTTATTTCATAACCAGAGTGCCCTTTATGCTTTATCACAGCTCTCTGATTGGTGAGCAGAGACAGGGAGAGAAGGAATCTATTCAAACTTGGAACCAGCATAAAATTTTCAATCTTGAGGGAATGGCCCAGGTGATTGATGAGTTCAGCATTAACAGTGGCAGTAGCCATCAGTGAAGATCCTTTGCTACCAGTTCCAATGCAAATGTTGAAGGTTTTGATTCCAGCAGGTACTTGGCCTTTTTGAAAATGTGATGAGTTGCCCTGGATTCCAGGACTGGAAGGAGGTTTGAATACAAAGAAGCATTAAGATAAATCTGGGCGTTGAAAAAGGATTTCAGTTGATCAGAGTCCTTGTTATCAGCCGTATTGGTTCTGGGACTGAATGTTAGTCTTAAGATGATACGGACATAGTTCTGGGTGCAAATTCCAGCATTGTTCTTTGGAGTTTTCTGCAAGAGGTTTATGTCTTGCTTTTGAGCAAAGATTCTTGGCCTTGGATTTCTTGCAAGAACATGTTTTGAGGGGAGCAACTGATGATTTGGTTTTTGCAGCATTTTCAGGGATATCTTCCTTTCAAGGCAATTACAGGTGTATGAGTTCTCTTAGTTTGTTTAGCACACCAGTAGGACTCTTGATTAGGCTATTGTTCAGGAGAATAGTTTCAAAAATGTGGTATAGAGAACTAGTGAGCTTGGATGAAATTGTGTTGCTCAGTATGTCTTGAGGGACTTCTAATTTCACCACTGACAGCTTTTTCATGAGTTTCCTGCATTCATTGATATATTGTGAAAGGTCTCCCTTATATTGTTAACGTATGAATTTCAGCCAAAGATGACCTCAATTGTTTGATGACTGTGAGGAATAGGATTCACAGATGACTTCCATAATAGCTTGAGGATTTGCTCTGTTGGTGGAGTTGACTATGGAATTCAAGGCAGTGTTGCATAGGTGTTGAATGAGAATATTGGAAGTCTTTTAGATTTTCTTTTTAATGTATGATGCAAAGGGTTGAATGGGATTGTATTCCTCAATGAATTACAACAGGCCTCTTCTCCTGAGGTAGATTTTCAGTAAAATGAACCAATTGGCCTATTTTGAATCATTAAGAAGCAGAATTTTCAGTTTGGGATTGTCTTCCAGTTTAGCCATGACAAGCCTTTTCCGAGTTTTTGATAAAGCTTGGGACTTTATATCTGCTGATAGAAGAATTCAAAAAAAAGTTGATTTCAGTCAAAAGAAGAAGAATAGGAAATTAAAGAAACAGATAGCAGATCACACCTTCAAAGAAAAGGCTCTAAGCCAATAAGGAGAACAAGCGGATGACAACGGTGAAGGAGAAGGAAATAATCTTGTTTAGGATCTGCAAGGGAGGTTTATGTGAGTTAGGTAAGAAGGAGTACAAATAGATCAATTGCCTGTTTATGTGAGTCTGAATTCATAAGAAAAAGATAGAGCACTCACCAGAATTGGCCTCCAGGATCCTAGTGGTACAATTTGGAACTTGTACAAGAATAAAAAAATCCTGGGTACCAAGCAGGTGCAGGTTGATAAGTGCTGAGACATGGCTAATTGAGAGTGCGTACACAGGGAGAGTTGGACCCGCACAGGAAATAGTCATAGAAACAGAAGAGGAAAAGTGTGACAGATTGGTTGGAACATGTGACAGGAAATTGAAGGCATTGGTAACTTCAACAGTTAGCACGAGTGAATCAAGGGGGGGGGGAGGATTGAGAGGGAGGGGGGAGGGCATACTGAGGTGGGATGGAAATCAAGATGGGAGAGGATAGGGGGGGGATTAGCAAGGAAATGAAAAAGGGAGTTGAGATAAGGAGACTGACCTGGAGATGGAGACAGTGATGGTTGGTTGATGGGTGTGGTGAGCTGGTTGTTGGTGGTGGGTGGTTGAGTCCAATTAGTGGGTGAGGGGAGGAGGTTGAGTGGTGGAGTCCAATGACTGGGAGAGGAGGAGGAGGAGCATGGTGTAGGGGGTGACTGGGGTCCACTTGTGGGTGACTGAAAAGATAAATTTTCTGGCTTTGTAGAAGATCTCCAAGACTTGAGGATGAGAAGGATGTGGATGTGTGGATGGGTGTTATGCATGCAATGGGATGTGTGTGATGTTATGGAAATGTGAAGAAATGGAGATGAGATGTGTCTGATGCAATGGAGATGGGATTGGTATTGATTTGCTGAGGTGGAGGTATGGATGGGTGTTTGGCATGTGATGGATTGTGGATGGATGATAATTGTGGGTTTGATGTTTGAAACCCGCAACTTTAAAATACACCAATTAGGGGCTATTTGTATTTCAGAAACCTGGCATTTTTGATGGCAGGCTTGGTAAAAGAGAAATGCAGGCTTCTAATGGCGGTTTTTCTAACTTTGATACCCCCTATTATGTTGAGTGTTTTGAGTTAACATCATTATGATGAGTATTTTGAATGAGATTTTATTACTAAGGCAGTTCAACTTGTGTTGGGCTTATCCCATCATAAGGAGTATTTTTCTTCTTGTGATGGAATCAGCTTAGCACAAGTTGAACATTTTTTGGTGTTTTTAGTTTAGGCCAGTCAAAAAGATCAGTGAAGAATGATAATCATGAAAAATTAACATATTAAGAGGTTTTGAAGCTAAAAAAACTCAGAAATCAGAAATATCTGAGAACAGCTGATTATAAGCACCTTGAGGACGTGCAAATCCTTCCCTGGCTGGCTTGCTAGCCTCAGCACTTGAGCCTTACCCTCTCTACACGCCCTGAGGAGGCTCTTTTTCACCCAAAAATGTATTTATACAGACCTTCTTTGGATTATTGTTCCCAAGTTTACCAGGAATTTATTTATTATTATCAGACAACATGTAATTGTTTATCGAGTGCTTATAAAGAGATTAGCAAGTGATTTATAAATTGAGTCTGAAGTATTATGATTACTTCCAAAAACCATCACCCTGATTCATTGAATTTTAGTCAAGCAATCAACCCCATCTTCTCTGAAACCCTTTATCTGAATCTGTGCAGGATTTCTGTGAATTATTGCTCAAAGTGAGTTTTTTCATTCCTTCCTTGGCCTGAGTGCTATTTTCTTGGTGTGGTTGTTATTTATAGACACAAAGGAAAGTAGGCTCAGCACTAGAAATTCAACCTGAAGCAGCTCAGAAGTGGGTGGAAGTCAGAAGCACAATAGTCTTGGAAAAGCGCATTGACAGACTGTCTAATACAAAGTAGAAAAGTCAGGCTAAGCATTTTCCTGGCGCGCGCTTTCCATGGCACAATGGCAAGGATGGGCTGGATTTTTTGCCTTTTGTGGAGAACAAACATGGTTGAACGTAACTTCCCCTCTGAAAATATTGGTTTAAAAGTGCGGAAGAAAGTGATCAAAGCTATGTAGTAGACCAAGGCCTGAATATTTGTTATGCACTGAGGTTGCAGGATTACGGGAAAATCAAAACTAAAGCTGAGGAGGTGGCATGTGGATTGTTGGGGATCCATTAGTTATGCTGCATGCGGGATTGGTAGAGATTTGCTAGGGAAGATCAATGGGGATCTGCTGTAAGTTATGCATTGGCCCAACTCAACTTTGGGGAAGATTGGGAACATAAATTTCCAAACATACTGCAAAAAATCAGATCAGGCAAGGGATTGGACTAAGGGTGAGGAGGATCATTGCGGAAGGCCTAGAGGCAGTTAGGAGGAAAAGATGCTCTTTTGTTCTTTTTATTCTTTTGGAGAAGTGCTTTTTAGTTGTAAATATAAGGGGAGCATTTCCTGAACCTGAAATGGGGGGATCTTATCATATCTTATGGGCTTAATTCAGGTGCACAATAAATAATCTTGCTTGGAGAGTATTGTATTTCTTAAGTAACTGGGAGTCTTTAATAGGGAAAATTCAAGTGCAGAGCTTTTGGGAGAGTCCAGTTTGTCTATTACTATTAATGAATGGAGTGTTAGCTTAAGGAGGTGTCTAGGTTAGTGCAGAGTAGTTTTGCAGATAAGCGGAGATGGGAGTTGGGCATGATTCTCAACTGCTTCTGGCTGTGGTAACTATACTTGCAGAATGGATTTTATTCAGTTTGCTGAGGTACAGGATTTTAACTCAAGGAATTGTGGGCTTCCTGGAACTTGGAGTGGGATTGTTGCGGGGAAAGTTATGGAAAACACAATCTCTTTCCACAAATTGGGGGTCTGGCTGGGAAAATCCTTTCTCTGCTTAAAAACTAGTACTGTCTGTGGAGTTATATCTTTTTTGATTTAAATTTCTTACCCTGAATACATCAATGATGATTGGAGATTACAAGGCTGGGGTGGGCAACTACCTCCCAAGCCATTGAAAGGCAGCAGCTGGCGGCGCACTACCCTATCAAGATGCTCCGCTTCAAAGCATGAGTCCAGTGGGGCCGCCTCCAAGGGCAACCACAGGCCTGAAATTGACAGATGGGGCACCGGATTTGCCAGAGGAGCAGCGGGGTAGAAGGGCAAAGATTAGGTCAAGGGATTACCCCGCAGTAAGGTTCTGCCGGGAGGATGTCCACCAGTTCCTGGAATGGTTTGAGAACGCAGCCAACAGCAAGGGTGCAAAAGACATCAACCTGAATTGCCAGATAGTCAAATTCATTTGGCACAAGGAGGATATGTTTGGTTGGAGTGTTATAGGGGGCAAGATTGGACAAGTTACAGAGGTAAATAGTGGAGAAATGGGGGTAAAAATAGCAGAGGTTCCAAGAGGTGGATCTTAAGTGTCTCAGATTGGAAATGGAAAAGGATGGATGTGTTTCCTTGAGGAAGTTTTTTGGTGTGTACTGTTCCTCATTTGATTGAATTCTAAAGTACCTGGTCTGAAACAATATTCTGGTGGAGCATATGGATTCAGTAAAGAGTACCTTCTTGGGGGGGCTTAGCCTTGAGTTGCACAGAAGTGTCCATAGGAAGCTCTATGATGTGGTATTAATTCAGAGGTTGCGCAATGGAGGAGTGTCCCTACTACCAGACATGAAGGACATCCAAGCGGCAGTCTTGGGTGAACTGGAACTTGTGGAACTTATGGACGAAGACCCAGAGGGTCAAGCAAAGGGGGAGGTACATGTGAAGAGGGTGAAGGGCCCATTAATTCTGGGAGAAACTGTGGAAATGACAGATATGTTTAATGAGGTGTGTCTTTTCTGAAAGAAAGATACATTAAAGCCAGTTTCAACAGCCCCAGAGCCACAAAAGGCGTCAAAAAAGGCATGCAACAACTCAGGCACCACCAAGAAACAACAGCAGGCCTTGCTTTTTACAATGCTAATATTTTCAAGAGGATGGCCATCTCAAAAGGTTGTGTAAATACCTAAGTGCGGACGTGCCAAATAAAATTGTTAAGACAGGTAGGAGGGAGTGTTTCTACCCTTCTAGAGAAGCTATTACAAACCTACCGGATCAACCATTGCCAAGATCTCTGGCTTGAGTGGCGGCAGAGGAGAATCAGGAGGCAAAAACCTTGGGGGGTTATGCATTTCCCTTCACTCAAAAACCCCCAGAAGTTTTGGTGGAGGTAAGGGCAGTCTTCTCTGAAAAGAGGAGAATGAACATTGAGGGTCCTACTCCTAAAAAATCTCTGGAGCAGGCGGTCATAGTTAAAGCAGGGGGATCCTGCAGGAGGGCTGGAGAAGTGCGGAGGAGGATTTGTGAAACAGATCACCCAGTTTTGAAGACCTTGAAAGAGCTGGAAGCAATCTGACTGGTAGTGGCGGAGGAGATGGTTGTGGTCATTAAGAAGTATGCGGGAAATAAGGAGGACAACCCAAAAACCAAGGAAGAGTAAAATGTGGGTTCTCTTAATGCGGGGACAGACATTATTGGAGCAAGCGGCGCAATGAAGTGCCATTTAGGATACATGGAAATGTGGATTGGAGGAAAACAGTGTAAGACTCAAAATGGTGCTGAGAAGCATGCAGTTCTGTGGAGGGGAGAGGTGATTTTTAGGCTACCCTTGTGAGCATTAAAAATATATTCAAATTTAACCAAAATCAAGATCCAGAACATTTTAAATAAGGAATCAATGGGAAGGGATAAGTTTGATAGTATTTGGTAGCAATGGAAACAACACTATCTGAGGAAAGATGATTCAGGAAAATATTCAAACAAAATAAGTTAAATTTTGATCAGATTTCAATGGAACAAGGCCTTTGTAAGTAAACAATCCCCACAAGCTAATAACTCTGGTTGTCAGAAGAAGATTAGGAAAGATAAACTCAATCCCAACCAACCTCCAGCTTCTCAATGAACCTGACCAACTCTCCCCAATCAATTACTTGAAGGGTACCAGATAACTGTGGGTGGATTTACAAAACAAAGTATTTTTTTTATGAAGCTCTAGAAGCAAAGCAATAACATATTCAAACAAGAATAACCCAAAACTTCTCAAGGGACTGAAGAATAGCATGGCAAATTTCACAATTGAAGAAATAAAGGGAGGTTCAACACTCCAGTTTTCAAGCTTAAAGAAACCTCTCAGTCAATTGTGACTGGTTCCAGAAAGGCAATGAAAAATGATCAAGAACAGTATGGTCAAAAAAGGGATTGAGGAGTGGTATAACACACTCAATAATTCAATCAAATGAGTTATTCTTCAACAAGAAAGGATATTGGTTTGTGATAAAAGATACCTTCACAGAGGAAGGATCAAATATTTTAGTATGAAGGCTCAAGGATCAAGGGGAAATCAGAGATATACCCCGATAAAGATGATAAATTTCTTGGATCAGGATTGCATAAAATGATGATGGATTATTCATCACATATTGATGATAGGATATATGATGGGAAAAAAGCAGGGGAGAGAGCCTCATTCAAAGGGAAAGAGGCCCTGTAGAATACTTACAAGAGATAACTAAAAATGAAAGAAGTTTTCTTTTCCTTTTCTTTTTCTTTCTTTTTCTTTTTTTTTTACTCAATCAAAAAAGGAAAGGCAAAAATGAACCAACAAACTTGAAAGAAATGATCATTGTTTGAAAAAAAAGAGAAAGGAGATAGAAATAAAAGAGACAGATGGAAGGAAAAGGAAAAATATAGGCCCCAAGGCCAAAGACAAATGCTGGATGAGCTCAAGCAGTCGGAGATGTCTGCAGGCAAAAGGATGAGCCGTGCCCAACAGGAGGGACAGGAGGGGGAGTTCTTTTTGGCAGATGATGAGATCAGCCTTGTGCAAAAATGGTTTGTGACTACCACAAGCAGAAGGTGATTGATCAATGGCTGTTGGCACGCAAGACACCTACAGCAGCCGGATGAAATGTTGATGGAGGGCAAGGTGTGAGATACTTTGCAATGGCTTGCATTGGCCATTTTGATGGATTACCGTTTTCAACAACAAAAAAATCTGTTTTTGGTGATTTTCCCGTCAAATGGGGAGGTTGGAGGATGTTGGTGTTGGAGATTGAGAGCAAGGGAGGATGGGTCAATGTTAGGAGGCAATGATTCTGGCAATGAGGATGAGGATGGCAATGGGAAAGTTTGCTGGCCTTTGGCCAGATGAAGGAGAGGGGATTTATGGATGGGGCTAGTCTGTGATGGTAACAAGTTTGGAGATGATTGATGATGGGTAGGATCTGATGGGATTGGAATTGATGAAATTTATTGAGGAGGGTTTAACACTGGGTGAGATGGATGAGATGGGATAGCCATCTGCGCGCACGCTTGGCCAAAAAACTGGGGGGCAAGCGCAACAAGAGGGAGTTGAACAGAGGATATGGGGATTGGAAAACCCTGGATAACCCTTTGTAGACCACTAGGAAGGGGAGGATTTTGGAAAACAGAAAATGGAAGAGTTCCAATAGCAACAAAGGAATGTTTTTTTGTGTGATAGTCAGATGAAATAACATATATATAAAAAACTTTAAAAAAATTTCCTTCTTCCTGAGGTTTCCCGGATTTTTCACCACCATGGTAAATTTACTCCCATTGAAGTTGACAACATATCTGGGGTTGGTCAAACAAAAGGAAAATATTTGGTTGCAGACCTTGGTATGTTTGAATGCATGGTTGAAGGAGTAGTGGAGAAGGAGATGAAAGAGGTGGCTAAGGTATTGGCTCCATTTTTGTATTTGGTAGTAAGCGGGTTGGAGGTCATACTTGGTAGAACATTCCTTTTTGCCTTCCAACAGTCGCTAGGCTTCTGTCCCAATACTAGGGAAGAAATACTTACTGTTGCAAAAGCCTTGGGTAAGCGGTACAAAAAGACCATCTTTTGGCCCAAGAACAGCGGATGGGAACATCAGAGTGGGCATCCATTTGCGGATGGCGGTGGTAGATTTTTAGATTTCAGCTGTTTTGCCTGTGTGAAGAAGCCTCTTTCCTTGCATACATGGTCAACAGATGAGGAGCAAGGAGGAACCCCCACGGCACATTTCAGTGTGCTTTGGGCGGAATGGGGGAGAACTGGAATCATCATAAAAATGATGGGAGCGGGAATAGGATCAAAAGTGATTCCTTCCTTCTATGTGCCTCCAATGGGTGTTAGTACAAGCAGCTACCCTTGTGCCACAATCATGCGCAACCCAGATTTTGTTGCAGGACAACAATTACAAGTGGAGGAGAAAACCAAAGGGTAAAGGTTGATCAAAGTGTGGAATTTTGGTGACAAGTATAAACCGGTAGCAAGGAAAGTACAGCCACAGAAAAATCCAATGCTGCAGGAACTCAAAAAACCTATCAGGCTGCTATGTTGGTTGCAGGACCCGTATGAGTCCCCACTGACACCCGCAATTCTGAAGGTGGATTTGATGGGCGTAATGGAGGGGAAGATGGCAGAAATCAACTTTGGACCAGAGCGGTGGTTGCAAGAGGAGGAAGTGTGGTTGCTGAAAGTGATAATTTTCATGCAGAGGAAGGCTCTATCCTTTTTTCCAGTGGAGCGGGGTTCGCTCAAACACAAAATTGCAGAACACCACTGGATACTGATGGTGCATTACAACCCTTGGCAAATTAAACCTATTTCTATTCCAGAAGCAGTTAGCAATCAGTTTACAGAGTTTGTGCGGGAGCAATTGCAGATGGGTCTGTACAAGCCTTCTGGTTCTAGCTATTCTAGTCCAATTCTTGCGGTTCTGAAACAGGAAAGAAAGATTCTGCGGATCATCCAAAAACTGCAAAATTTGAACTGAGTCACCATCAGAGATGCTAGGTTGCCTCTGCAGGGAGAGGAGTTTGTAGAGAATATGAAAGGGAGAGTCTGCTATGGGTTGGTGGATGTGATGGGGAGGTACAACCAGCGGGAGCTACATCTGGAGTCCTGCCCAATTATGGTTTTTGAGATGCAATTGGGGCAACTTATGCATGGGGCAACTGATTTGGTGGCAGTTTAAAAGGGGAAAAATAATTGAATTTTGCAAGATGATGTCCCAAAAACAGTGCAGATATTGATCAACAAAGCGGGTATCAAGGGGCTGCAGAGCAACTACAATGGGGAGGCCATTGCAGTTAATTTGGGGGTTAGGTGCTTTGTTTGGGAATACACGCAGAATTTGGATAGGATCCTGTTCTGGATTGAGGGAGAGGGATTGACCATCTTGGGTAAACATTTTGCAGTATGTGTGCCAGCTTTGGAGGTCCTTGGTCACAAATTTTCCACAAAAGGGAGAAAGATCACTAACACCAAAGTAAATGAGGTTCTGGAGTGGCCTAATTGGAAGAATTCCACTCAATTTTCCCAGTTTCTAGGTCTATGTGGATGGGTGAAAATATTCATTGAGTGGTTTTCAGAGATAGCAACCCCCCTGTGGCGGCTTATTTGGAAAGGTGCTGAGTGGGATTGGATGGAGGAATGTGATTTCACACTCTGGGATTTGAAGGAGATTTTTGGGCAGCAGATACTGTTGAAGGACTTGGATTACAAGAAGGGGGAATCCAGTTGGCGGTGGATTCTAGCAAGTTTGGTGCAGGCAGTGTGCTAACCCAGGAAAATGAAGGTAAAGACATGCCTTTGCTTTAAAAATTTGTAACCTTTTTGGAGGTTGAAGCTTGGTATTTCCAGCCCAAGTTGGAGTTGTGTGGAGGTAACAGCATGTGCTGTGGGGGGTGACCTTTGAACTCCTGGTAGATGCAGAGGCACTAGCTAGGATGATTAATTCCCCAACCTTGCCTAATACTCCTATGACCAAGTGGATTGCATACTTACAGTTGTTCAATTTCACAGCCAGGAACATTTCAGGGAAAGATTTTACAATGATGGATGCTTTATTGCGGTATCCAGAGGTCCAGTGTAAGGCAAAGGAGGATTTGGATGTGTAGAAAAGGCTTTTAATGGTGGCAGAAACAGCTGCAGAAGTTGGCAAACTTCCACTGAAGCAGTTTGGTAGGTTTCAGGCATTAGAGGAGTATCTTTGGACGCTTCATTTTCCAGAAGTTTTGCCGCCGGAAGAGGTGAGGTGGGTGTGGCCAAAGTTTCCACATTTCTTTTGTCAGGACGGGAAGTTATGGAAGCAGTGTGGTAGAACAAACCTGTCCTATTGCCATCAGAGTCACTTTTATACTCCAACAACAGATCAAAACCTCAAGCAAACCTCAGAAATGGATTCTACATCCAAAATAACTTATAGTTAATCAGCCCAAGTGTCACATTTCTGTGAAATAAATAAGGAATACCCCAAAAACCCTCAAGTACATACCAGTGGAAGCTTAGCCTCAACACCAGGGCCGTACACCAACCCTTTCACCAAGGCCAGAATATGGAAATACAGATGCAGGAGGCAGTGCAACAAGTCATATCCTGTTGCCTCATACATAATACAGCATACAGATCCAGGAGGCAGTGCAACAATTCAGATCCTGTCACCTCATCCAGAATACAGCATACAGATTCAGGAGGCAGTGCAAGCTGTCAGATCCTGTCACCTCATCCAGACTACAGAATACAGACACAGGAGGCAGTGCAGCATGTCAGATCTGGTCACCTGAACCAAACAAACATGCAAATACACATACAAGAGGCTGTGCAGAAGTTTACAGGAGCAATATATGCAGGAGGAAGTCAAACCAGTCTCAGGAAGAACCAAAAAAACATGCAGAAAATACACGTAAAAGCGTCTGTGAAGAAGAAATAAAGCAACAATATACATACAGGAGGCTGTGCAGAAGTAAACACGAGCAATATATACAGGAGGAAGTGAAACCAGACTTAACCAGAACCAAACAAACCACCAGCATTTCACAGCAATACATGTAGGTAGAGTCAAGCAGCACTCAACAAACCACCAGTAATGCACAGCAATATATCTTATGTGAACTACACGGCAACTCCTGCAAGGATGTGCATGCATGAAACCCCTGTAAAAGCTTTTTCCAAACAGCAGAAAGCCTCATGTAACTGTACAAGCTTTTTCCAACCAGCAGAAATGCCTCATGTAACTGTATCCCACTTTTCCTCACCAGAACAGGGAGAACCCTCAGGGGAAGCCTTGAGCACCCCTGGCGGAAGGATTTGTCAATTTAAGGAGGGACTCTCTTCCCTATCCAAGTTGTATCATTCATCCCATCTCATGCCATATGGCCACCTATCACCCATCAACAACCTATCAACCCTCTTTGCCCATCCATCTGTGGTACCTACGCAGATTAAAAATTATTATTTAAAAAATTATAAGGAAAAAAGAAATCAGAGACCAAGTTATAACCAACCAACAGGTACTTGAAAAAAGGTTCTTCTGTGACCTAAATATTCAGCACCAGATTAAAGAAAAACAAAAAATCCATCAATAAATAACCCTTACAAAGAAAGAGAGCACAACAAAAACCAACAAAAAAACTTTCCCTCTACACAGCCCCTTGTGGGTAAAAACATCCTTGGGTCCTCTCCTGAACCACCCCTTTGATAAACTCTTGAACCCTTGAATATTTGGATATTGGTTAAGATCAAACATATCTGATCAACTACAAACCAATAACCCAATACATCTGGTCCATTCTTCAAAAAATCCTACCAATAAGCAGTTAATAATTAATCTAGGTCTGATCTGAGACCAATTTTAAGTCTCAAAGAAACAAGCCATTAATTTAAATAAATTATTTTGCAGACTTAATATAGTACTAGAAGGGAAGGAAATTCAAAACCACTCTTAGTCTTTTTAATACTCTAAAGGAGTAGAAGTAATACTAAATTCCCCTTAAAGGACTTCCAGCAAGATATTTGCTACTTTATTTATAAAATCCCACAGGAGTCTCTACAGCAGAAACTTTCAATACCCCTATTTGGGGTCAAAACACAAGACAATCAGGAAGACTTGTTGAGGAGCCTCCATGAAAACTTGAGGCACCGGGGGGAGGCGGAGACCCAGAGTAGAGTTAGGAATAGGTTCTGGTGACCAGGTATGGTGCGGAAGGTGCGGGATTAGGTTCAGAGTTGCAAGGCTTTTCAGGGCCAGAGTACCAGGTTAACTTGGAAGGTGTGTATTCTGATGGGGAGGAAACCCTTTTTGGGAGATTCTTGCTGGACATGGTCCACATAAAGGCGGGGAAGTTTCTGTATCAACTGGTGGCGCAGGACAACTTTTTGGGGTTGGTGGAGGCTTTTCCATTGGTTGATTTGTTGGTGGAGAAATTTTGACGGTTTTTGGAGGAGGATTGGTTTGCCAGTTTTGGGTGCTCAAGACTCATCACTGTGGCCGGCAGAACCAAGTTTTGGGGTGAGCTTTGGAAACTAGTCAAATCTTGCAGTGCAAATTTTGTGCAGGTTACGGAGTATTATCCAGAGGGAGCTGGGGAAATATAGAGAGGGCATCATCCAATCAAGGATGCAATGTTCAAGATCTGTGGAAAAAGCGGTAAGGAGTGGCAGGAAATCTTGCCAATTTTGTTGTTTGTAGATTGGATATTGGTCAAGCGTGGTACGGGGTACTTTCCTCAAAAGCTCTTGTAAGGTTGGCAACTGGTGCCTCTGGTGGATATCAAAACCCTCACTTATCTTACCATTGACTGGTGGAAGGTAAAGACTATGGATTATTTGGTTTTGGAGTGGGAAGAGAAACTCTTGCAAAGGAAGGAGATGGTGGAAAAGGCAGCAAAAAGGCTGCGGGACAGTTTTGAAAAGTTGGTCTGGTACTGGGACAAGCATTGTGGTAGACCAAACCTGTCCTATAGCCATCAGACTCAATATTATATTGTAAAAAAAGCTCAAACCCTCAAATTAACCTCAGAAATGGTTTTTAAATCAGAAATAACCCATAGTCACTCAGCCAAAGAACCCCCCTATCTCTCATGGATTAGAAGATACAGCCCAAAAAACCTCCAACTGTGGCAAAATCATACCCAACCAGGTGTCAAAGCTCCGTGGAAGGAATGAAGACATACCTTGGAAACCCCCAAGTACATACCAGTAACAGCTTACCCTCAACACCAGGACAATACAACCCTGTCAACTCAGCCAGAATACAGCAATACAGATACAGGAGGCAGTGCAGCTAGTTCAGCTCCTGTCACCTCACCAAAAAAACAAGAAAATATACATACAGAAAGCTGTGCAGAATTATGAAGGAGAAGTATAAGCAGGAGAAAGTGGGACCAGGATTACCCAAAACCAAACAAAATCCCAGCACTACCCAGCAATATAGGAAGGCATCCAGAACCACGCAGTACCAACAAACACAGCAACACACAGAAAATTATGCAGCCACTAGCATGTGATGCCAAAAAAACTACCAGAAAAAGGTACCACAGGCCTGCCCAGCAATATATGCAGGCATTCAAGACCATAAAGCACCAAATAAACCACCAGTGAACGCACAGCAATACATTCAGGAAGAACAGTCATTACCAAATAAGAAACCAGCACCAGACCAACCTTATCAGCACCTCACAGCAATCTATACAAGGCTTTGCAAGCATTAAAACCTTGTAAAATATTTTCACAACAAGCAGAATTGCCTCAGTTTCATGCAGTGTATTTTATGTAACCAGCAGAGTTGCCTCACTTTCATTCAGTGTCTTTTTCCAACAAGCTAAAATGTCTCATGCACCTGTATCCAACTGTAACAGGGGGAGCCCCATGGGCACCCTCAGAAGCAGGCCTGAGAATCCCCTGAGGACCAGATTTTCTATTCAAAGAGGGCCTCTCTTCCCTATCCAGGTTGTATTAGCATGCGCTCACATGCCCTCACATTCCCTCACAGGCCACATCATCTACCTCTAGGGTGATGAGTTCAACTGGGGCAGTTTGTGGGATGGATGTGGAAGGATGATATTGCATGAGAAAGAGAGGAACATCAATCACACATGAACTGACACTTAAACAGTAGGAATGAAAAAGAAAAAGGAAAAATAATAAAAGGCGTACCTGGGGAAGTTTGTGGGATGGATGTGGAAGGATGAGGAAAGAGTCCTTCCACAATCCTGAGCTGCCCCAGGTGTACTACAGTACTACACCATGTGTGACATGGGCTTGACATGTGTGTGGCATACTAGATACATGGTACTAACCCAACACCCCCCCTTGCTGCGCACATGGAAAACATAAAGGAAGAAAGAAGAAAAAGTAAATGAAGTAATAAAATAAAATAAAAAGAAAAGAAAACAAACTCAGTGAGAAGAAAAGAAAAGGAAGAAATCAATGCAATAACAGCCCAAACATTTGACGGTGCCTCTCAAGCAGAAACCTATTTAGAGGTTTAGTAAGCATATTTGCCAGCATGTCCTTGCTTGACACATGGACCAGACTGACAGATTTATCTTGTACACACTCTCAAATGAAGTGGTAGCGTGCGTCAATATGTTTGGTACAAGTATGGTGTTCCGGGTTCTTTGCAAGAGCTTCGGCACCTTCATTATTGACATGGAGAGGGATTGAGTCGGGTGTTTGGAGAGATAGTTCGCTGAGAAGATGCTTAATCCATAGCCCTTCCTTACAAGAATTGGAAAGAGCCTTGTATTCAGCTTTGGTACTTGATAAGGATACCATTGCCTGCTTTTGGGACTTCCAGGAAATTGCACCTTCTCCCATACGGTACACGTATCCTGACCTGGATCTCCTGTCGTCCCAATACTCGGCCCAGTCAGAGTCAGAGAATCCGGCCATGGTGAGCAAACTTCCAAGTTTAAGACATAACTCCTTTGTTGCAAACAGATCATGCAGGACGCGCAGCGCAGCCTGCCAGTGCGCTTCAGATGGATCTCGGAGGTGTTGGGACAAATGATTGAAAACAAAAGAGACATCCGGCCTTATGCATTGCAAGACCCACAGGAGCAAACCAATGAGTTGATTGTATCGGCCAGAGGACGGAGGATCATCCAGAGAGCGGCGGCAAATGTTCTTGAAGTAAGAGTCGGTGGGGGTTGGCATGGAGACCAATTTGCTGTTGAGAAAGCGCTCAACGAGAGAGTCAATGTAGTGGGATTGATTTAGGTAGAAAAGACAATCAGGGCAATTTCGGACTATCTGAAGAGATAGAAAATGATTTAGGTCCTCATCCATTCCTATTTGGAAAGCCGTCCCAAGTGATTTGATAAGATTGTTGACTATCGGCAGTTCACCGACTATCGCCAAGTCATCAACATGGGTGGTGAGTGCACAGACCAGCCTTCCCTGTCTGGTCCTGAAGTAAAGGGTTGGATCGTATTTCAAGTTGGTGAAGCCGAGATTGACAAGACATTGGTGAAGTTGCTGATTCCACTGTCTGGGAGATTGCTTCAAGCCGTAGAGGGAGCGGTCAAGTTGACACACCCAGTTGGGGTGCTGTGGATCAACAAAACCTGGTGGATGTTCCATGAAGACTTCATGTTCAAGCTTTCCATTTAGAAAAGCGGTCTTGAAATCAACCTGTGGCCCCTTCCAGTTGTTTGAGGCTAGCAAGCTGAGAATAAGACAAAGGGTCTCAAGACGTAGCGTAGGGGAGAAAACCTCCTGATAGTCAATACCTTGGGTTTGAGAGTATCCCATAGCAACCAGTCGGGCCTTCAGCTTCTGAATAGAGTGGTCGAGCCGACGCTTCACCTTAAATACCCACTTTGACTTGATTTTCTTTTGTTTTGCCGGTTGCGGAACCAACTTCCAGGTTTGCATCCCAAGCAGGGACGCAAATTCTTCATTGGCTGCTTTCAACCAGCGGTGTTTGTGAGGAGACTTTTGAAGTTTCCGCCATGTCTTTGGTGTGTCTACATCCAAAGGGTCCGTGGCTAGCCTGGACCAGTGCCCATAGCGGTTGGGAGCAGCGCGGGTGCGGGTTGATCGACAGGGCAGTGCGGCCACGGGAGGAGATACTTGAAGAGATGGAAGTTTGATTTGGATGACACCGTCATCATGGCGTGCAGTGGGAGGTTGAGACTGTATCGGCAAAGGAAGAGGAGCAGGAGAGTTGGAACATGAACAATTGGCAGGGGCGTGAATGGAGGCTGACAGACGACGGTCAATGCCCTCCCTGAGGATGATATTCAAGGGAGGATCGGAGGTTGGCAAAGGAGGGGAGGGGGGGGGGAAGGCAGGGCAGACGCGAGGGGAGGTTGATCAGCAGAAGTGACAGGTTCAGGTACTGAGGAAGGCTGATTGGGAGAGGAGACAGGTGCAGGAGGGGGTTGAGCGATTGGCCATGGAACTTCTACATGAATTGGGCACAAAGGGGGGATGAGCTTAGAAGAATACGGGAAGGATGAGTCGTTGAAGATTACATCACAACTCTTGATCACAGTGCGGTTACCAAGATCCCATAGTCGAAAACCGTTCCCGTTGTTGAGGGGAGATAGCAGCATTGCAGACCTTCCTTTGTAGTCCAGCTTCTTACGGTTGGCTTCCGGGACCTTGTACCAAACATGGCATCCAAATGGATGCATGCTGAGTGGAGAAACACCATTGCGCCCAAGAATCAAGATAGGGCTCTTGAAACCTGCCAGAGTGTGACAGGGAAACGAGTTGTGGTAGGAGAAGATGTGGCAAAGGGCATCCGCCCAGAAGGTTTTTGGGACTGAGGCCTGTAGTAGAGCGCACCAAAGGACGTTACCTATGGTGCAGTTAGTGCGTTCAGCGACTCCGTTGAGCTTGGGTGAATTCAGTGGACTGGGTTCATGGGCTATGCCCAGATTCTTGAGGTAGGATTCAAAAATGGAAGAAAAATATTCCCCTCCATTGTCAGAACGGAGGGACAGGATTTTAAATTGATTGGAAGTTTCAAACGAGGACCGGAATAATTTGAAACAGTGGAGCACGTCGCTCTTGAGTTTCATTGGGTAGACAGAAGTGAATTTGGAGAAGTAGTCGACGAAAGTGACAAAATACTTATAGCCCTCTCTTGAGGATACCTCAAAAGAGCCTACGTCTGAATGAATCAGTTTCCCCGGATGAGTGGATCTGTAAGGGCGGAGTTATTTGAAAGAAGAATGAGACATCTTGCACTGGATACATGTGGGGCATTGTTGAACTTCCATTTCATTTGCGTTTGAGATGGATAAGCTGTGAAGTCAAAGCAGCTTCTTTAGCGGCTTAAGGCCTAGATGGGAAAATTTCACATGATAATCAAATAGAGAAGGCTTAGCGTGGACGTATTGAGAGGTTTCAGTGGATGGAGAACCCACTGGTTCCAAGGGTAGGTAGTAAAGATTCCCCTTTCTATAGCCCACGCCTGCGGGGGTATTGTCAAAATCAACCTCCTTGACCGGCAAAATGTCACAGCGTTTTGAGGTAAAGATCAGCGCAAATCCCAGATCACACAGGCTGGCAACTGAAATCAGGGGCTTGTGCAGAGAGGGGACGACCAGAGCCTCAAGTTTCTGGTGTTTGGCAAAGGGAAGTTGCGTAGAGCCACGGTAGGATGACTTGACCACAGAGTGATCTGCTAGATGCACCGGAGTGCAGTCAAACATTGGATTTTTAACTGAAGAAACGTGGGGAGTCATGGAAATGGAGCACCCCAAATCTAGATTTGCATCCGTTTGGGGTGCGTTCAATAGACAGGAGACTTGATTGGAGGAGAGACTGGCGGTTACTTTGTATTCTGACCCCGAGTAGCCCGACTCTTCCTCTTGGGGGGCTTTGTTGTTGGAGACGATGATTGGAGTGGCGGTGGTCCGTCCTGCTCTAGCCGGTTGTTTTTGTTTATCGGAAGATATCTTATGTTGGTGGTCTTGGGTTGTTTTCAGCGATGCCTTGGCCTGGTTAAGGATTTGACAAGTGTTGTAGTAGTTATTTAAGTTGTGTCCATTCACGTTACAGAAGTAGCAATGTTTGGTCGACTGTTTGCTGGATTGAGATTGTGATTGTCTTGATTTTGCAGACAAGACTGAGGCCGCTACGTCAGATTGGGACTGACTTCGAGTATATTTGTTTTGAAGGGCAGTAACAACGGTTTCAGATTTGACACCGTCCTGGTTCATCAGCGCTGAAACGCAATGTAACCAATCTTGAGGGATAGAACTGAGTAAAGCTGCAACGTGGACATTGTCTACCGTAAGGGGATTTTTGCAAGAGATGAGCGAATCAAGATGTTTGTGGTACTTAGCCATTGTTTCAATGTGAGAAAGCAGGTTGTTGCCATCCATCTTGGTGAGGAGGAGTTTTTGCATCCAGAATACCCGCCTGCCAGTTGATTGGTCTTGATAAGCTCGGTTTAACGCCGCCCACATGCCATGAGCGTTTCTTTGGTGTTCGCATACAAAGCGTAGATTGGTCAAGTCCACAGACTGAGTGATCATTGCGCAAACCAGTTTTTTATCATTAATCCATGATTCTGAAGGGTTTTCAGGACGAGATTTCTCTAGGATGTATTTGAGTCCGGCAGCTTCAAAGTAGGAGGTAACAACAAACTCCCAATCCAAGTAGTTTGAATTGGGGCCTGGTGATTTGAGTATAGGTAGTTTGGCATTGGGGAGCTTGTTGCGATTTGTTGGAAAAGGATCCAAACCAAGGTCAATCATTTTTTATTTCTTGGGAGGCAACGTGGATGGGGACATCTAGAGATGAATTGCTTTATCAAGAAGCATACGGATCCAAAAAGAAGAGAGCTTGGGTAGCTCTGGGCTCATAACCTGATGAGTTTGACTGGGGCAGTTTGTGGGATGGATGTGGAAGGATGATATTGCATGAGACAGAGAGGAACATCAATCACACATGAACTGACACTTAAACAGTAGGAATGAAAAAGAAAAAGGAAAAATAATAAAAGGCGTACCTGGGGCAGTTTGTGGGATGGATGTGGAAGGATGAGGAAAGAGTCCTTCCACAATCCTGAGCTGCCCCAGGTGTACTACAGTACTACACCATGTGTGACATGGGCTTGACATGTGTGTGGCATACTAGATACATGGTACTAACCCAACATGGGGCCCTCACAGGCCACTCACTCATCCCAATTACCCACCACCTATTAGGCCCTCTTGGCCCAGATAAAAATAGTATCAGTGAATCAGTTATAAAGAAAACAAGAAATCAGAAAACAAGTTATTACCCACATTTAACCAATTAAACCATCCAACAGGTGCTTGAATAAGGGTTCTTCTGTGACCTAAATATTCAGCACCATTTTGAAGAAACACCCCCCCTCAATCAATAAATAACCGTCATAAAGAAACAGAGAACAAAAAAAGAAACTACCAAACTTCCCTCTACCCAGCCCCCTGTGTGTAAACTCATGCTTGGGTCCTCTCCTGAAACGCTCCTTTGATAAAGCCTTGAACCCTTTAATAGGGCATATCAATGTTAACCAAACCCGCCATTTTTTAATGGCAGGTTTCAACCCAAATCTTCCATTTCAAACCCACCATTTAAAATCAGAAAAACCCACTTATTTCAAATCAGACATTTCAAAGTTAAACTGAAATAAGTGGGTTTTTTCAAATAAAGTATTTAAAGGCTTCCTCCACCTGGTATGTCACCCACCCTGGCTTCCCACCTCCTTCTACCTCCTACCTCATTGGATAAAAATTTGATTCATTTCTCTTCATCTCTTCATCACTATCCTCATCACTTCATTGCCCTCATAAATTTATTGCTTTCATCACATCCAGGTTACGCTCATTGGATCACTATCCTGATCAGTTCATAACTCTCATCCGTTTATTTCTTTCATAACATCCAGCTAACTCTCATCTGACCACTATTCTTATTAATTCATTGCTCTCATCATTTTATTGCTTTCATCACATCCAGCTAACTCTCATTGGATCACTATCCTTATCACTTCATTGCTCTCATCCGTTTATTGCTTTCATAACATCCAGCTAACTCTCATTGGATCACTATCCTTATCACTTCATTTCTCTCATCCGTTTATTGCTTTCATCACATCCAGTTTACTCTCATCAGATCACTATTGTCATCACTTCATAACTCTCATCCCTTTATTGCTTTCATCACATCCATCTAACTCTCATTGGATCACTATCCTTATCACTTCATCACTCTCATCCATTTATCTCCAAGAAATTTAAAGAGCACTCCATAGCACCTGGTTCAACTTTTTCTACCAAACTGTTCCAAATCTGATGAAATCAATGCCTAATTCTATGCATTTTATCATCAAGGCTAATGGTGTTTCTATCCAATTGTGGATTTTTTTCTTTTTTAAATTTTTTTTTCTATTTTCTCACAAAATCTCAGTTATCTTTTTTCTAACACTCTATAAAATTCAGTTGATCAATATTTCTCTTTTTTTTATCTATCATGAGTTCAAGGCAAATTATACCATTTTTTAATCTTTGTTTGAGATATTTATTTGTATTTTTTAAAGAAACTTTCAATTTAGTGTAAATTTTCATTGCCAACTTGCTGAAATACATCATTTTCATCATCTTTTCCTCTTTATTTTCTGAGTGAAAATCAACATCATAAAAAAAAGGAAAAAACAAACATTAAGTGGACCAGTCAATTATTATTGATAACCCACTGTACAAAGATCTATAGGATTATGTAGGATACCTTATGCATCTCAAGCCATTGTGATTGTCCTCCAGATAAGACCAAATGAATGGCTATCTCAAGCTATATATAGCTCCACCCCGTCTCACTTTTTACTTAATTCTAACAACCTCCTCTGAAACTCTTGATAGAATTCAAAGGACTACTCCTTTGGATTGGTTTTTGTAGATCAAGTTGATCAATCATAAAGGTCAAAGTTCATATGGGGGAAAAAATGCAAAGGAAATACAAATGTTTTTATTTTATTTTTCTAAAGGGATTTGGGGGATTGAAAAAAAGTGATGATTGCTGGGCGGGTTTTTTGATCATCACTGCACCAATGATGATTAGATCTGGCAAAAAGAAGAAGATAGATCAAGAACCGCAAACCAAAGGTGATTGACAATCATGAATAGAGCTGAATTATTTCTCTTCATCAGCAATAGAATGAAAATCAAGACTCAAAATCAGAGCATAACACTTTATTGTAATTGTTGAAATTGAGACACTTGAGGGATGCCTATCTTAGGATTGATTCATCAATCAGGTATAGTTTTTTTTTCTTGTTGATGAAATTTTTTTTGATTCAACATGGATTTTTGGTTCCATATGTAAGAAATCAAAGGGAGAAAAGAAAGGGGAAACCAGGAATGATTAGGATTACTCAAGCGCTCTAGGATGTTAACCATTTGCCTTTGTTGTTGCTGTTTTTTTCCCCCCAGGTGGGATGATAGATGATACTATTTCAAAACGGGTTGTTTCCATCTTGTGGCTGGTGTGACTTAACTTTTTGTGCCGCTTGACATGGATTGGTAAGTCTTAGCATAAACAAGTTGGGCCAAACATCAATTCATCATCCAGGTTTAGATTTTTTTTCTTTGTTTCATGACAGAAAATGGCACATTGACTTGAAGAATGGGAAAGGAAACAACGCACTTTGAAGGGATCTTTCTGTTACCGGAAGTTGACAATGAGATTGGGAGGGAGGTGGGATGGGTTGGAGATGGGCTCTGTGAACCACTAATAGGGACAATCAAAGGGCTCATGAGGGGGGCATTGGATGAGATGGAAGATGGGGTGAGGGATAACTTACTCGACAGGATTGGTTGATGAAGGAGGCGGTGAGTAGAGATCTGAGTGAGTTAGATGATGAGTTGGGAGGGTAGGGGGGTAGGATGAGATAGAAGACTAGGTTCCAATTTTTGGCCATTAAGTTGGATTGGAGGAGGATGGATAACCTGAGATGGTAGGATGGTAGTGTATGAGAGGCAATGAGGAGATGAGTGCCATTGGGGGAGAAGGAGAGATGATGAACTGAGGATGAAGAACTTGATGGATGTTGCTGTTTTTGGTGTTGTTTTTGATGATTTTGCTTTTATTGAGCTTTTTGCTGCTGCTGTTGTGATCCTGTTCCTGGTCCTTGTCCGGGTCCTGGTCCTGGTCCTGGTTGTGGTGAACTGGATCTCAAGTTACTGATAGTGGTGTGAGTTGGTGGTGATGGTGGAATTTTAGGATTGGGTAGGTTGAATGACCTAGATTTCTTTTTGTGATTCTTTTTTTAAAAAAACTGTTGCACCAAAATGCTTGTGTTTGGAGGCATAAATCCAAACAAAAAAACACAAGAATTTTGGTGAAAAACCTTTTTTTATAAAAAAGAACCTCAAAAAAAGGCATTGAACAAAAATGCTTGTGCTTGGAGGCATGCATCTGAATATGACATTTTGGTGAAATTTGTTTTAAAAAAGATCCCAACAAAAAACCCATTGCACCAAAATGTATGTGCTTGGAGGCATGCATCCAAACACAAAAAATATGTGCCATAGTTTCTTTAAATACCCCCAAAGAAACCATTGCACCAAAATAGTTGTTTTTGGAGGCATGCATCTGAACACAAAATTTTTTTTTCAATTTTTTTTTTAAAGAATTCCCAAAAAAAAACCATTGCACCAAAATGCTTGTGTTTGGAGGCATGCATCCAAAAAAAAACAATTTTTTACAACAGTTATTCTTTTCAATCCCCAAAAAAACCATTGCACCAAAATGCTGGTGTTCAGAGGAATGCATCCAAACACAAAAATCTTGATGCAAGAATTATTTTTTTTTTAAAAAAAGAATCCCAACAAAAAAGCAATTTCACCAAAATGCTTGTGTTTGGAGGCATGCATCCAAACACAAAAATTTTGGTTCAACAGTTTTTTTTAATCCATAAAAAAAACCATTGAAAAACAAATGCTGGTGTTTTGAGGCATACATCCAAACACAAACATTTTGGTGCAACAATTTTTTCTAAAGAATCCCAACAAAAAAACCATTGCACCAAAATGCCTGTGTTTGGAGGCTTGCATCCAAACACAAAACCTTTTGTGCAACAGTTTTTTTAAATCCCCAAAATAAAAACTATTGAACCAAAATGCTTGTGTTTGGAGGCATGTATCCAAAAATAAGCATTTTTGTGCAACATCTTTTTTTATTTTATTTTTTTTAGTGCCCATAGGCACTCATATGCGTGCCATGTATGAGTGTAATTCAAATGGTATTCACATATGCACCTCTAAAGCCCATTGGAAAGTCACAAAGATCATGCAGGCCTGTGTGGATTTCACTGATTTGGGGAAACTGGCGTCAAAACATGTATAATAAGTCACTTTGGACATGGGCCCTCACAGGCCCGCTGGGTAGGATGGGCAACCCAAGCCAAAATGGGTTGAGGGGCCCTTTTTGGCCCCCTTCTGTATTCTGGACATACCATGCCTTTTGGGAAAGCCTGCCAAAACAGCCATTCCATAGGTTTGGGCCGGGATGGCCTGTTTTGGCTGTTGCATGGGCCCATCCCGCATGTTGATGCTCTTTCTTGCTTCTGGCACACTGTGGGTCCCAATGGCCCGCGTGGCGAAGTCACAGGGGGCAGAGAGGCTCCAATGGAGTCCTACCACCCCAGCCGGTTTTTGTGACCACAGGGTAGCATCTGTGACCAAGGTGGCAATGGCTGCGGGTCAATAGTTGCGACTGTGGGGGGAGCTTTGTTCCCCCCCCATCCCCCCATCCCTCCATCATTGCAAGGGTGGGAGGTACAAAACAGACTGGGATGGTTGCAACAGGGAAACCAGTGGTTGTGGGGACTTGATCACCCTACCACCAAATAGGGGCCATCTCCCCCCCCCCCTTACCAAGGGGGAGGAGCAATGGGCTTTTGGGGACTTGAACACCCCCAATCCCAAATTCAAAGCCATGCCTGGCAGCCTTTGACCCCAGGGCCCCTGGAGGGGGATTTCATCACCCCCCCCAGGGAATTGGTTGTAAGAAAGAGGGAGGTGGTGGCATTCCCGCTGGCTACACCCCCCGCAACGGTGGGGCAAGCTTTGGTCCCCCCCCATCATCTCAAGGGTGGGAGAGAAAAAACATACCTGGCTGGTCGCAACAAGGCAAACAGAGGTGGTGGGGACTGATCACCCTACGACCAAATAGGGGCCATCTCCAGCCCCCCGTTACCAAGGGGGAGGAGCAATGGGCTGTTGGGGATTTTACCACGCCCCAGCCCAAATTCAAAGTGATTCCCTGGGGCCATTGACCCCCAGGGCCCTTTCATCACCCCCCAGGAAATCAGTTGTAAGGAGGGGGGATGGGAGTGGCATGTTTCCTGGTGGGGGTTGCATGTCAGCTGGTGGGGGTGGCAAGTTGGCTGGTGGGGGTGACATGTTGGCTGGCGGGGGTGGCATGTCAGCTGGTTAAAACCACCTCCCCCCCCCCTTGGTGAGCTTTTGAAAGGGGATCCAGATGGAATCTGGGTTCTTCCCAGCCCATGAGTGGGGCCAGGGGCGGGTTGCATGAGGAAAAAATCCATGTAATTAAGCAATGGCCAAGGTGTGATTTTCAAAACATTGAGTGAGGTGTGCTTTAAGTGGTTTACATATACCGGTAATGTGGAATTTAACCTTGGTGGTGGGGCTCAAGTAACCTGAACCAAACTTGGGTTCTTCCAGCGCAAATTGCCATGCCTTCCTTACTACATGGGAGTGCAAACAACTGTACTGGAAATAGTGAAACTAAAATAGCATAAGAATGTAGTCCCTCCTCTGCCCATCCTCTCATGTGGATGAAATAATCACTATTCTGAGTCTGTAAAGAACCTTCACTCTTTTTTTAAGAAAGAAGTTTCTTGTATGAAATGAATGTGACTTTTTCAGTCTAAAAAATTGTCAAACAAAGGGTTTTGGGGAGGTTTTCATCTTAGAAATGGTAATTTAATACCACATGGCTTCACAGTTGTTGAGGATTCTTTTGAAATGGTAGTTGGTGCTTTCAATTGCATTGGAGCTTCACCTTTTCTGCTGGAAGTTTCAGCCTGGCGGTCTTGTTTTATCCTAGTATGATTCTTCTTTTGATTAATGTTGGTGAGTTCCACCTTTGATTTGTGTCAAACCTCCATTTGAAACAATTCAAGAGATATCCTTTTGAATGCTGCACTTTCTAGAAGAGACATCCATGTTTTTTACATGAAATTATTTCTTGAAAAATAAAATGAAAGCCTTTTCTGTGGACTAGACTGCATCCATAAAAAATGTTTAAAAAATTTAAGAAAACTTTGAGTTGATTTGAAGTGCCCCCCTTGTGAGCTTAAAGTGACATCCAGTGACACTTTGGTGAAAGAATTTTTACATTTAATTGTATTTAAATCTAAGGGTAACACATCCATCTCTGAACAGAAAATTAGTTGAGATTGTGCTATAACCTGTTTTATTTTTTTCTCTGTTTGTTTATTTTTTTGTTAGAGTAAATTTAGGAAAAATTTAATTTCACACAGGGATCATGTTTATATTCTATCACATGAATCTTCAAATTCATTACATAGACAATTTATGATGCTTTTATGTTGGCTTGGACAAAAAATCCCAACATTTGTAGAGGAGGTGGAACTTTGTGAAATTATAATGGTGACTCTGTGACAAGTTAGAATGGCAAAAACTGGAAACTGTATATAATCATTTCAATTTATTCAACCAAAATCATTTTTTTGAGGAAAAAAACAAAAATCAATTTTCCTGTAAAAAAATTGACATGTTTCATAAAATTGATTTTTTTCAGAAATACAATTTGTTTATCCTGTTCAAAATGCCAGAATTCAAACTTGATGATTTGGGAAATGAAGTTGATATTTAATTTCAGTAATGGTGAAATCAAGTTGATTCTTATTTTCAGAATCAGTGAAATTGTTTGGAAATTTATTTTTAATAAAGGTGAAACCCACAAGAAATATTGTTTACAGCATTGTGAAAAATTGAATCAATAATTGTGATTTAATGATGACCATTTTGATACTTATTGAGGAAAACAGTGGCCAAAAATAGTGACTTGATGTCACTGGTCAGCCAGAGACCCTAATTTGGCCCTGGTGTCTCAGGTTTGATGTCTCACTTTTGTCTCACTCTCATATATGAAGGGGTTCTCACTAAAGGTTGTGGAGTTTTTTTTTTGTGTGTTTTTCTTTTTTAGGATGGTGCGGGGAATCAAGACGATTCATTTCTGGGGCCGGCCAGGCATTATATATATTTAAAGAACTATATAAAACACGCAGTTTTTTATATATAATAGTTGGGGAAAAATCTAAGGAAGGAAGATGGCGCAGCAGAGCAGGTGGCGGAGCTGACCACCCACACAATGATGCTCACAGAGGAGCTTGCAACAGTCCGCAGCTGGGATCCTAACCAATTGTTGGAGGATGGCCTGTAATTGCTTGTCTGATTTGGGGAGTTACTGGTCAATTTTGGCTTCCTCAATTCCTTCACTGCAGTCCTTGTTGTTGCTTTGGATAGCCGCATGGTACACAAAGACCAGAAGGAATTGGGTTAACTGAGGTGTGAAAGAGTTGGAAAATTGGAGTTGAAATTGAGGCAACGGAGTCAGAATTGGTGATGAACAATGTGGAAATATTTGAACCAGTGATGGAGGCAACAGTGACTCAGCGGTGGGTGCAGGAGCTGTTAGGAGATTTTTATGGAGTTAGTAAAAAAAAGAAAAAAAAAACTTATGGGGTATTTGAAGCAAGTTGGAGCTGATCAATATAGCCAATTGTGGGGAGTCAACCTCTGCAGGAAGAGCCAAAGTTGGAGGAGATGGGGTTGGATTAATAGGCGCCAGAGGGCAAGGAGAAGGAGGTTGGAAGTGGGGAACTCTGGGAGAAACCAGAGGTGGTATTGGAGCCATAGACACACAAACAAATATTGGAGATGTGTTGGGCCTGCTCAGTCCTTTACTGAGTCCAAAATTAAAGTTATAACAATGGCCCCAGGCTTGCATGGCATCCCCCCAGGTGGCAGAGGTGGCAAAATCCATGCGTTGAGGAGGGGGAGAAAGGAGGTCTGTGGCCTCCCCAAAGGGTGACAAAAAAGCAGAGAAATCTGGCTCCAGAGTCCAGTTTTCTGTCTTGATTGGCTTGTCATTATCCACCAAAAATTTGGTATTGGGCCACAATGGCAAAAGTTGTGGCAGGGACTCAAGGTGGAGTGGGGACAAGGTGGAGGAAAAGTCCACAAAGAACCAGGGGTTGGGGAAACAAAAAAACACCTGCGGTGGACTAGATGGCAGGTGTTGCAAGCTGGAAAATGAGAAGTGGGGCTGCATTCTATCCCTGTTTTTGTACAGTATTTGCATGATTCCATGGTGAGGAATTTTCTTTTTGGGAAGGTCTTGGTTGTAGTTTTTAGGATTTAGGAGAAGTGGGGTATTTGGGAGGGTAGTCTAGCTTTGTGGAACATGGGAAATGTCAGCCTCCTGGATGCCAAGACCCTTGCTATCCTTTAGCTACCAGACGTGATAGAAAAAATAATAAATATAATATTTAATAACTGCAGCAAACATCCGTAAAATATTTGGATTGAGCTTATTGAAAGGTTAATTGGTTTGGCTATATTTTATTGTTATAAATCAATATGACTAAATTGATGATTAAATATTTTTATAGAGGGGCCACAATTATATTGGGGATCTTTAAAACCTCTCTTCAGGGATTTCAGTATGAAAACACGTAGTCCTGGTTACTTTGGGTCCTTTAGTTTAAAGGATATTTTACCCAAAGATAATATGTATATAAAATACACGGTGGAGTGGCAGGGCCTTGTAACCAATCCGCCATGACAGAAAAAGGATATTAAAACTCAATGGTATATTATTAAATCCTTTGGGTATCTGTTTGGGACGTGCACTGATGGGTTAAACCTATATACTGGGGTTATAAGGCTGTTCAGCAGTTTTGTTGGTAAAAAAGAGGTTTAGGACGGATATTATTGATCAGACTTAGCCATAAATCCCTTAATTATCTCTTATAAGTACTTTATTACCTTGGCACGGTGTCTGGATATAAATATAACTGGGTCTCTGCCTATCAATATCCTCAAAAGAGCTCTTTATTTATAGCTTTTGGAGTCCCAATACTATCCTTCTGAGGGGTACAGGGGCTCAAAGTGACAGACACTAAGGCTAGCAGGGTAACCAGTGGCAGCCTGTCAGGTGTTCTTGGTTCTATAGCACGGGTAGCCTCTAATTCCTGAGGGTATGGGAATTTTTCTACTTTATAATAGATATTAGGACGTGTGAATAACACTAACCTGTCTTATTTATGTATTATTTAATTAATTATTCTTAGTAAATGTTCCCAGTAATTTGATAATTGATTAAATAGATATTTCTACGGACATTCTGATGTCAGGTGAGTTCTCATTATGTATTAAATAACTGGAGTAAAGTCATGATATTGATTTTACTCCTTATTTTCGAGGTCCAGTTGATTTACTAAGATAATTAATTAAAAATATAAGTCATGGGAATTAATAATTTTACATCGTTATTTTTCTTAGTATGTCACAAAGATATTGATGTCTAGAAATTCTCATAAAAGTATATTAAAGTATTTTAATATATTTTTAAAAGTTGTCATTGTCTTATTTTTGAAATTCTCGGTACTTTGAATTATATTTAATAAAAAATACATTTAAGGGTTATTTAAGTATTTTTATATAATATTATGCACGTTTAGACTATCTACTATCCACGGGGACATTTATTACATATGTAGAATGTTCCCGTGTGGGTTGTAGCATGTTTACGCAGTACCTAAGGCTTTCAGGTGGCCTGTCATTCTGTCAACCCGTAGTCCCGCGGCTGCGTACTTGTCAGAGGCCCAGGGCTGCGTACACAACCTTGGCAGAGTGACAGGGATTTATCCCAGCCGCACGTGTGTGCATGGATTCTGTGGCTGCGTGCAGGAATTGTGACAAAACACATTTCCGTACGTAACTCCTAAAATATACATAACACCCCAATTCTGACTGAATCTTAGGTGTGAAACCTATACGTGACAATATGTGTAAAATCTTTAATTGACCAAAAAGCTTAATAGTGGAGCCATGGTATTTTGGTTTTTCTTTCCTTAATTATTTAAAAATATAAGGAGTTGGATTTCAAGGGTAGGGTCAGTGAGTGACCCTACCTAATTTTGTGAGTACAATCCATTTCTGTATTAATATTTTTGGTTTCCCTAATCCTTCTTAGGTTAATTATATTATTATTATTGTTTTTATGTCATTTTTGTTAATTTTGCAGCTTTCTCTGCAATAGTAGCAAGCTGACATTCCCCCACTCCAAGATATGGCCATATCTGAAGAAAATCTGGAGGATTTTGGGAGAAAATTAACTTCATGTGTGTTTCAGTTCCTTTTGCTGGCCCTGTAGTTTTGGAGATTTATTGGTCCATCAGGTATGTTATTTTATGGTAACCATTCATCTTTGTCTACAGATTCTCCTTTGTATCTTACTAAGTATAGTCTAACATCTTTTCCTTGTACTCTCTCTTTCTTGTCTCTCAATATCCTTCTGAATTTCCCTTTTTCATTCACAGGGTCAGGTTCTATTGGGATTATTGCTGGAGGGAGGTTGCTACCTTTTCTTGGTTGATAGTGTTTGACTAGGCTAACAGGAAATAATTGATCTTTCCTTGATAATTCTTCACTCAAGATTACTTCCACAGCATTTTTGCCATGCATCTTTTTGATAACAAATGGTCCAAAAAAGGCTGGTTTCAGCTTTGTTTTACCTGCTAGATTGTTGAAGTTGGTAGTGGATATCAAAATCTGATCTCCTATTTTGAAGTCAGTTTCTTTATAAGATTTGTCCCATCTTATGCTGTATTCTACTTCTTTTTCTACACATTTTTGAGAATGATTATTTGCCTGAGTATAATCATTGAGCATTATTAAGTCTCCTGCCATTCTTGACTTGTCATTATGCCTAGCTATGATTACAGGTGTGGTCACATCTACCTGTTCATTATGCCCTACTTTCCTTAATACTTGTAATTCTATTAGTTCTTGGATATGTTCCTCAAGAGCTTTTCCAGACTTAGGACTAGAAGGATAGTCTGGCCTTCTTAATTTTGGAGGATAAGGAGACTTAATGGTCAATGTTAACACCATATCATGTCCTTTAATATCACCAATGGGATGATCTTTAGTACAAAAATCATGTTGGCTCTCAAAGCAGACTTTCAATATATCTTTCTTCTTTTCCTCAGAAATTTTCATACTCAGAGCTTCTTGAGAGAAGTAATCTGGGTCAAGTTCTTCTAAATGTTTTTGATAAGTAGAGTAGGGGAAGTTAGATTGAATGGTGCATATCTTAAACTTATTTTCCCAATTACGGCCTACTGTGAATATTCTCCCTTTACTTTGGAACACATCTATACCATATAGACATAAGGAATCATTCCCCAGTATCAGGTAGTCACATAGTCCGTTGAGCAATGCTAAAAATTCCACTTGTATTCTCAAAGATCCTTTAGTATGAGGTAGTATTATAGGACAGTCCATACTCCAATAGCATTCATGGTAGAGTTTCAAGAGCTTAATCTGGCTTTTGGGATGGGCAGAAGTTGTTCTACCAATTGGGATTCCATTTGTTTAAGAATTCAGCACAGAAACATGAGAAAAAAGCTCCACTATCCAGTAATAAACTTATAGGTCTTTTTTGACACAATCCTGTTGCATAACAAGTTTGACCATTGGTATAACTTTTCCCACTCATAGGTTTAACTTTTAATGGTTTGACATCCGTAATATGTCTAGGAATTATGGTAGGATCCCATTTTTGGGGAAAACTAAAGTCCCCATGGATGTTATTGATTTCTATAGAAGTGCCTATATCTCCCTATATAACATTAACAGGGTTAGTCAGGATCAATTTACTTTCAGAAAGGAATCCTTCATTATCAGCTATATCTTCATAGATCTGATTCCCTTCAAACTCCAGCTCTCCTTCCAAGAATGCTATCTTTCTTTTTTTCATGGGCAGTCTTGGAGGTTGTTCTCTGGTTTTGTTCATGATATAGTTCTCTTTGGGTCTAGAAGGGGCTTTCTTGTCTAACCCATTCAAGTCTATTAATTCTTCTAGCACATTGATTAGAGTTTGCAAGTCAGCATCCATACTCATCCTAAATCTTGAACTATGGTTAAGATTGCCAGGACACTGGTCCAGGAGTCTTCCAATCTTTAATTCTGTTCCAAGCACCATTTTTGAGGTTTATCCTTGGAGGGGAAAAATGAGGAATTTTTTTGAATTGTTTCATCATTTTTCTTTTCCACATTCTAGAACCAAATTTTTCTTTAATCAGAAGTTTCCAAGAATTCCATGGTAAGGATCCTACTTCTTCTCTTTTACTGATAAACCAGTCCAAGGCTACTCCTTCAAATAGTCTGGGAAGCCTGACTACAGCTAAAGCTTCTGTCAGGTCATAAGAGTTAATAGTGTAGTCAATAAATTTAAGAGAATTTACATGATTGTATTCTCCTTCACTGGAGAACTTGGGCCATTCAGAAATAAGGGGTAACAGTTTGAGGGATTGCTCCATCTCAGGGGTAGGACTAGGGCTAAAGGTGTCACTCCTATGCATTCCTAATAGGGGTGGTGCATAAGGAGTAGTGGTTTGTCTGGGAGGTTTTGATTCCTCTGTGGTACTCCCCAAGGGGTTGGTCAGACAGAATTTTAAGTCTCTAAGATCATTTGTTATCAGATTAAGTTGCAGGTCCACTTTGTTATTAAGAACATCCAGATTTGCACTAAGGGATAGAATAGAGCTGTTAGTAGTGGTTAGCAATTCTTCTTTTAAGGGTTGGAAAGACATAATAAAATCTTCTTTGATTCCTGATAACATATTCTCAATTTTTTGAGTCTGTCTTATCCTACAATGATTCATTGTCTCCAATAACTATTCTGTGTGTTCTTTGATTTTTTCCATTCCTACTATCTTTGTTTGGTTATTAATCAATTTGGCTACTACTGAGGTTAATTTATCCATTTGGGTATAAACACCGTCCAAATTTTCACAAACAATTTTGAAATTATGACTCATATCATTAGAGAAGGAAGTAATGACATCAGAGGTTTGTTTGGGCTCAGAATTAGAAGCTAATTGTTGTAAATATTTTTCCATTTTTGAGCTAGGGATGTTATCTGATCCCAGTCTTTCTTTCCCTTTGGCTTTGGATGGGAAGAGAATCTCTCATTTTGTGATCCTTTGCCTTTCAGTTGGGCTAATTGATCCCAAGGATTCCATTTTTCTACGCAGGGTTCTACCTCTTTCCTTGGAATCATTTTCTGAAGAGCTATCTGGGTAGCTTTTTCCTGGGAGATTATATTTTTCATAGACACCATGTTCTCCTTGGCTTGGGCTTCTTTGAACTCTTCCCAATATTTCACATGCTCTCTCACTAAATCTTTGATCCTGGCTTCCTTGGCCAGATTCTTCTAGGGTGGCTGCAGAGAATCTTCTTGTAAAGGAGGGTGGCTTGATTCTGCTACCTTCTCCGGCTCTAGGTTGGGAGAGGGCAGAAGTAATTGGTGCTTCTCCTTGTCAATCAACATTTGATTCATGGGTTCTGGTACCTTCATGGTTGTTTTTATTGGTGGTCTCATGGTTACTGGGACCTGTTGGCAAAGATAAATAGGAGAGAATTCTCCCTTAGGCTCTTGTGTTATGTCTATTCATTTTTGAATAAAAAGTTTATAAGTATTTTACAGAAAAAATTGGTAAAAATAAGTTTTATTCAAAACTCACTTAAGTTGATTTTCAAAGGTACCAAGACTTAATTGGGATAAAATTGATCCTTAGTAGATATTCCCAAGGGGTCTTGATGTGTTCAAATGAGGTCTTCATTTGCCCAATCAATATTTCAGGGCGTCCAGAGATATCTTGTCAGCTTTCTACTATTGCAAAGAAAGCTGCAAAAGTAACAAAAATAACATAAAAATAATAATAATACAATTGAACTAAGAAGGAGTAGGAAAAACATTAATATTATTACAGAAATGAATTTTTCACCCAAAATTAGGTAGGGGCACTCACTGACTCCACCCTTGAAATCCAACTCCTTATATTTTTAAATAATTAAGGAAAAAAACACCAAATTACTATGGCTTCACTATTGAAATTTTGGTCAATTAAATATTGCACACATATCGTCACGTATAGGTTTCACACCTAAAATTCAGTCAGAATTGAGGTTTTGTGTATATTTCAGGAGTTACAGATGAAAATGTGTTTTTTCACAATTCCCGCACGCAGCCGCAGCAGCCAATGCACCTGCACGCGGCTGAGATACAGCCCTGTCACTCCGTCATGGTCGTTTACACAGCCCTGGGCATCTGACAAGTGCGCAGCCGCGGGACTACGGGTTGACACAGTGACAGGCGGCCTGAGAGGCTTAGGTACTGCCTAAACATGATACAACCCACACGGGAATATTCTAAATATGTAATAAATGTTCCCATGGATAGTAGATAGTATAAAAAGTACATCATATTATATAAAAGTACTTAAATAGCCCTTATACCTATTTTTTATTAAATATAATTCACAGTACCAAGAATGTCAAAAATAAGACAATGACAACTTCTAAAAAAAATTAAAATACTTTAATAAACTTTTATGAGAACTTCTAGACGTCAATATCTTTGTGAAATACTAAGAAAACTAATGATCTAAAAATATTAGATGAATTCCCATGAACTTTTTTTTTTAAGTAATTATTTTAGTAAATCAACTGGAACTTGAAAATAAGGATTAAAATAAATATCATGACTTTTACTCCAGTTATCTAATACATAATGAGAACTCACCTGACATCAGGATGTCCGTAGAAATGTCTATTTATATAATTATTAAATTAATGCAAAGATTTACTAAGGATAATTAGTTAAATAATACATAAATGGGACAGATTAGTGTTATTCACACATCCTAATATCTATTATAAAGTAGAATAATTCCCATACCCTGAGGAATTAGAGGCTACCTGTGCTATAGAACCAAGAACAAATGACAGTTAAACCCTGGTTACCCTGCTAGCCTTGTTGTCTGTCCCTTTGAGCCCCTGTACCCCTCAGAAGGACAATATTGGGACTCCAAAAGCTATAAATAAAGAGCTCTTTTGAGGATATTAATGGGCAGAGACCCAGTTATATTTATATCCAGAAACCGTGCCACGGTAATCAAGTACTTATAACAGATAGGGAATGGATTTATGGCTAAGTCTGATCAATAATATCCATCCTCAACCTCATTTTTATCAATTAAAACTGCTGAACAACCTCATAACCCCAGTATACAGGTTTAACCCATCAGTGCAGGTATCAAACAGATACCCAAAGGATTTAACCATATACCAGTGAGTTTTATTATCCTCCCTTTGTCGTGGCAGCTTGGTTACAAGGCCCTGCCACTCCACCTTGTATCTTATTTACATATTATCTTTGGCTAAAATATCCTTTAAACTAAAGAGGCCAAAGTAACCAGGACTATGTGTTTTCATACTGAAATCCTGAAGAGAGGTGTTAAAGATCCCCAATATAATTGTGCCCCTCTATAAAAATTTTTAATAATCAATTTATTCATATTGATTTATAACAATAAACCATAACCAAACCACTTAACCTTGCAATAAGCTTAATCCAAATATTTTATGGATTTTTACTGCATTTATGAAATAATATATCTATTATTTATTCTATCGCCTCTGTTAGCTAAAGGATAGCAAGGTTCTTGGCATCTGGGGCTGAAAAGTTGGAGTCTGGCGGGGAAATATTCCATTTTATTATATTTAATACCTTGGACCAGACATTTCACAAAAAAATAAATCAAAGATAAATTTATCTGACTTCATAACCATGATTTATCATTGAATTCTTTTGCAGTGGACTTAAAAACCAATGCAGAATTAATAATCTATTTTTTTAATCTTTTAAAGATAAGAAAATAAGAATATATTAGAAATTATAAACCAACTGGTTGGAAAGCTTTAGCTCAAAGTAAAAACTCAGATAAACTCCTTGAACAAGAAGATCTTGAGAGGCGCATCAACTTTCAGGCCCTATCAAGGGAACATAAAGTTTGGAAGAAATACCGTATAAATTACTTCTTGAAATATAAAAGTAAGTATGCAACTTGTATCACCATATTATTTTTTTCAAAATAATATTAATTTATTTTATTAAACAATAAAATGAAAGTTTTTATCACTGAACCATCCTGTACCAGAAACCACTGCCACTGAATTTGATTTATTGGATCAAGAAATCCTAGGTTTCTCTGGACGCCCTGAAAATATTGATTTGGCAGGTGAAGACCTCATTGGAACACACAAAGGCCCTGTAGGATTACCTACTAAGGATCAATTTAACCCCAATAAAGTCTTGGTACCTTTGAACATTAACTTAATTGAGTTTTGAATGAAACTTATTATTACCAATTTTCTGTAAAATACTTATAAACATATTATTCTAAAATGAAGAGAAGTAAAACAAGAGCCTCAGGGAGAATTACCTCCTATGGATCTTTGCCAACAGCTCCCAGTAACCGTGAGACCACCAATAAGAACAATCATGAAGGGACTGGAACCTGTGAATCAAATTTTGATGGACAAGGAGCAGCACCAATTACTTCTGCCCTCTGCCAACCTAGAGCAGGAGAAGGTAGTAGAATCAAGCCACCCTCATTTACAAGAAGATTCCCTGCAGCCACCCCAGCAGAATCTGGCCAAGAAAGCCAGGATCAAAGACTTAGTCAAAGAGCATGTGAAATATTGGGAAGAATTCAAAGAAGCCCAAGCCAAGGAGGAAATGGTATCTATGAAAAAGATAATCTCCCCGGCAAAAGCCACCCAGATAGCTCTTCAGAAAATGATTAAAAGGAAAGAGGTAGAATCCTACGTAGAAAAGTGGAATCCTTGGGATCAATTAGCCCAACTGAAAGGCAAAGGATCAGGAAAGAAGAGATCCTCTTCCCATCCAGAACCAAAGGAACAAAAGACTGGGATCAGATAACATCCCTAGCTCAAAAATGGAAAAACCTTTACAGCAATTAGCTTCTAATTCTGAGCCAAAACATACCTCTGATGTAATTACTTCCTTTTATAATGATATGCATCATAATTTCAAAATTTGTTGTGAAATTTGGACGGTGTTTATACCCAAATGGATAAATTAACCTCAGCAGTAGCCAAATTGATTAATAAACAAACAAAGACGGTAGGAATGGAAGAGATTAAAGAACACACAGAACATTTATTGGAGACAATCAATCAAGGTAGGATCAGACAGACTCAAACAATTGAGAATATGTTATCAGCAATCCAATAAGATTTTATTATTTCTTTCCACCTGTTAAAAGAAGAATTTGTAAACACTACTAACAGCTCTATTCTATCCCTTAGTGACAAACTGGATGTGCTTGATAACAAAGTGGACCTGCAACTTAATCTGATCAAAAATGACCTTAGAGACTTGAAATTCCATCTGACCAACCCCTTGGGGAGTACCACAGAGGGACCAAAACCTCCCAGAAAAACCACTACTACTTATGCACCGCCCCTATTAGGAATGCATAGGAGTGACACCTTTAGGCCTAGTCCTACTCCTGAGATGGAGCAAGCCCTCAAACTGTTACCCCCTATTTATGAATGCCCCAAGTTCTCCAGTGAAGGAGAATACAATTGTATAAATTTTATTAAATTTATTGACTAGAATATTAACTCTTATGACCTGCCAGAAGCTATAGCTGTAGTCAGGCTGCCCAAAATGGTTGAAGAAGTAGAATTGGACTGGTTTATCAGTAAACAAGAAGAAGTAGGATCCTTACCATGGAATCGTTGGAAACTTCTGATTAAAGAACAATTCAGTTCTAGAATGTGGAAAAGAAAAATGATGAAAAATTTGGAAAATTCCTCATTTGACCCCTCCAAGAATAACTCTCACAAATGGTTCTTAGACCAGAAGAAAAGGTTGGATTATGCCTCAAAACAAAACAGAGTTACTGTCTTTCATTAGTTTTTGCAGTTATTACAGACAATAAATACCAAAGTTTGCTATGCTAACTTAGAGTCTGTATGAAGTATGCAACAACAACACTCTATTTGAAATGACTCATGAGAGACTGAAGAACTATGAGGAACTAAAAATAGCCATGCCCTCTACTATTTTACTCATCCAACCAGATTACTCCAAGCCCTTCAAACTGTACATTGACGCCTGCATGGAAGGGTTAGGAGCTGCTCTACATCAAGAAAGGACAGAAGAAGACAGACCAGTAGAGAAAAAAGTACTCTTCATATCTAGACAAATCAAAGATACAGAAAAGAGATATGGACCAAGTCAGTTGGAATGTTTGGCACTAGTATGGGCTTTATAAAAGCTACACTATTACTGAGAAGGAACCACTATTCAAGTAATCATGGACTGTAATGCTTTAAGAAATCTTATGAACATGAAAACTCCCAGAAGACATATGCTCATGCGGCAAATTGCTATACAACAGTATAGAGGTCAGATTAATAGAGTGAATAAAGCTGGAGCTAAACATCAGAATGCTGATAGTCTAAGTAGGAATGCTTTGCCTAATGACTCTAACAATCCAGCATATGACCCTGAAGATCAAGAGATTTTTACTATCCTGAACATCAATCTTTTTGAATTGAATGCTCCAATAATGGGGATCCACTTATTTGAATTATATACTGCTTTATTCATCATACTAAGGGACAACTACTCTCCTGAAATCAAGCTTCTGATAACCATTATGGAATGTGAATCTCCAGAAGCAGCTCTGATAAATATTCTACCTGCTTCATTACTTAAACCCTAAAAAGCAGGAAGTTTTACCTGTTGGGATGGTCTCCTTTACTACAGACATCAACATTCGGGTGTATTAGTACTAAGATACAAAGAAAATATACAACATATACTCCAGGAATGCCATGACAACTCTTCATCAGGGCATCCATTGACAGAAAGAACTTTGGAGAAATTGAAACAAATTGCTTGGTAGATAGAATGGAAAGAAATCACTATTAAATATGTTACTAGCTGTGAAACCTGCCAAAAATCTAATAGAACTACTGGAAAAAGTTTTGGACTCTTACAGAAAATCTCTGAACCTACAAACAGATGTGAAATCATTAATATGGATTTTGTCCCCGGCCTCCCCCCTGGAGATACTCATTCATACAACTCTGTCCTAGTTATAGTTGACAGATATTCTAGGAAGGCAAAATTCTTACCTAACCACACAGAAGATAGTGCTATGGATGTAGCTTTTCTATTCTGGAACAGGATCATAGCTGATGTGGGTATACCCAAGATTATAATCAGTGACAGAGACCCCAAATTCACCTCTGAGTTTTGGAGGAATCTACATGATATACTGGGTACTACTCTAGCATTTTCTACAGCATACCATCCCAAAACTGATGGATTAGCTGAGAGAATGATACAGAACCTAGAAGATATGTTAAGGTGGTTCTGTATTATTGCCATGATTGGGTAAGCCTACTCCCAGCCCTAGAAATGGCTTATAACAGCAGTAAACATTCTACTACCAAGGAAGCTCCTTAAATACTAGAAAGACGATGGATTCCAAAACTCCCTAGGAATAGCTTAAACTATAACTTAGCCACTATTCATCCAACATCTCTTGAATTTAAGAATATGATAGATCTGGCAAATAATCATTCTCAGAAATGTGTAGAAGAAGAAGTAGAATACAACAAAAAAAGATGGGACAAATCACATAAAGAACCCAACTTTAAAATAGGAGATTAGATCTTGATATCTACAAAAAATTTCAACAATCTAGCAGGTAACAGAAAACTGAAACCAGCCTTTGTTGGACCATTTTTTATCAAAAAGATGCATGTCAAAAATGGTGTGGAAGTTATCGTGAGTGAAGAATTATCAAGGAATCACCCAGTATTTCCTGTTAGCCTAGTCAAACACTTTCAACCAAGAGAAGGTAGCAACCTCCCTCCAGCAATAATCCCAATTGAACCTGACCCTGTGAAAGAAAAAGGGAAAGTCAACAGGATATTGAGAGAAAAGAAAGAGAGAGTATAAGGAAAAGATGTTAGACTATACTTAGTAAGATACAAAGGAGAATCTGCAGACATAGATGAATGGTTACCAGAAAATAAAAAACTGTTGGACCAATACATCTCAGAAACTACATGGCCAGCAAAAGGAACTGAAACACACATGAAGTTAATTTTCTCCCAAAATCCTCCAGACCTTCTTCAGACATGGCCATATCTTGGAGTGGGGGAATGTCAACTTGCTACTATTGCAAAGCAAGCTGAAAAAGTAACAAAAATAACATACAAATAATAATAATACAATTAACCTTAGAATGAGTAGGAAAACCATCAATATTATTACAGAAATGTATTTTAAACACAAAATTAGGTAGGGTCACTCACTGACCCCACCCTTGAAATCCAACTCCTTATATTTTGAAATAATGAAGGAAAGAAAGACCAAAATACCATGGCTCCACTATTGAGATTTTTGGTCAATTCAATACTTTACATTTACTGTCACGTAAATTTTTCAAACCTAAACTTCAGTCAGAATTGAGGTGTTGTGTATATTTTAGGAGTTATGGACAGAAATGTGTTTTTTCACAATTCCCACACGCAGCCGTGGCAGCCAATGCACCTGCGCGCCGCTAAGATACAGCCCTGTCACTCTTTCAAGGTTGTGTATGCAGCCCTGGGGCTCTGACAAGTCGGCAGCTGCGGGAATACAGGATGAAAGAGTGAAAGGCGGCCTGAGAGGCTTAGGTACTTTGTAAACATGCTACAACCCATACGGGAACATTGTACATATGTAATAAATGTTCCCGTGGATAGTAGATAGTATAAAAAGTAAATAATATTATATAAAAATACTTAAATAGCTCTTATACTTATTTTTTGTTAAATATAATTCAAAGTACCAAGAATGTCGAAAATAAGACAATGAAAAATTTTACAACTATATTAAAATACTTTAATATATTTTTATGAGAATGTCTAGACATAAATATTTTTGTGATATACTAAAAAACCTAATGGTGTAAAAATATTACATGAATTCTCATGAATTATATTTTTAAGTAATTATCTTAGAAAATAAACTGGAACTCGAAAATAAGAAGTAAAATCAATATCATGACTTTTACTCCAGTTGTATAATACATAATGAGGACTCGCCTGACATCACAATGTCCATAGAAATATATTTTTAAAATTATTAAATTACTGTGAAGATTTACTAAGGATATTTAGTTGAATAATACATAAATAAGACAGGTTAGTGTTATTCACACGTCCTAATATCTATTATAAAGTAGAAGAGTTCCCATACCCTGAGGAATTAGATGCTACCCGTGCTATAGCAGCAAGAACACCTGACAGGCTACCCCTGGTTACCCTGCTAGTCTTAGTGTCTGTCACTTTGAGACCCTGTACCCCTTAGAAGGACAATATTGGGACTCCAAAAGCTATAAATAAAGAGCTCTTTTGGGGATATTGATGGGCAGAGACCCAGTTATATTTATATCCAGACACCGTTCCAAGGTAATCAAGTACTTATAAGAGATAAGTAAGGGATTTATGGCTAAGTCTGATCAATAATATCCATCCTCAACCTCTTTTCTATCAATTAAACTGATGAACAACCTTATAACCACAGTATACAGGTTCAACCCATCAGTGCACGTCTCAAACAGATACCCAAAGAATTTCATAAAATACCAGTGAGTTTCATTACCCTTTGTCTGTCGTGGAAGCTTGATTACAAGGCCCTGCCACTCCGTCGTGTATTTTATGTACATATTATCTTTGGTTAAAATATGCTTTAAACTAAAGAGCCCAAAGTAACCAGGACTACGTGTTTTTATAGTGAAATACCTGAAGAGAGGTGTTAAAGATCCCTAATATAATTGTGTCCCCTCTATAAAAATATTGAATAATCAATTTATTCATATTGATTTATAAAAATAAACCATAACCAAACCACTTAACCTTGCAATAAGCTTAATCCAAAAATTTTATGGATTTTTACTGCATTTATGAAATAATATATCTATTATTTATTCTATCACCTCTGGTAGCTAAAGGATAGCAAGGGTCTTTGCATCCAGGAGGCTGACATATCTGGGATTTCTTGATCCAATAAATCAATTTCAGTGGCGGTGGTTTCTGGTACAGGAGGGTTCACTGATGTAAAAAAGTTTCTTTTGTTGGTTGATAAAATATATTAATATTCCTTTAAAAGATAATATGGTAATACAAGTTTTATGATTACTTTTATATTTCAAAAAGTAATTTATACAGTATTTGTGACAAGCTTTATGTCTCCTTAATAGGGCCTGAAAGTTGATACGCCTCTCAAGATCTTCTTGTTCAAGGAGTTTATCTAAGTGTTTAGGTGCAGAGGAGATATTAATTTGCTCTGCTTGAGTTAAAGATTTTCATCCAGTAGTTTTACAATTTTTTATATATTCTTCCTTTCTTATCTTTAAAAGATTTAAATAATAGACTCTTAATTCCGAATTGGTTTTAAAATCCACTGCAAAAGAATTTAATGATAATTCACAGTTAAAAAGTCAGATAAATTTATGTTTGATTTATTTTTACGTGAAATGTCCAGTCCAAGGTATTGAATATAATAAAATGGAATATTTCCCAGCCAGAACCCAAATTTTCAGCCTCCTGGATTCCAAGACCCTTGCTATCCTTTAGCTACCAGGGGTGATAGAATAAATAATAAATTTATTATTTAATAACTGCAGCAAAAATCCGTAAAATATTTGGATTAAGCTTATTGCAAGGTGAATCGGTTTGGTTATAGTTTATTGTTATAGATCAATATGAATAAATTGATTATTAAATATTTTTATAGAGGGGCCACAATTATATTGGGGATCTTTAACACCTCTCTTCAGGGATTTCAGTATGAAAACACATAGTCCTGGTTACTTTGGGCTCTTAAGTTGAAAGGATATTTTATGCAAAGATAATTTGTATATAAAATACACAGTGTAGTGCCAGGGCCTTGTAACCAATATAAGAAAACAGAAAAAGGATAATAAAAATCACTGGTATATTATTGAATCCTTTGGGTATCTGTTTGGGACGTGCACTGATGGGTTAAACCTGTATACTGGGGTTATAAGGTTGCTCAGCAGTTTTGATTGGTAAAAAAGAGGTTGGGGACGGATTCTGTTGAATTTACTTGGCCATAAATCCCTTAATTATCTCTTATAAGTACTCGATTACCTTGGCATGGAGTCTGGATATAAATATAACTGGGTCTCTGCCTATCAATATCCTCAAAAGAGCTCTTTATTTATAGCTTTTGGAGTTCCAATACTATCCTTCTGAGGGGTACAGGGGCTCAAAGGGACAGACACTAAGGCTAGCAGGGTAACCAGTGGTAGCCTGTCACGTGTTCGTGGTGCTATAGCACGGGTAGCATCTAATTCCTCATGGTATTTGAATTATTCTACTTTATAATAGATATTAGGACGTGTGAATAACACTAACCTGTCTTATTTATGTATTATTTATTTAATTATCCTTAGGAAATGTTCCCAGTAATTTCATAATTGATTAAACAGATATTTCTACAGACATTCTGATGTCAGGTGAGTTCTCATTATGTATTAAATAACTGGAGTAAAGTCATGATATTGATTTTACTCCTTATTTTTGAGTTCAAGTTGATTTACTAAGATAATTAATTAAAAATATAATTCATGGGAATTCATGTAATACTTTTACATCATTAGTTTTCTTAGTATGTCGCAAAGATATTGATGTCTAGAAATTCACATAAAAGTATATTAAAGTATTTTAACATATTTTTAGAAGTTGTCATTGTCCTATTTTTGACATTCTTGGTCCTTTGAATTATATTGAATAAAAAATACCTATAAGGGTTTTTTATGTATTTTTATATAATATTATGTACTTTTAGACTATGTAATATCAACAGGAACCTTTATTACATATTTAGAATGTTCCCGTGTGGGTTGTAGCATGTTTATCCGGTACCTAAGCCTCTCAGGCCGCCTGTCATCTTTTCAACCCGTATTCCCATGGCTGCGGACTTGTGAGAGCCCCAGGGCTGCATACACAACCTTGACGGAGTGACAGGGCTGTATCTCAGCCGCGCGCGGGTGCATTGGCTGCCATGGCTGCTCGCGGGAATTGTGAAAAAACACATTTCCGTCTGTAACTCCTAAAATATAAACAACACCTCAATTTTGACTGAATTTTAGGTGTGAAACCTATACGTGACGATACGTGTGAAATATTGAATTGACCAAAAAGCTCAATAGTGGAGCCATGGTATTTTGGTCTTTCTTTCCTTAATTATTTAAAAATATAAGGAGTTGGATTTCAAGGGTGGGGTCGGCAAGTGACCCTACCCAATTTTGTGTGGAAAATCCATTTCTGTATTAATATTCATGGTTTTCCTACTATGTTTTAGTTTAATTATTTTATTATTATTTTTATGTTATTTTTGTTACTTTTGCAGCTTGCTCTGCAATAGTAGCCAGCTGAAAGGAAACCTGGGGAGATAATTCAAGTTGGGGGGGGGGGGGGTTTGGTGGTTTTTTATAGACACAAAGGCAAGTAGGCTCAGCAACGGACATTCAAACTGAAGCAGCTCTGCAGTGGCTGGAAGTCCACAGCACAATAGGCTTGGAAAAGCCCATTGGCAGACTTTCTAATCTGGAGTAGAAAAGTCAGGATCAGAATTGGTGCGGTGCAGGCTTTCCATGGCACAATTGAAAGGATGAGTTGGAGGTTTTGCCTTTTTTGGACAAAAAACATGTTTGAAAGTAAATTACCCTCTGAAACTATGGGTTTACAAGTGCGGAAGCAAGTGATCAAAGCTATGTAGTAGACCAAGGCCTGAATATTGGTTATGCACTGAGGCTGGGAGATTATGGGAAAATCAACACTATAGCTGAGGAGGTCACATGCGGATTTTTGGCGATTTGTTGGTTATGCTGCATGCAGCATTAGTAGAGTCCTGTAGGGAAGATAAATGGGGATCTGTTTTCAGTTATGCATTGGCCCAAATAAACTGTTGGCAAGATTGGGAAAATAAATTTCCAAAACTAATGAAAAAAATTTGATCAGGTAAGGATGGACTAAGTGTGAGCAAAATCATTGCAGAATACACAGAGGTGGTTAGGAGGAATAGTTTATCTTTTGTTATTTTCATTCTTTTGGACAGTGCTTTTGAGTTGTATATATAAAAGGAGCATTCCCTGAACTGGAAATGGGGGGATCTTATCTTATCTTATATTATGGAATTAATTCAGGCGTACAATAAACAATCTTTCTTGGAGAGAACTCTTTTGCTAAAGTAACTTGGAGTCTTTGATAGAGAAAATTGAAGTGCAGAGATTTTTGGGAGTGATCTTTTTTATTTGAATTATTTCATCACGTGTTAGCCTAAAGAGGTGTCTAGTTTAGTGAAGAGTAGTTTTGCAGATAATTGGAGAGGGGAGTAGGGCATGATTCTCAACTGCTGCGGGCCGTAGTATCACACGACCACCCCATGTACTACAGGGAAATTCTTAGATCATCGTGAGCGCAAAGGAATGCTGAGTGCAAGGGCAAGTGCAAGTAGCAAGACTCAGTTGCGAAGTGCAAACCTGGTTATGACACTCAAAAAACGGCGAGGGGAATGGAATGTGTTCTGATGAAGGAAACTCAACCTGATTCTGATGTGATAACTAGGTTGTAGCAAAATGCGAGAACATATGAAATTAACTAACTGAGGAGACAATCATCAGGCAAGGGGATAGCCCTTATAAGGTAATCCAAAGTGACTAGATACAACCTGGTGATGAGCTAACTACAGTTGAAGGCGGTGAGGCAATGAATGACAGGAACGGGATAGGAAATGAAGCAGTAGTACATATCCAAGGTCATAGCGTAAGTGAAAGACAATCAGATCTGAGCGTATCATTGTATGATGAATTGGGACAGGAGCAAATGACGTTGAAGGTAATCCAAATGAGAAGTAATAGTGTATGCATAGTAGGGACTAGTCCAATTGCAAACTGTACAGTAGTGATGGCTTAGTTAGACGTAGATGCAAACTAACAAACAGTGCGTGACCAAAGATGGAAGTCCAAGGCTGTTGATTGGCCAGGGAAGGAGATTGGATCTCATAATGGATGGCCAACCAGTATGAAGTTAACCGCATAGTTTGCAAGTATATACTGAGTTGGTTGCTGTGGTGTCAATTTATAGACACGGATTGGGGACTGCTTTGTGGCTGCGCGCTCAGCATTGGAGGAAAGCGGGCTCAGCATTAGGGTATGCGGAGTGCTCAGCAGCAGCAGCTGTTTGGCTCCACACCTGGTGGACAGGTCGGACTCAGAATTCAATGCGGCGTGGGCAGCAATGCGCCTTGGAGATTGGATTTGAAGGTAGTGCGCTCGACTAGGTTTGCGGGCGCGCCGGTTTGGATACGTAGGGGCGGAGCAATCCGGGGGTTATGAAGGAACGGATGGAGCGCGCGCGCAAGCGCACGGATCATGCCGGATATTACCAAACACCCACGACAGGCACGGAAAAACAGATACGGACAGGCGCGGGGGGCTCCGAGTAGGGCGCGGCGCAAGGACCGCATCATGAGAAGGATGAAATGGATGGACAGAACGGCGTATGGATGACAGGGGGAGTTTGGTATGGAGGAGGTGGGGAGAGGAGGCTAGGGTTTTTGTTTAGGGATTGTTTTCTGTTTCTTTGTCATACTGTCATTTGCGCGTGTAATTAGGTTAGGGTTGAGGGGGAGGACTTATGCTCACTCCAAACTCTGGGTTGGAGGAGAGGGAGGCATGGATGCAGAGGAGGAAGAATCACATCACATCATTGGATTGGATCACTCATCTCACCAGGAGATTAAAGGAACTCATACTGGATACACATCCAGGTGGAAAGTTCTTAGGATTGAAGGATTGGCAATTTCTCTCTCTCTCCCTACTTTTCCTTATATCTTATCTCCTTTTTTCTATTTCTCATTTAAGTGCAACTTTGGACATCCTCATCTCCTTTCAAATGCAGGGAACCATTAACTTCCAAACCTTGGGACAATTATAGGGGGATAACCCTCTATTCTTTCCACATCTGGGGGTCTGGCCGGGAAGTAACCTTCCGTTTCTTGTCTTTCAAAGGTAACTGGGCGCGATTTCCTATTCATACCTCCCTACAGTTGCTCCTTCTTCTTTTTCTCCTTCTCCTTCTGTCTCCTGGTCCGCTACTCCAACCCCACTCTTGTCTTCCATCCCTCCTCCTCCCCCTCCCTCCGCTCGACCCAGGAAAAGCTACGCCATTCCCCCATTGGTCTCCAGTGACCATGAACCCACTTGTCCGGTTGGCATCAGGCCGCACAACTACCCTCACATCCAATTCAACACTGCGGATTTGGAGCAATTCATCTCAAGATACAAAGGTATTTCAGATGTGGAAGGTGCGTTGGACGCTGATAAGGCCCGGCTTGTTGTCCTGTTCATTATGGAAAAAGAGAAGCTCCGGGATGTGGAGGAAATGGAAGGCTATAAGAATCAAGATTGGCCAAAACTGAAGGCGGAGATCCTAACGCGGTGGGGTAGGCGCAAACCTCAATTCTGGGAAAGAAATTTTGACCGCGTGGCCTTGGAGGCGAGCGCGCGCGGAGGAGTCAGAACGCGGGTGGAGCTGGCGGAGTACACCTCAACATTCAATTGTATCTATTGGGACTTGTCAAAGAACAAGATGGTGGCGGGACAGAAGGTGGCCATGAAAAGGCATTTCTGGGCAGTTTAGGCGCTCAACTCTGGGCAAGGGTGCAGGGGCATCTTTACAATCACAACTTGGTAAAGCGGTCATTGGACGGGAGCATTGCACTCCTTCCGGAGTTGGCTGTCATTTGCCGGGCTGTGGAGAGTGAGCTCGACTTAGAGAAGCTTATTGAGGACACCCCTAAGTCCTTCCCAGCGGGACCAAAGAAATCTGCCCCCCAGGTTCCGGCTCCGGTGCAATTTCCGGCCCCAGTTCCACCTACTTCCACGCGTGTTCCGGTTCCTCAACCCGCGTCAGCCCCTCCGGTAAGCAAATTGATGGAAGTGATGAAGGACCTGAAGATCTGCATGAGCCGTATGGGCCAGCAGCAGCCGCAAGGGCCTCCACCTCACATGGTGGAAGGGTTTTGGCTGCCCAGTACCTTTGTGCCAAGGGGGTGCTTGTACTGCCAGGCAAACGGTCATTGGCGATTGGCGTGCAAGGAGCTTACAAAGGATCTCAGCGTGGGATTGGTTTGAACAGCGGGGATGGGGTACATGTTTCCGACGGACAAACAGATTCCAATGGAGCCAAGCCAGCCAACCGCAATGCAGCAGGTGCGCACACGGGGTCAGGAGGCGGGAACAATGGACAAGCGTCACTGGGCATTGTTACCAGTCCCGGATTGTGGCAACCACCTCGGGTGGAAGCTGAGGTAAGGGTAGTGGCAACGGAAGAAAAGGTGGCAGTCTCCAATAAAATGGAGGTGGACGCAAAGGAGCGACCCCGTCGGGCGTTCCAAAACCGGCCGCGCGCGTGCCCGGAACTGAGGCGCCAGCAGCAAACCCTGTAGGGAAGAAGAAAGCGGCGGACATTGTGCAAAGGGTGATGGGTAACAAGACTCTGGTTCTGCTGACCTTGCGGGAACTGGCGGCCGTGTCTCCAGTGGTGGTATAAAAGATGGTTCAGGTGTTGCGGGATTAAGGTCAGGGCCGGGTACCTCAGACGGTGCAGCAGGTTCATGTGGCGCGGAAGGAGGAGGGGCGCGGGGAGTGCGAGTTGAAATTGGTTTTGACTCCGCTTGCTTACGTTCCAATGGTCATAGCGGGAAGGAAGGTGTGGCCTATGGTGGACAGCGGTTCAATGGTTAACCTGCTGCCATCACGGATGGTGGATGATTTGGGGTTGGTCTGGAGGAAATGCGCAATGGGTCTCTGCGCGCTTAATGGAGGGGAGTGTCATGTGGATGGGGTAGTTGAGGAGGAGGAGGTTGAGGTTGCAAGGTTCCGTAGGCCCCTTTCTTTTCTTTTGCTTGATTGTGGGGATGTGATTTTGGGAAGGCCCTTGTGGATACCAATCCGGGACACCACTCAACAAAAAAAAAAAAAAAAAAAAAAAAAAAATATTTTTTGGTTGTACCCCTATGGGTACCTTCATTTCCCTTCATCTCTCAACTTCTCCCTGTCCTAACGGTCTAGGACAGGCCTATTGCCTGTCTCTCCACTTCGATCCCCCCCTCCTATGTTCAACTCCTACTTGTCGCGCTTGCGGCCCTGACTTTTGGCAACGCGAGCAATCGTCAAACCACCTTTGACAATCCCTTTGATCCTATCATCTCCATTGTTTCATCTCCTCTCATCCAACCATCTCATCCTATCTCATCCCAAACTCAATCTCATCCCTCAGAACTAGACCCATCACCAGATCATCATCATCCTAGGCGCCAATCCTGGTTCGGTCGGCCATCAGATTGCTCTCCATCTCTCTCAGATCGGTCTCACCGTCATCGCTAGCGTCTCCTGCTTCAAATTTGTCGATTCCTTAACCAACCATGGATCGGGTTTTCATCAAACCTCTCGTCTTCAATTCATCCCTCGCTCAGATTCACGCCTTCAATCAATCCTTGGCTGCCTGTCTCAATCTATACTCTCCTTCCTCATCATCCTTTGATCCTCCCAACCCTCATCTTCTTCCTCCCCCTCCTCCACTCGCTCTCATCAACTGTCTACCGATCTCATCCTCAAACTCTCCATCATCTGCTACCCTTGCCCATCATCTGATCCGACCGACGACCGCAAGCGACCGCTCGCGGCCGTCGGAACCTTCACCCCATTGTTGCCGCCGATCAGGCGACAACAGCCATTGTCGACACCCGCGACCGCTGTCGCGGGTGTCCATCTGGTTGCCCGCGGTCATTCTTGACGCGGGCGACATTTCTTTTTTTTTTTCCCCTCATGTCATCTTTTTTTTTTTTTTTTTTATGTTTTCATTTTCCCGCACCTATTTGTAGTATCTCTTGTACATAGTATACAGGGCCTCATGTCTATAAAAGGAGGGGCTCTCCCCTGCCTTTTGGCCCAGCATCCAGCAGACAATCATCATCTCATCTCATCTGTCTCTCTCATCATCAGAAATCAACTTATCTGTGGACATCCTTCTCCACTTATCTGAGAAATTTATCTGGGTATATCCATGATTGCCCCTTGATCCTTTGAGCCTCCATACTCAAACTCTGTCCCTTGTGACCTTGATCCTTATCACCAACCAATAGCCTTTCTGGTTGAAGAAGAATTCCTGTCTGAATTCTTGGGTGTGTTATACCACTCAGATCCCTTTTTCCGACCATACTAGTCTTGATCTCTCCTTGATCATCTTTCTGGAGCCAATCACGTTTGATTGAAGGGGTTTTATTAAGCTTAAAACCTGGAGTGTTATACCTCCCTTCTTCTTTAAGGTTGAATTTTGCCACGCTATCCTTGAGTCCCTTGAGAAGTGTTGGGATATTCTTGCTCAAATTTGTTATTGATTTGCTTCTAGAGCTTCATAAACAAATTTATTTTGTTTTGTTCAGCCTCCCACAGTTATCTGGTACCCTTCAAGCGCTTGATTGCGGAGAGTTGGGCAGGTTCATTGAGAACCTGGAGGTTGGTTGGGATTGAGTTGGTCTTTCCTAATCAGCTTCTGACAACCAGAGTTATTAGCTTGTGGGCGTTGTTACTTACAACTGCCTTGTTCTATTGAACTCTGAACAAACCTTGACTTTTTTTTTCAAGTCTTTACCAACACCATCTTGCCTCAGATAGTGTTGTTTCCATCGCTACCGACAACTCTTATCCTCTTCCCTTACTTTGATTTCTCATCCATAAGGTTCTGGACCTTGATTCCGGTTACATTTAAATATTATTGTAACTCCTAGGAGGGCATCCTAAACAGCACCTTTCCCCTCCACAGAACTGCCATGGCTTAGCACCGTTTGGAGTCTTAAATTTGGTCCCCCGGGCCGGGATCAAACCAGCAACCTTGGGATTTACAGTCCCAAGAAATTTAAAATCAACCTCGAAATCCGATCTTTTTTTTTCTATTTTTTTTTCTCTTCTCAAATCTGATCCGTGGAGGCAACTTATCCTAGAAGTAAGTCCTCCCAATTTGTGCAACGCTTGGGTAAGATACTTGTTGTTTTCGGCGAAACCCTACTCTTACCACACTTGTGAGCCACTTTGGAAATCTTCTCTTTGGATCCCCTAGGAACTCTGTTATTCAATATGGCATCTTCCGCTACTCCAACCACCCCTGTCCAACCTAAGATGGTAAAGATCAAACCTCAGAACAACAACTTAGGCTTCAACGGTACAAATGTCGAGCAATTCTTGGACTCCTATGAAATGGCTGCTGAAGTGGATGGAGCTAGTGAATTTGATATGGCTTATCAGTTGCGATTCTTTATCTCCTCTGATGAAGTTATGGAGGTAATTGAGTCTTTTGAGGGATTTGAATCCCATAACTGGACGCTTCTCAGGAAGGCTATGTTGGCATACTGGGGTAAAATAGATGTGGCTAGGTTTACTCTGCAGGATTTGGATGCTCTGCTTTCTCAGTGGATCTCCAATGGTGGTATTTCTTCAGCCTCTGACTATCAGATTTTTAGGAAGTCTTGGGATCCCATTCAAAACTATCTTATCCGAAACGATCACATTGACACAGTGGACGAAATTGGAGCAAATTTCTTCCAATCTTTTTCGTCCGCTGTGCAGGAAAGGATTAAAGAAGAACTGGTCAAATCTGGATCCATGATTACCACCAGGGATAATTGATTCAAGCTCCCTGTTTTTCTTACCCTTAGGAGTACTGTGGATAAAGTCATGAAAGGTCAAACTGCTCTTACCTTTGAAAAGCCTAGAACTAATGAACCAGTCCATGCTCCTTCTTTTAAAGAGTCAAACAATATTATGATTAAAATGGAGGCAGATTGTAGGCCTAAAGCAGATCCTAATTCCAATTGGGAACCTACTACTATAGATGTAATCACCAAGTTACTTAGAGCCTTTGAGAACAAAATAGATCAAAAGATTTCTTCGCTAGCTACTCCTAAAACTCCTTCTTCTGTCCCCAAATCAACTCTGGTCTGTTACTACTGTCATAGGGAAGGCCATGGAACCGGACGATGCCAAGAACTTCAGAAGGACCTAAAGGAAAAATTGGTAGAGCAGAGGGGAAACAATTACTTCCTCCCTAATGGTGCTCTAATTCCTTTTGACTCGTCTCGTCCTATCCGACATGTGGTGGCCTCTTACCAGCCATCACCTCCTGTGAAAGCATCTCTTGCTTCTTTTGAATTTCAATCATCCTGTGGTACCCTCCAACCTTGGTATCCTCCAGCTATTTCTTCCTCTAGTCTTGCTGGGACTACTTATCAATCTGATCCAGCCAGGAAACAACATGAGGAAACTAAACCTCATAAGGCTCCTTCCTTGCCAACTTCAATCCTTTGAAAACCCGTTAAACGTCAATCATCACTTGAGCCTCCTTCCTCTGATGTAGAAGACATGGAGGTGGAAAAGGAACCACTCATGGAAAGGTTCCCAGATCACCCTGATCCTTCTCCCTCACCTCAACCTTCTAATCTTATCTTAGATTCTGCGTCACCTGAACTTCCTCCCTCCACTCAGCCCAAAGTTTGATTTGAAAGGGGCATCTCCAAGGATCACCCCAATGCTGTGGAGGGAGTATTAAAGAAAATTTCTCATCTCAAAATTCCTGATCTATCTGTGGCTGAACTCCTATCAATCTCTCCATCTGTTGCTGAAGGAATGATGAAATGGGTCTCTTGTCGACGTGTGGAAATTGGCCCTGAAGAACTCAAAGTCTCCTCTGGCACTTTAATGGAGGACTCTGGTGGAACCAGTCCTTCTTTAGACTCCAACCTTTATTCCTGTCCCCTCGGCTTCCTTCCTTGTTATCTTTGTGACTCAGCTAAAACTGTTTCTCCTCTTGTGGATTCTGGATCTCAGCTTAAATTAATCTCGGATGCTATGGCCTGCAAGCTCAAACTTAGTCCTAGGCTCAGCTTCAACTCTACAGTGTATGGGATAGGAAATCAAGCTTGTGAACTGGTTGGTATTGCTGAAGATGTACCCGTCAGGATTGGTTGAAATATTTTTGGAACCTTCCACTTTTGGATCACTCGTTTGGACAGTCCTATGATCTTGGGACGACCCTTCTTAATGGACTTTGGTGCAACTCTGATGTTTTCTGATCAAGTTGGGGAGGGAATTCTTCTCCCTGATGCTGATGGCAGGAAAATTGAAGTTCCTCTTTGCTCTTTGGATTCTGGTTTTTGGGAAAGAGATTTTCCTGGTCATTCTCCCAAATCATCTTTTATGGGGAAGCAGAAGGATAACTCTAGTTCCTCTCATTTTTTAGGGGAATAGTTGATCCTACTAATAATTTTGGTTCTTTTCAGCCTCAGACTGCAACTCAAGGGCCAAATTCCATCCCTCAGGCTTATTTTTCATTCCTTTTATCATTCTCTTCTGAGCTCAAGAATATTAAAAAACAAAAACATATCAAAATAGAAAAATCCAAAAATATTTCTTCTCCATCTCCTTCTCTCTCTGGATCTGTTGTGTCTTCTTTTCCATCTATCTTTGAGTCTAATCAATCTTCTCTCAGTTCCGGTTTGAATCTCCGCAATGAGTCTAAACTAGATCCTAATTGCAATTCTGTTTTTGGTGATTTTGGTATGAAGGAATATTGGCTTCAGTGGAGGCAATTTGGGGTACAAGTAAGTCCTCCCAATTGTGCACTGCCAGGGCAATCTTTTACCATCATTTTTGAAACCCTACCTTGTGCCACACATGTGAGCAACGTATTATCTCCTGGTTCTCCTTTTATGGAAAAGGCACCCTTCAAGGATATTGCAGAACATCGGACTTGGAAGATGTTGGAACTTGGACTCAGCTTTTGTAATCAAGTCTCTCTGGTCAACTCTTGGAGGAAACAAGAACTTCTCTCTTTTGCCACTAAGTATAAACCAGTTGCTAAGAAGATCCAACCAGTCAACCAGCCTATGCATCTCAACCTCAATCCTCCCCTCATGCGTCCTCCTCTCTCTCGCGATCCTTACTGTGGTCTTCCTCAATCTCTTACTGGTCCCTTTGTGCCTAATGGACGGGTCGCTGAAGAACTTCTGAAGGTGGTCAACTTTGGTCCAGATGGATGGCTTCTTCCTGATGAGTTAAATTTAATCAAAAATGTCTTATCTCTAAGGGAAAAATCTATTGCTTTCTGTGAAGAAGAGAGAAGTCTCTTGCGGGAATCCTATGGCCTCCCTTATATCATCCCTGTAGTTGAACATGATCCTTGGAAAAAGAAAAAGATCCCTATCCCTGCTGCTAAAGTTGACGAATTCATCAAGTTGGTCCGGGAACAAGTTCAAACTGGCCTGTATGAAAAGTCAACTTCTAGTTACTCCAGCCCCGTCTTCTGTGTTCTCAAGAGTAATGGTAAACTTAGAATAGTTCATGATCTTCAACCTCTTAATAAAGTTACTATGAAAGACTCTGGTATCCCTCCTGCTACTGAAGAATTTGTTAAATCCTTCGCGGGGAGAGCTTGCTATGGTCTAGGGGATATTATGGGTGGCTATGACGAAAAATCCTTACATCCTATTTCTTGTCCTCTCACTACTTTCGATACTCCTCTTGGTCGATTTCAACTTACTCGATTGCCGCAAGGAGCCACCAACTTGGTTGCAGTCTATCAGGCTCAGATGATGTGGATCCTTCAGGATGAAATCCCTGATCATGCTGGTATCTTTATTGACAATGGAGGAATTAAAGGTCCAGTATCTGACTATGATAATGAGCTCTTACCTTGGCATTCAGGAATTTGTCGTTTTATCTGGGAATATGCTACAACCTTGGAGAGGATTCTGTTTCAAATCTAGGAATCTGGCCTTACTTTCTCTGGATCCAAACTGGCGCCTTGTGTCCCTGCTCTGGAAATTGTTGGTCATGTGGTCTGCAAGGAAGGAAGAAGGATGGCACCAGCCAAAGTCAACAAGATCATCTCTTGGCCTACCCCAATCAATCCAACTGAAGTTAGGGGCTTTCTAGGTGTTGTCACTTATGTTAGAATCTTTATCCCATCTTTATCCGAAATCTGTGCACCCTTGCTTCGTCTAAGCAGAAAAGATGCTGAATGGATTTGGACCCAAGATTGTGAATTTGCTTTCCAGCTACTCAAAAGGATAGTTGGTAAAGACATAGTTCTGAAAAAGATCTCTTATGGACCTGGAGCTGGCAAGATCAAGCAGGCTGTTGATTCTAGTTATCAATCTGTTGGGGCTGTCCTTACTCAGGAAGATGAAAATTGTTGGGACCGTCCTTCTCTTTATGAATCTTTGTTGTTTTCAGATGTAGAATCTAGGTACTCCCAGCCCAAACTGGAACTCTGTGGTGTGGCTTGAATGATGAAGAAACTTTAAACCGTTCTCTGGGGCCAAAATTTCACATTGAAAGTTGATGCTTGATCCATCATTGAAATGATCAACGCTCCCAGTCTTCCCAATGCTCCTATGACTCGTTGGGTGGCCTTTATCCAGCTTTTCTCTTTTGATATTGTTCACAGGCTGGGGAAATCTTTCACCATGCCTGACGGTTTATCTTGACGACCTCTTGGGGACAACAAATCTGAAGTTGGAACCAATTTCAATGAAGAGGAACCTTTAATCCAACCTATTTTCTCTTTTTCTTCTCAAAATTATTCTGGCTTTCAACAAGGCTTCTGGCTTAAATTAGAGCAGCACCTTTCAACTCTTCAAAAACCTCCTGATCTCTCTGCTAAGGAATTTCAATCTCTTAAACAAAAGTCTTCTAATTTTTTTGTTCAAGGTTCTAGACTTATGAAGAGAGGCAATCCTTGTGCTCTTATTGTTGTTACTATTCCCTCTAAACAAGATTCTATCCTTGAAAGTCTCCATTAAGGCCTTGGTCATCGTGGGTAAACTGAAACTTATTGACGACTATCCAAACGGTTCTGGTGGCCATCTTTGAAGAAATCCGTCTCCCAATGGTGCAAGAGTTGTGAAGTTTGTCAAAAACGTGATCTTAGGCGCCCAGCTGAAATTTGTTATCCTACTGGGGAGTCCACTGTCTTTGGAAGGATTGCTATGGATGTGGTTCATATTAAGGCAGGTGGTGCTAAGTACCTCATTGTGGCTAGAGATGATTTTTCCAGATGGGTTGAAGGAAAATTTCTTAAGAACCTTAGCTCTGAATCAGTGGCAGCTTTCCTCTACAAGACTTGGACAATGCGTTATGGCCTGGCTTGATCTTACTCTACTGATGGTGGCTCTGAATTTGGGGGCAAGCTTGCTGAAATGATTTGATTGCTTCCTGGACAACATAGAGTTACTACTCCTTATTATCCTGAGGGCCAATGCATGGTGGAAAAAGGCCATGCCCCTTTGAAGGCTACACTTGTTAAACTGGCTGGTGAAAGTGGCAAGAATTGTCGCAAATTCCTTCCTCTTGTTCTCTTTTCTGATTGAATCTCAACCAAAAGGACTACTGGCTACTCACCTTATGAAATCATCTTTGGTCAAAGAGCAGTCCTTCCTTTGGATCTGGAAATGGAATCTTTCTTGGGTATCTCTTGGGAAGGGGTGTCCTCAACCACTGATCTGTTAGTTGCTAGATCCAAGCAACTGGAGCAAAGTGAAGACGTTTGTGATGAAGCTTATCAAAAGATGATGGAGTCCAGAGCAAAATCCGTCCAGTATTGGGAGGACAAGCACTCTAATCGATTCAGGGAGCCCTTGAACCCTGGTGACCTAGTTTTAGCTTATAATCAATCTTTGGAGACCCAGTGGGGCAAGCTTTTCTCTAATCGTTGGAATGGTCCTTATCGAGTGATTCATCAAGTTAGAGGTGGATCTTATGTTTTGGAGGAGCTGGATGGTACTCGGTTGGCCAGAAGGTTCTCTGCTGATCAAGTCAAGAAGTTTCATTGTCGTGGGGGCAACTTATCTCAGAAGTAAGTCCTCCCAATTGTGCACCACCAGGGTCATTTGCTGCGTTTTTGTTGTAAAACTCTACTGTATGCCACATATGTGAGCACCTGGGACGCCCTCCTTGTTCTTTTCCTGCCGCTTCTAGGGCTCATTTGGAAGAATCAAGATATTTTCCTCAACTCTTCAATTGCTCTCAAGATCAAGAAATGGCCAATCTTTGCTTCAATTTCTTTGTTCCCTGCTTTTTTTTAATCCCTTCAAATTTTAGATGCAGACTAGGGACAGTCTGTAAGTTGGGGAGAGATGTGGTGACCAATCTGGGACATCACTGAACAAAAAAAAAAAAAAAAAAAAAAAAAAAAAAAAAAATATTTTTCAGTTGTACCCCTATGGGTACCTTCATTTCCCCCCATCTCTCAACTTCTCCCTGTCCTAATGGTCTAGGACAGGCCTCTTGCCTGTCTCTCCACTTCGATCCCCCCCTCCTATGTTCAACTCCTACTTGTCGCGCTCACGGCCCTGACTTTTGGCAACGCAAGCAATTGTCAAACCACCTTTGATGATCCCTTCGATCCTATCATCTCCATTGTTTCATCTCCTCTCATCCAACCATCTCATCCTATCTCATCCCAAACTCAATCTTATCCCTCAGAACTAGACCCATCACCAGATCATCATCATCCTAGGCGCCGATCCTGGTTTGGTCGGCCATCAGATCGCTCTCCATCTCTCTCAGATTGGTCTCACCGTCATCGCTAGCGTCTCTTGCTTCAAATTTGTCGATTCCTTAACCAACCATGGATTGGGTTTTCATCAAAACTCTCGTCTTTGATTCATCCCTCGCTCAGATTCACGCCTTCAATCAATCCTTGGCCGCCTGTCTCAATCTATACTCTCCTTCCTCATCATCCTTTGATCCTCCCAACCCTCATCTTCTTCCTCCCCCTCCTCCACTCGCTCTCATCAACTGTCTACCGATCTCATCCTCAAACTCTCCATCATCTGCTACCCTCACCCATCATCTGATCCAACCGACAACCGCGAGCGACCGCTCGCGGCCGTTGGAACCTTCACCCCGTTGTCGCCGCTGATCAGGCAACGACAGCCGTTGTTGACACCCGCGACCGCTGTCGCAGGTGTCCATCTGGTTGCCCGCGGTCATTCTTGACGCGGGCAACATTTCTTTTTTTTTTCCCCTCATGTCATCTTTTTTTTTTTTTTTTATGTTTTCATTTTCCCGCACCTATTTGTAGTATCTCTTGTACATAGTATACAGGGCCTCATGTCTATAAAAGGAGGGACTCTCCCCTGCCTTTTGGCCCAGCATCCAGCAGACCATCATCATCTCATCTCATCTGTCTCTCTCATCATCAGAAATCAACTTATCAGTGGACATCCTTCTCCACTTATCTGAGAAATTTATCCGGGTATATCCATGATTGCCCCTTGATCCTTTGAGCCTCCATACTAAAACTCTGTCCCTTGTGACCTTGATCCTTATCACCAACCAATAGCCTTTCTGGTTGAAGAAGAATTCCTGTTTGAATTCTTGGGTGTTTTATACCACTCAGATCCCTTTTTCCGACCATACTGGTCTTGATATCTCCTTGATCATCTTTCTGAAGCCAATCACGTTTGATTGAAGGGGTTTTATTAAGCTTAAAACCTGGAGTGTTATACCTCCCTTCTTCTTTAAGGTTGAATTTTGCCACGCTATTCTTGAGTCTCTTGAGAAGTGTTGGGATATTCATTCTCAAATTTGTTATTGATTTGCTTCTAGAGCTTCATAAACAAATTGCTTTTGTTTTGTTCAGCCTCCCACAGTTATCTGGTACCCTTCAAGCACTTGATTGCGGAGAGTTTGGCAGGTTCATTGAGAACCTGGAGGTTGGTTGGGATTGAGTTGGTCTTTCCTAATCAGCTGCTGACGACCAGAGTTATTAGCTTGTGGGCGTTGTTACTTACAAATGCCTTGTTCTATTGAACTCTGAACAAACCTTGACTTATTTTTTCAAGTCTTTACCAACACCATCTTGCCTCAGATAGTGTTGTTTCCATTGCTACCGACAACTCTTATCCTCTTCCCTTACTTTGATTTCTCATCCATAAGGTTCTGGACCTTGATTCCGGTTACATTTAAATATTATTGTAACTCCTAGGAGGGCATCCTAAACAGCACCTTTCCCCTCCACAGAAATGCCACGGCTTAGCACCGTTAGGAGTCTTACACCGTTCATGTTTGGGTTTTGAGCACAAATGGTTTTTGATCTGGAGGCGGGGACAGAGGCGTTGACGGTGGAGGATTTTTCTGGCGGAAGTTTCAAGACGACTATCTGCGATCACAGGCCAGGGAAGCGGAGGAGAGTGTTGGAGTACAAGGAGGAACCAGACGCGGAGTTGGTCAGCAACGGGCGACCTTTGGAGGATTTTTCCTAGTCGACCAAGGAGACCGCGCGGAACAAGCTCCGGTTTCGTGCGGGCAGTTGACTAATGAGGAGCAGGGAGGTGTAAGACTCCAAATGGTGCTAAGAAATAGAGGGTTTGGTGGAGGGTAAAGGTTCTGTTTAGGCTGCCCCCCCAAGAGTTTACAATAATATTTAAATGTAACCCGAATTGGGTTCCAGGAACTTGTAAATAAGGAATCAATGTAAGGGATGAATTTGGGAATATTCAAAAGCAATGGAATCAAAAATATCTGAGGAAAGATGGTGCAGGGAAAGACTTGAACAAAATAAGTCAAATTTTTTCTTCAGATTTCAATGGAACAAGGCACTTGTAAGTAACAAAGCCCACAAGCTAATAACTCTGGTTGTGGGACAAAGATTAGGAAAGATTAACTCAATCCCAAAAAATCTCCAGGTTCTCAATGAGCCTAGCCAACTCTCTTATTTTTGAAATTCTTGGTACTTTGAATTATATGAAATAAAAAAAATGTATAGGGATTATTTATGTATTTTTATATAATATTATGTATTTTTAGACTGTCTACTATCCACGGGAACATTTATTACATAGGTAGAATGTTCCTGTGTAGGTTGTAGCATGTTTACGTGGTACCTGAGCCTCTCAGGCCGCCTGTCACTCTTTCAACCCATAGTCCCACGGCTGCATACTTTTCAGAGGCCTGGGGCTGCGTAAACGACCTCAAAGGAGTGACAGGGATGTATCTCAGCCGCGCGCGGGTGCATTGGCTGCCCCGGCTGCGTGCAGGAATTGTGACAAAACACATTTCTGCCCGTAGCTCCTAAAATATACACAACACCTCAATTCTGACTGAATTTCAGGCGTGAAACCTATACGTGACATTGTGTTTGAATTATTTAATTGGCCAAAAAGCTCAATAATGGAGCCGTAGTATTTTGGTTTGTCTTTCCTTAATTATTTAGAAATATAAGGAGTTGGATTTCAAGGGTGGGGGAAGTGAGTGACCCTACCTAATTTTGGTTGGAGAACCCATTTCTGTAATAATATTTATGGTTTCCCTACTCCTTCTTAGGTTAATTGTATTATTATTATTTTTATGTTATTTTTGTTACTTTTTGCAGCTTGCTCTGCAATAGTAGCAAGCTGACACTGGTAAGAATCTAATTTATCAAGCTCTCTCAAAAGAACTCTATCTGATCCTCTAGCCATCCAGTCTGCTTCCTAAATTTCTCCTCTCAACTTGTCCTCTTCCAATATGTGTTGTCCATCCTCAATAACTTCCGTCCTCAACATAAAATTACTGGCCCAAGCTGTAGGATTCTCCCTTCCTGTTTCTTCTTGTGAACCTCTATTTCTTTCAGATCCTCTGCTCTTATATTTTTTATTCTTTGTAAAGCTTATGCTGCTTCTGAGTCATCTAGAAATTCAATCCAATCTTATCAGGAGTCATTAATGTTGAAACCAATGTTAGGCTGGTGCAAGGTTGCCAATGGCAAGAATTGGGGTGAGATTGGTTATTGGAATTACTTATTGCGTCAGGTGACAAGGATTGTCCCCATGACCAATCTTGCGCAAGTGATCAGTTGATGGGGTTTTTGGTTGGAGAGGTCACCAACAACCGCAAGCATTGCTCACGTTCATTGGTCAATGGCGGCGAGGATGGGACTGGATGAGGGAAAAAAAACCACTTCTAGTTGGGGATGGACGGTTGATGGATTGGGAGTTGATGGCCAGTGAGGATGGTGATGGTCAGAGGAGGGGATGGCCACCCACGCGCGCTTGGCCAAAAATTCAGGATAAGGCGCGTCCAAAGGGGGATTTGAACAGAGGAGGGAAAGGATTGGATTACCGGGGTAGGACAGGGAAGAGCTGAGAGAATGGGAAATGGGTGGGTACCCATAGAAACACAAGAGAAATAGAATTTTTTTTTTGCAGATGTATTGATGGATAAGGGGCTGTGAAAAATTTCAAATATTTCCATAATCTGTGAGGTGTCTGGATTGGTCACCAAATCTCTCCCCAACTTACAGACTGTCCCTAGTCTGCATCCTGAACCTGAAGATATAACAAGAATTAGATATACAAGGAAATTGAACAGAAAATTGGCCCTTTCTTGATCTTGATATTGATTGAATAGTTGGAAAATATCTTGATCCATCCAAAAGAGCCCTAGAAGTGGCAGAGATGAAAACACAGAATGCATCCCAGTTACTGACGTATGTGGCATACAGTAGAGTTTACAGCAAAAACGCAGCAAATAAACCTGGTGGTGCACAATTGAGAGGACTTACTTCTGAGATAAGTTGCCTCCGCAGCAATAAAGATTCTTGACTTGATCAGTAGGGAACCTTCTGGCCTGTTGAGTACCATCCAGCTCCTTGAAAACATAAGATCCACTTCTAACTTGGCAAACCACCCAATAAGGACCATTCCAACAATATGAGAAAAGCTTGCCCCAAGGGGTCTCCAAAGATTTATTATAAGCAAAAACTAGATCACCAGGGTTCAAGGAGTCCCTGATTTGATTGAAGTGCTTTTCCTCCAAATACTGAACTGATTTTGCTCTGGACTCCATCATCTTCTGATAAGCTTCATCACAAATATCTTCAATTTGCTCCAGTTTCTTGGATCTAGCAACTAATAGATCAGTAGTTGAGGACAACTTATCCCAAGGTATACCCAAGAAAGATTCTATTTCCAGATTCAAAGGAAGAACTTCTCTTTTTCCAAAGATGATTTCATAAGGTGAGTAGCCAGTAGTCCTTTTGGTTGAGATTCAATCAGAGAAGAGAACAAGAGGAAGGAATTTGCAAAAATTCTTTTCACTTTCACCAGAAAGCTTAACAAGTGCAGCCTTCAAATATGCATGGCCTTGTTCCACCATGCCTTGGCCTTCAGGATAATAAGGAGTAGTAACTCTACGTTGTCCTGGAAGAGATTGGATCATTTCATCAAGTTTGCCACCAAATTTGGAGCCAACATCAGTAGGGTAAGATGTATCCAGGCCATAACCTATTGTCCAGGTCTCATAGAGGAAGGCTGCCACTGAACCAGAGCTAAGATTATTAAGAAATTTTGCTTCAACCCATCCAGAAAAATCATCTCTAGCCACAATTAGGTGTTGAGCACCACCTGCCTTAATATGAACCACATCCATAGAAATCCTTCCAAAGACAGTGGACTCCCTAGTAGGATAACAAATTTCCACTGTACTCCTAAGATCACATTCTTGACAAACTTCAAAACTCTTGCACAATTGAGAGAAGGATTTCTTCAGAGATGGCCACCAGAAGTGTTTGGATAATAGTCAATAAGTTTCAGTTTCCCCACAATGACCAAGAACTTCAAGGATACTTTCAAGGATAGAATCTTGTTTAGAAGGGATATTAACAACACTAAGAGCCCAAGGATTTCCTCCTTTCATAAGCCTAGAGCTTTGGACAAAGAAATTAGATGACTTTCTTTTAAGAGATTGAAAATTTTAGCAGAGAGATCAGGAGGTTTTTGAAGAGTTGAAAGGTACTGCTCTAGTTTAAGCCAGAAAACTTGTTGAAAGCCAGAATAATCTTGAGAAGAGAAAGAAAAGACAGGTTGGATTAAAGGTTCTTTTTCATCAAAATCTGTTCCAACATCAGATTCATGGTCTCCGAGATGTTTTTGAGATTAACCTTCAGGCATAGTGAATGATTTCCCAGGCCTGTGAGCAATATCAAAAGAAAAAATCTGGAGAAAGACAACCCAATGATTCATAGGAGCATTGGGGAGGCTGGGAGCATTGATCATTTCAATGATGGATCAAGCATAAACTTGTAGTTCAAAATGTTGGCCCCAGAGAAAGTTTTGAAGTTTCTTCATCATTCAAGCCACACCACAATGTTCCAATTTTTGCTTAGAGTAAATAGACTCTACATCTTAAAATAGAAAATATTCATAAAGAGCAGGATGGTCCCAACCATTTTCATCTTCATGGGTAAGAACAGCCCTAACCAATTGATAACTAGAATCAAAAGCCAGCTTGATCTTGCCAGCCCCAGGTCCATAAGCAATCTTTTTCAAGACTATTTCTTTTCCAACCATCATTTTGAGCAACTGAAAATAATGTTCAAAATCTTGGGTTCAAATCCATTCAGCATCTTTCCTGGTTAGACAATCTAAGGGTGCACATATTTTGGATAAGGATGGGATAAAGATTCTAACATAAGTGACAATACCTAGCAAGCCCTCAACTTCAGTGGGATCAATGGGAGTAGGCCAAGAAATTATCTTGTTGACTTTGGCTGGGGCCATCCTTCTTCCTTCCTTGCAGACCACATGACCAAAAAGTTCCAGAGCAGGCAAACAACCAACCAGCTTGGATCCAGAGAAAGTAAGGCCAGAATCCTTGATTTGAAACAGAATCCTTTCCAAAGTAGTAGCATATTCCAAGATAAAACAATTAATTACTGAATTCCAAGGCAAGAGCTCATCATCATAGTCAGAACTGGACCTTTAATTCCACCATTTATGATACAGATACCAGCATGATCAGGGATTTCATCCTGGAGGATCCACATCATCTGGGCCTGATAGACTGAAACCAAATTAGTGGTACCTTGAGGAAATTTAGTAAGTTGAAATCAACCAAGAGTAGTATCAAAAGTAGTGAGAGGGTGAGAAATAGGATTTAAGGATTGTTTGTCAGTGAGTGACCCTACCTATTTCTGGGTGGGGAATCCATCCGCAATAATATACATGGATTTTCTTCTTATTCCTAATCTTATAATTTGTTTTCTGTTTTTAATTTGCTTTGAAAGGTTTCTCTTGTAAACTAGCAAACTGAAATTCCATCACTCCAAGATATGTCTATATCAGAAACAAATTTGGGGCTCAGTTCCTTTTATTAGCCTATAATTTCTTAAGTAGATAGGTGCATCTTGTATGCTGTTTTCAGGTAACCATTCATCTTTGTCAGAATATCCTCCCTGGTATTTGACTGGATAGGGTCTGATGTCTTTTCCATTTATCCTTTCTTTCTTGTCTTTGACAATTTTGCCTATTTTTCCTTTGTCTTTATTAGTTTCTTCTGCAACAGGTATTGCTGGTGACAGAGTTTTTTCTCCTTCTCTGGGATGTTGGTGTTTGATAAGATTTACTGGAAACACTGGGTGCTTTCTGGAAATTTCATCACTGATAATCAGTTGCACTACAATCTTCCCATGGAGTTTCTTGATGGTGAATGGTCCAAAAAATGCATGTCTGAGTTTCCTGTTCCCAGCCAAGTTGTTAAAATTGGTAGTAGAAACTAAGACTTGGTCACCAATCCTAAAATCAGGTACTTTTTTGATTTTATCCAATCTTTGCTGGTTATATTCAACAGCTTCTTGAACACATTTAGAAGCGTTTTTGTTGGCTATATCTATCATGTTCTAAAATTCAATTGATGTGGGGTGAATGTTGGTTAGCTACTGGTTCAGTTTATCCTTGGTTAGTTTATGAATCCATCCTCTTTCCAGTACATAGGGTGCTTCTTTAGTGGTAGAATGCTTGCTGCTGTTGTAGGCCATTTCTAGTGAAGGTAAAAGGCTAACCCAATGATGGCAATAACCATCAGTACTTGTGTATTCTAGACAAAAGCAACAGAACTTTCTGAGCAGGTCTTCTAAGGTCTGATTCATTCTTTCAGCTAATCCATCTTTCTGGGGGCAATAAGCTGTAGAGAAGGCTAAGTTAGTGCCTAACATGTTTGTTATAATTATGGCCAGCAATTAGCTTAGGCAAATGAGAAGTATTTAAATCAAAAGAAATGCTGGACACCTTGTGTCAATAATTGCTGATGGGCTCTCACAATGGGGAAATACATTGGATGATATTGTTGATGAATTTGATTGGATGATGAATGAATGGATGGAAAACAGCTGGGAGAAGAGCTCCTTAAGTACAAAAGATTGGCCTCTTGTGAGCCCATGATAAAACAAGCCAAAAGGGAAATTTTCCGCCCCAAAAGAGCTCTGCATGCTCTACAGACCTTGTCACTTGGTTTGGGCTACATCAGCCCACATGGCATCAGTCCCTGTACCCTTACCACCAGCCTATTCTGGTCCATTCTGGTGTTTCCACCTTTACAGAGCTGAACAAGCCCCTTTTCTGTTCAATCCCCTGGCTGGTTGTCTGTCACAACCAGCCCAGTTACTCTTTTTTCTTTACTTACGGGCTGGTTGCCTCATGCAGCCAGTCCCTGGCCCCACATATGTGCCAGGTAGGACCCAGGACTCACCTGGGTCTGGTCTCTACCTCACTTGAGGGGTTTGTAACCAGCAGACATGCGGCCCCCCCTCTTTCTCTCAAATCCCTGGTGGGGGAGGTCAAATCCCCTCACCAGGGGCCCTGGGGGTTGAACCGCCCAGGGCGTTGTCAACAACAGTGGGCTGAGGGTGGTTGTCAGTTCTCTGATACCAGGAACCTTGCAGTCCTTTAGCTACAGAGAGTGATAAAAAAGCTGGAATGATAATAATAATTATTATTCCAATAATAAATGCTTGGAAGCTCAAATAAATGATTTAATAAGAGCAGTTGCAAGGTTTAATTGTTTTGGTAGTAAATGGTTTTCAATATAATATAAAAGAGGGGCCACAGTATTATACTACTGGGGATCTTTACAGACTAGCAACCTCTCTTGAAGGGGCCTCCTTAGGCAGTTTAAGAACCTTGGAATAAATATGGGTGCCTTAGAAAGGACTTATTCCACTAATGGCCGGGCTTAACAGCACAAATGGCCTAGACAGGAAGGGTAACACTCACTCTGAGCACTTCATCACGAAAATCCTGGAATAATTGGAAGAGGTTCAGAGCAGATGGGGTAGGTTGCTTGACTAAACTTCAATGGTTGATTGGTTAATATAGGTAAAAAATACTACTGCAGACTAAGTCATAAATCACTTGATTATATTCATGATTAACAATGACAGGTTGTCTGATTGATAATAAATAATTCCTGGTAACTGATGGAATAATGGATCCAAACAGGTCTGTATAAATACCTTTTTGGGGTGATTTTGGTCTTCTCAGGGAACGTAGAGAGGGTTCTGCTTGTGGGCTGAGGCTGGCAAGCCAGTCAGGGCAGGATCAGCACGTCTACTTGGTGCTTTCAATCAGCTGTCCTTAGATCTGCTGGATTTCTGTACTATTTTAGCCCAGGATCTGTTAATCTGTTATGGCCTAAATTTGATCACCCTGTACTCATCCTTCATTTGTACTATTGATATTGTTTTAAAGCATGCGGATTTGGATGTTGTAAGACTCCAAACGGTGCTAAGCCGTGGCAGTTCTGTGGAGGGGAAAGGTGCTGTTTAGGCTGCCCTCCTAGGAGTTAAAATAATATTTTAATGTAACCGGAATCAAGGTCCAGAACCTTATGGATGAGAAATCAAACTAAGAGAAGAGGATAAGAGTTGTCGGTAGCGATGGAAACAACACTATCTGAGACAAGATGGTGCAGGGCAAGACTTGAACAAGTAAGTCAAAGTTTGTTCAGAGTTTAATAGAACAAGGCAGTTGTAAGTAACAACGCCCACAAGCTAATAACTCTGGTCGTCAGCAGCTGATTAGGAAAGATCAACTCAATCCCAAACAACCTCCAGGTTCTCAATGAACCTGCCCAACTCTCCGCAATCAAGCGCTTGAAGGGTACCAGATAACTGTGGGAGGCTGAACAAAACAAAAGCAATTTGTTTATGAAGTTCTAGAAGCAAATCAATAACGAATTTGAGCAAGAATATCCCAACACTTCTCAAGGAACTCAAGAATAGCGTGGCGAAATTCAACTCCAAAGAAGAAGGGAGGTATAACACTCCAGGTTTTAAGCTTAATAAAACCTCTTCAATCAAACGTGATTGGCTCCAGAAAGATGATCAAGGGAGATCAAGACCAGTATGGTCGGAAAAAGGGATCAGAGTGGTATAACACACTTAAGAATTCAGGCAGACAGGAATTCTTCTTCAACCAGCAAGGCTATTGGTTGGTGATAAGGATCAAGGTCACAAAGGACTGAGTTTGAGTATGGAGGCTCAAAGGATCAAGGGGCAATCATAGATATACCCGGATAATTTGCTCAGATAAGTGGGGAAGGATGCCCACGGATAAATTGCTTATGATGATGGGATGATAGGATGCTGGGTGTTGAGATCTGAGGTACTAGGATGATGGCATGATGGCATATCGTCGAAAAAGCAGGGGAGAGCCCCTCCTTATATGGGCAGGAGGCCCTGTTAGACTATATACAACGGGTTCTACAAATAGAGCGGAAACGGGAAGGCAACCATGCGGTCGCTCGCGCTGGTCAAGGATCTGCCAAATGCTTGCGGGAGCGGTCGGGATGGATTCAGTAGATCATGGATGAGCGTCGCGCGACGGTAGCAAAGAGGAGAGGGGAGGCGCAACGACGAAGATGAAGACACGCAACCAACAAAGATGAGGACATTCTATAACAACGGCGGAGATGAGAAGCAACACAGATAAAGGTTGCGCGACGCGCGACGCGCGCGGATGGAAGGAGCGCGGCGCGGCGCGGCGCGAAGCGGAGCGCGACGCGGATAATGGAAGCGCAGCGCGGCGCGGACGCGGCGCGGCGCGAAGCGGAGCGCGACGCGGATAAACAATAGTTGGATGAACCTGAGGATAAGTTGTCCAGCCGGGCGATACGTTTGCAACAGTTTATGAATTGAGGTCTTAAGGCGGTCCAGGCGTCCAGGATGGGGCACCACATCTCTCCCCAACTTACAGACTGTCCCTAGTCTGCTCCCGAGTTTGATGCCATAGAAAGAAAGAAAGGAAAGACAGATGATTGAAACCAAAGAATGACCATTTTGATCTTGAGAGTGGTTGAAGAGTTGAGGAAAATATCTTGATTCTTCCAAATGAACCCTAGAAGCGGCAGGAATAGAACAAGGAGGGCGTCCCAGGTGCTCACATATGTGGCATACAGTAGAGTTTTACAACAAAAACGCAGCAAATGACCCTGGTGGTGCACAATTGGGAGGACTTACTTCTGAGATAAGTTGCCCCCACGACAATGGAACTTCTTGACTTGATCAGCAGAGAACCTTCTGGCCAACCGGGTACCATCCAGCTCCTCCAAAACATAAGATCCACCTCTAACTTGATGAACCACTCGATAAGGGCCATTCCAACGATTAGAGAAAAGCTTGCCCCACTGGGTTTCCAAAGATCGATTATAAGCTAAAACTAGGTCACCAGGGTTCAAGGGCTCCCTGATTCGATTAGAGTGCTTGTCCTCCCAATACTGGACGGATTTTGCTCTGGCCTCCATCATTGTTTGATAAGCTTCATCACGGACGTCTTCACTTCGCTCCAATTGCTTGGATCTAGCAACTAACAGATCAGTGGTTGAGGACACCTCTTCCCAAGAGATACCCAAGAAAGATTCCATTTCCAGATCCAAAGGAAGGACTGCTCTTTGACCAAAGATGATTTCGTAAGGTGAGTAGCCAGTAGTCCTTTTGGTTGAGATTCGATCAGAAAAGAGAACAAGAGGAAGGAATTTGCGACAATTCTTGCCACTTTCACCAGCCAGTTTAACAAGTGCAGCCTTCAAAGGGGCATGGCCTCGTTCCACCATGCCTTGGCCTTCAGGATAATAAGGAGTAGTAACTCTATGTTGTCCAGGAAGGGACCGGATCATTTCAGCAAGCTTGCCCCCAAATTCAGAGCCACCATCAGTAGAGTAAGATCGAGCCAGGCCATAACGCATTGTCCAGGTCTCGTAGAGGAAAGCTGCCACTGATTCAGAGCTAAGGTTCTTAAGAAATTTCGCTTCAACCCATCCGGAAAAATCATCCCTAGCCACAATGAGGTACTTAGCACCACCTGCCTTAATATGAACCACATCCATAGCAATCCTTCCAAAGACAGTGGACTCCCCAGTAGGATAACGAATTTCGGCTGGGCGCCTAAGATCACGTTTTTGGCAAACTTCACAACTCTTGCACCATTGGGAGACGGATTTCTTCAAAGATGGCCACCAGAATCGTTCGGATAATCGTCGATAAGTTTCAGTTTCCCCACGATGACCAAGGCCTTCATGGAGACTTTCAAGGATGGAATCTTGTTTAGAGGGAATAGTAACGACAATAAGAGCACAAGGATTGCCCCTCTTCATAAGTCTAGAGCCTTGAACAAAAAAATTAGAAGACTTTCGTTTGAGAGATCGAAATTCCTTAGAAGAGAGATCAGGAGGTTTTTGAAGAGTTGAAAGGTACTGCTCTAATTTAAACCAGAAGCCTTGTTGAAAGCCAGAATAATTTTGTGAAGAAAAAGAGAAAATAGGTCGAATTAAAGGTTCCTCTTCATTGAAATTGGTTCCAACATCAGATTCGTTGTCCCCAAGAGGTCGTCGAGATAAACCGTCAGGCATGGTGAAAGATTTTCCAGGCCTGTGAACAATATCAAAAGAGAAAAGCTGGATAAAGGCCACCCAACGAGTCATAGGAGCATTGGGAAGACTGGGAGCGTTGATCATTTCAACGATGGATCGGGCATCAACTTGCAATTCGAAATGTTGGCCCCAGAGAACGGTTTGAAGTTTCTTCATCATTCGAGCCACACCACAGAGTTCCAGTTTGGGCTGGGAGTATCTGGATTCTACATCTGAAAACAACAAAGATTCATAAAGAACAGGACGGTCCCAACCATTTTCATCTTCCTGAGTAAGGACGGCCCCAACAGATTGATAACTAGAATCGACAGCCAGCTTGATCTTGCCAGCTCCAGGTCCGTAAGAGATTTTTTTCAAAACTATGTCTTCACCAACTATCCTTTTGAGTAGCTGGAAAGCACATTCACAATCTTGGGTCCAAATCCATTCAGCATCTTTTCTGGTTAGACGACGCAAGGGTGCACAGATTTTGGATAAATATGGGATAAAGATTCTAACATAAGTGACAACACCTAGAAAGCCCCTAACTTCAGTTGGATTGATTGGGGTAGGCCAAGAGATGATCTTGTTGACTTTGGCTGGTGCCATCCTTCTTCCTTCCTTGCAGACCACATGACCAACAATTTCCAGAGCAGGGACACAAGCCGCCAGTTTGGATCCAGAGACAGTAAGGCCAGATTCCTCGATTCGAAACAGAATCCTCTCCAAGGTAGTAGCATATTCCCAGATAAAACGACGAATTCCTGAATGCCAAGGTAAGAGCTCATTATCATAGTCAGATACTGGACCTTTAATTCCGCCATCGTCAATAAAGATACCAGCATGATCAGGGATTTCATCCTGGAGGATCCACATCATCTGAGCCTGATAGACTGCGACCGAGTTGGTGGCTCCTTGAGGCAATCGAGTAAGTTGAAATCGACCAAGAGGAGTGTCGAAAGTAGTGAGAGGACGAGAAATAGGATGTAAGGATCGTTCGTCATAGCCACCCATAATATCCCCTAGACCATAGCAAGCTCTTCCCGCAAAGGATTCAACAAATTCTTCAGTAGCAGGAGGGATACCAGAGTCTTTAATAGTAACTTTATTAAGAGGTTGAAGATCATGAACTATTCTAAGTTTACAATTACTCTTGAGGACACAGAAGACGGGGCTGGAGTAACTAGAAGTTGACTGTTCATACAGGCCAGTTCAAACTCGTTCCCGGACCAACTTGATGAATTCGTCAACTTTAGCAGCGGGGATAGGGATCTTTTTCTTTTGCCAAGGATCATGTTCAACTACAGGGATGATATAAGGGAGGCCATAGGATTCCCGCAAGAGACCTCTCTCTTCTTCACAGAAAGCAATAGATTTTTCTCTTAGAGATAAGACATTTTTGATTAAATTTAACTCATCAGGAAGAAGCCATCCATCTGGACCAAAGTTGACCACCTTCAGACGTTCTTCAGTGACCCGTCCATTAGGCACAAAGGGACCAGTAAGAGATTGAGGAAGCCCACAGTAAGGATCGCGAGATAGAGGAGGACGCATAAGGGGAGGATTGAGGTTGAGAGGCATAGGCTGGTTGACTGGTTGGACCTTCTTAGCAACTGGTTTATACTTGGTGGCAAAAGAGAGAATTTCTTGTTTCCTCCAAGAGTTGACCAGAGAGACTTGATTACGAAAGCTGAGTCCAAGTTCCAACATCTTCCAAGTCCGATGTTCTGCAATATCCTTGAAGGGTGCCTTTTCCATAAAAGGAGAACCACGAGATAATACGTTGCTCACATGTGTGGCACAAGGTAGAGTTTCGAAAATGACGGTGAAAGTTTGCCCTGGCAGTGCACAATTGGGAGGACTTACTTGTACCCCAAATTGCCTCCACTGCAGCCCATATTCCTTCATACCAAAATCGCCAAAAACGGAATTTCAATTAGGATCTAGTTTAGACTCATTGCGGAGATTCAAACCGGAACTGAGAGAAGATTGATCAGACTTAAAAGTAGAAGGAAAAGAAGACACAACAGATCCAGAGAGAGAAGGAGATGGAGGAGAAATATTTTTGGATTTTTCTATTTTGATATGTTTCTGTTTTTTAATATTCTTGAGCTCAGAAGAGAATGATGAAAGGAATGAAAAATAAGCCTGAGGGAGGGGAGTTGACCCTTGAGTTGCAGTCTGAGGCTGAAAAGAACTACAATCATTAGTAGGATCAACTATTCCCCTAAAAAATGAGAGGAACTAGAGTTATCCTTCTGCTTCCCCTTAAAAGATGATTTGGGAGAATAACCAGGAAAATCTCTTTCCCAACGACCAGAATCCAAAGAGCAAAGAGGGACTTCAATTTTCCTGCCATCAGCATCAGGGAGAAGGATTCTCTCCCCAACTTGATCAGAAAACATCAGGGTTGCACCAAAGTCCATTAAGAAGGGTCGTCCCAAGATCATAGGACTGTCCAAACGAGTAATCCAAAAATGGCAGGTTCCAACAATATTTCGACCAATCCTGACTGGTACATCTTCAGCAATACCAACCAGTTCACAAGCTTGATTTCCTATCCCATACACTGCAGAGTTGAAGCTGACCCTAGGACTAAGTTTGAGCTTGCAGGCCATAGCATCCGAGATTAAGTTAAGCTGAGATCCAGAATCCACAAGAGGAGAAACAGTTTTAGCTGAGTCACCAAGATAACAAGGAAGAAAGCCAAGGGGACAGGAATAAAGATTGGATTCTATAGAAGGACTGGTTCCACCAGAGTCCTCCATTAAAGTGCCAGAGGAGACTTTGAGTTCTTCAGGGCCAATTTCCACACGTCGACGAGAGACCCATTTCTTCATTCCTTCAGCAACAGATGGAGAGATTGATAGAAGTTCAGCCACAGATAGATCAGGAATTTTGAGATCAGAAATTTTCTTTAATACTCCCTCCACAGCATTAGGGTGATCCTTGGAGATGCCTCTTTCAAATCAAACTTTTGGCTGAGTGGGGGGAGGAAGTTCGGGTGACGCAGAATCTAAGATTGGATTAGAAGGTTGAGGTGAGGGAGAAGGATCAGGGTGATCTGGGAACCTTTCCATGAGTGGTTCCTTTTCCACCTCCATGTCTTCTACATCAGAGGAAGGAGGCTCAAGTGTTGATCGACGTTTAACGGGTTTTCAAAGGATTGAAGTTGGCAAGGAAGGAGCCTTATGAGGTTTAGGTTCCTCATGTTGTTTCCTAGCTGGATCGGATTGATAAGTAGTCCCAGCAAGACTAGCGGAAGAAATGGCTGGAGGATACCAAGGTTGGAGGGTTCCACAGGATGATCGAAATTCAAAGGAAGCAAGAGATGCTTTCACAGGAGGTGATGGCTGGTAAGAGGCCACCACATGTCGGATAGGACGAGATGAGTCAAAAGGGATTAGGGCACCATTAGGGAGGAAGTAATTGTTTCCCCTCTGCTCTACCAACTTTTCCTTTAAGTCCTTCTGAAGTTCTTGGCATCGTCCGGTTCCATGGCCTTCCCTATGACAGTAGTAACAGACCAGAGTTGATTTGGGGACAGAAGAAGGAGTCTTAGGAGTAGCTAGCGAAGAAATCTTTTGATCTATTTTGTTCTCAAAGGCTCTAAGTAACTTGGTGATTTCATCTATAGTAGTAGGTTCTCGATTAGAATTAGGATCTGCTTTAGGCCTACGATCTGCCTCCATTTTAATCATAATATCGTTCGACTCTTTAAAAGAAGGAGCATGGACTGGTTCAGTAGTTCTAGGCTTTTCAAAGGTAAGAGCAGTTTGACCTTTCATGACTTTATCCACAGTACTCCTAAGGGTAAGAAAAACAGGGAGCTTGAATCGATTATCCCTGGTAGTAATCATGGATCCAGATTTGACCAGTTCTTCTTTAATCCTTTCCTGCACAGCCGACGAAAAAGATTGGAAGAACTTTGCTCAAATTTCGTCCACTGTGTCAATGTGATCGTTTCGGATAAGATAGTTTTGAATGGGGTCCCAAGACTTCCTAAAGGTCTGATAGTCAGAGGCTGAAGAAATACCACCATTTGAGATCCACTGAGAAACCAGAGCATCCAAATCCTGCAGAGTAAACCTAGCCACATCTATTTTACCCCAGTATGCCAACATAGCCTCCCTGAGAAGCGTCCAGTTGTGGGATTCGAATCCCTCGAAAGACTCGATTACCTCCATAACTTCATCAGAGGAGATAAAGAATCGTAACTGATAAGCCATATCGAATTCACTAGCTCCATCCACTTCAGCAGCCATTTCGTAGGAGTCCAAGAATCGCTCGACATTTGTACTGTTGAAGCCTAAGTTCTTGTTCTGGGGTTTAATCTTTACCATCTTAGGTCGAACAGAGGTGGTTGGAGTAGCGGGAGATGCCATATCGAATAACAGAGTTCCTAGGGGATCCAAAGAGCAGATTTCCAAAGTGGCTCACGAGTGTGGCAAGAGTAGGGTTTCGCCAAAAACGACAAGTATCTTGCCCGAGCGGTGCTCAAATTGGGAGGACTTACTTCTAGACCAAGTTTCCTCCACGGATCGGAAAAAAGAACAAACGGAAAAAGAAAGAGAAATTGGATAGGATTTTGGAGTTGATTCTTCAAGTTGGGACTGTAAATCCCAAGGTTGCTGGTTCGATCCCGGCCCGGGGGACCAAATGTAAGACTCCAAACGGTGCTAAGCCGTGGCAGTTCTGTGGAGGGGAAAGGTGCTGTTTAGGCTGCCCTCCTAGGAGTTACAATAATATTTTAATGTAACCGGAATCAATGTCCAGAACCTTATGGACGAGAAATCAAACTAAGAGAAGAGGATAAGAGTTGTCGGTAGCAATGGAAACAACACTATCTGAGACAAGATGGCGCAGGGAAAGACTTGAACAAATAAGTCAAAGTTTGTTCAGAGTTCAATAGAACAAGGCAGTTGTAAGTAACAACGCCCACAAGCTAATAACTCTGGTCGTCAGCAGCTGATTAGGAAAGATCAACTCAATCCCAACCAACCTCCAGGTTCTCAATGAACCTGCCCAACTCTCCGCAATCAAGCGCTTGAAGGGTACCAGATAACTGTGGGAGGCTGAACAAAACAAAAGCAATTTGTTTATGAAGTTCTAGAAGCAAATCAATAACGAATTTGAGCAAGAATATCCCAACACTTCTCAAGGAACTCAAGAATAGCGTGGCGAAATTCAACTCCAAAGAAGAAGGGAGGTATAACACTCCAGGTTTTAAGCTTAATAAAACCTCTTCAATCAAACGTGATTGGCTCCAGAAAGATGATCAAGGGAGATCAAGACCAGTATGGTCGGAAAAAGGGATCAGAGTGGTATAACACACTTAAGAATTCAGGCAGACAGGAATTCTTCTTCAACCAGCAAGGCTATTGGTTGGTGATAAGGATCAAGGTCACAAAGGACTGAGTTTGAGTATGGAGGCTCAAAGGATCAAGGGGCAATCATAGATATACCCGGATAATTTGCTCAGATAAGTGGGGAAGGATGCCCACGGATAAATTGCTTATGATGATGGGATGATAGGATGCTGGGTGTTGAGATCTGAGGTACTAGGATGATGGCATGATGGCATATCGTCGAAAAAGCAGGGGAGAGCCCCTCCTTATATGGGCAGGAGGCCCTGTTAGACTATATACAACGGGTTCTACAAATAGAGCGGAAACGGGAAGGCAACCATGCGGTCGCTTGCGCTGGTCAAGGATCTGCCAAATGCTTGCGGGAGCGGTCGGGATGGATTCAGTAGATCATGGATGAGCGTCGCGCGACGGTAGCAAAGAGGAGAGGGGAGGCGCAACGACGAAGATGAAGACACGCAACCAACAAAGATGAGGACATTCTATAACAACGGCGGAGATGAGAAGCAACACGGATAAAGGTTGCGCGACGCGCGACGCGGAGCGCGACGCGGATAATGGAAGCGCAGCGCGGCGCGGATGCGGCGCGGCGCGAAGCGGAGCGCGACGCGGATAAACAATAGTTGGATGAACCTGAGGATAAGTTGTCCAGCCGGGCGATACGTTTGCAACAGTTTATGAATTGAGGTCTTAAGGCGGTCCAGGTGTCCAGGATGGGGCACCACAATGTTTACTGATTTTTCATTATCTTCTGATCATTTAGATAATTTTTAATAATTTTTATGAACACTTCTTGTAGTGTTTAGTTGTCTTCAAAGATCAAGATCAGTGATTTACGTGGTAGTCCTTGATCTTTGATTCATTATTAAAAAAAGTTCAAAACTTAATTTTCATTAATTTTATTTAAGTTTTGATCTTTTTTTGATCATTAGTAATGCATATGTCCGTTTGTTACATATACTAGGAAACCCTAACTAGGTTGTAGCTCTTCTGAGCGGTACCTGGTTGTCAGATTAGTCACGACTGATCCATGCGCGGGGATCAGTTAGTACAAATGCGCGCGGGGTGGGGTCCACTGCGTGCGTGGAAGAATCAGCTGCGCGCGGGTCTCTAGTATGGGGGAACCTGCTGCTACTAGTACGTAGGGTTATGTAATGATGCGGGGCTGCGCCCGGGAATTGTGACATAACACATTTCCGCGTGTAACTCCTAAAATATACACAACACCTCAATTTGGAGTGAATTTTAGGTGTTAACCCTATACGTGACAATCTGTGTGAAATATTAGAATGGCCAAAACGTGCCATGCAGGTGTTGTAATTTTTAGTACTTTTCTTTTTAAATATTTTTAAAATATAAGGACTTGGAATTCAAGGGTGGGGTCAGTGAGTGACCCTACCTAATTTTGGGTGAGGAATTCATTCCTGTAATAATATTCATGAATTACTCACTCCTTACCTTGTTAATTGAGGTATTCTTATTTTTTCATTGTTTGTGTTACTATTTGACAGTTTTGCTCTGTACATAGTGGCAAGCTGACATTCCCCCGCTCCAAGATATGTCTATATCTGAAAAAAGATTTGGGCTAATGCCTCCTGTTGGCTCTGTAGTTCCTCAGGTGTATAGGTACAGCAGGGCTATTATGTTCAGGAAACCATTCATCTTTATCAGCTGATTCTCCCTTGTATCTAACCAGGTAGAGTCTGATGTCTTTTCAATTGATCCTATCTTTCTCATCCTCAAGGATATTGCTCATTTTACCTTTGTCCTTTTCAGGTTCTTCTGTAACAGGTATTGCAGGTGAAGAAGTATGTTCTCCATTCCTTCGGTGGTAGTGTTTGATGAGCCTTACTGGGAAGACTGGATGTTTCCTAGAAAGTTCATCACTGAGGATTACTTCCACAGCATTTTTACCATGAAGTTTTTTAATGGTGTAAGGTCCAACAAAAGCTTGTCTAAGCTTTTTATTTCTACCCAAGTTGGTAAAGTTAGTGGTAGAGATCAAGACTTGATAACCAATTTTGAAATCAGGTTCCTTATGGGTTTTATCCCACCTTTGCTGGTTATACTCTATGGCATCCTGGACACATTCAACAGCATTTTTGTTGGCTACATCTATCATGTTTTTGAAATAAAGTTATTTAGGGTGAATATTGGTCAGCTGGTGGTTAAGGGTATCCTTGGGTAGTCTAGGAATCCATCCTCTTTCCAGTATATAAGGTGCTTCCTTAGTGGTAGAGTGCTTTCTACTGTTGTAGGCCATCTCCAGTGCATCTAAAAGGCTAACCCAATGGTGGCAATAACCGTCAGAATTCTTGTATTCTAGTCCAAAGCCACAGAATCTCCTGAGCATGTCTTCCAGGGTTTGAATCATTATTTCAGCTAATCCATCCGTCTGAGGGTGGTAAGTGGTAGAGAAAGGTAAGGTGGTTCCAAGCATATCATGTAGGTTCCTCCAGAACTCAGAGGTGAATTTAGGATCTCTGTCACTGATAATAATCTTGGGAACTTCAACATCAGCAATGAGCCTGTTCCAAAATAACAGGGCAACTTCCATAGCAGTGTCTTCCTTGTGATTAGGGAGGAACTTTGCTTTCTTGGAGAACCTATCCACAATGACCAAGACTGAGTTGTAGGAATAGGCTCCTCCTGGTGGTAGTCCAGTTAAAAAGTATATATTGATGATCTCCCATCTTTTGTTGGGTTCAGCAATCCTTTGCAGTAGTCCAAATTGTTTCCCAGTAGTCCTGTTGGACTTCTGACAAGTTTCACAACTGGTAACGTACTGTATAGTGGAGTCTCCCCAATTAAACCACCAAGAATTTTTTTTAACCTTATCCAAGGTTCTATCAGGAGGCAAATTACCAGATGAGCAGTTATCATGGCACTCAGCCAGAACATGTTTTAAATGGTCATCCTTAGTTAAGACTATGACACTTGAATGTTGATGCCAATAGTATACCAGACCATCCCATATGGTGAACCTTCCTGCTTTGTATGGTTTCAAAAGAGGTTCAGGTAGGCTATTGATCAATTCAGAAGGTGGAGAAGTACTTACCATAATAGTGATCAGAGTCTTTATGCCAGAACTGTAAGCTTCTTTGATAGAGTTGAACAATGATTCATTTAGTTCACAAACTTGGATGCCCATTATAGGAGCTTCAATGTTTAACCTGATAATATTAAGGATAGGGAAGATTTCATTATCCTCTGGATCATAGGCAGGGTTACTTGGGTCATTGGGTAACGCATTCCTGCTTAAACTATCAGATTTCTGATGTTTAGTCCCAGCTTGATGAAACATGGTCATCTGTCCTCTGTACTGTGGTATAGCCATCTGCCATCTCAACATATGCCTGCTAGGGGTCTTAATGTTAATCAATGTTCTGAAAGCGTTGCAGTCAGTAATAACAGTGAAGTTGGTGCCTTCTAAGTAATAATGGAGTTTCTCTAGGGCACATAATAGGGCCAGGCATTCCATTTGGCTTGCACCATACCTTTTCACAGTATCCTTAATTTGTCTAGATATGAAGAGTATAGGTTTTTCCACTGGTTTATCATCTTCTATGACTTCCTGGTGTAAAGCAGCTCCTAGCACTTCCATGCTGGCATCTATGTAGAGCTTGAAAGGTTTAGAGTAATCTGGCTGGATCAGTACTGGAGCTACAGTCATTGCCATTTTGAGTTCCTCATAGTTATTGACTCTATCATGAGTCATTTCAAACACGGTGGTGTTGTTGCAGATCTCATACAGACATTTGGTTAGAAGAGCAAACTTTGGTAAATACTTCCTATAGTAGCTGCAAAAGCTGATGAATGATAGGAGTTCAGTTTTATTCTGAGGCATAGGCCTATTCATTACTTCTGCCATCTTCTTTTGGTCAGAAGCTAAGGTTAGTCCAGAGACAATCTGTCCTAAGGCTTTGAGTTCCCCGTAGCCAAAGTTACACTTTTTCATTGATACTTTCAATCCTACGGCAGAGATGGTTTTGAGGACTAGCCTTAATTTCTCCATGTGAGTATCCCAATGATCAGAGTAAATGATAAAATCATCAATGTATACCATCATCCATCCCTGTCTGATAAATAATCCTAGGACTATGTCCATCATCCTTTGAAAATGAGAAGGAGCATTTTTAATACCAAAAGGCATTCTAAGATACTCATAAATTCCCAAATGACAGATAATTCTCATGAATTTCTGGATATCAGGTCTGATACGTATTTGTTGAAAACCTTTCAGCATATCCATGGTGGTTATGTACTTAGCCTTTGACAGGTTATGTAGAGCATGGTCAATCCTTGGAATTGGATAATAATCAGCTTGGGTGTAGTTGTTAACAATTCTAAAATCTCCAACCATTCTTGACTTATCATTGCGCCAAGCTATAATTAATTGGGTTGTAATATCCAATTGTTCATTGTGGCCTACTTTCCTTAAGACTTGTAAGTCAATCAAGTCTTGAATATGCGTTTCCAGAGCAGCTCTGGATTTTGGAATAGAGGGGTAAGCAGGTCTCCTGAGGATTGGTGGGTAAGGAGGCTTAATAGTTAGAGTTAAGATCATATCATGTCCTTTGATGTTACCAATGGGGTAATCTTTGGTACAGAAAGCATTCTGATTTTCAAAGGATACTTGTAGGATATCCCGTTTCTGTTCTTCATTGAGAAGGGAATTCAAAGCAGCTTGAGAGAAGTATTCCTGATTGAACTTCTCTAAGTGTTTTTCATAAGTTGAATCAGAAGTTTGAGCATTGACATGACATATTTGGAACTTATTATTCCAGTCTCCACCTATAGTGAAGTATCTACCCTTGCTTTGGAATACATCTATACCATATAGGCAAAGAGAATCATTCCCAAGGATAAAATAATCACATACTCTGTTTTTGGAGCACTACAAATTCAATGTTCAGTTTGAGTGATCCTTTAGAGTGAGGCAGTAGGATATCAGAAGACCATACTCCAACAGCATTGAGAGCAGAATTACAACTGCTGTTCTTAGCCTGAGGTACTGATAGTAAGTTCAGTTTCCAGTTTGGGTCTTGTTTCTCCAGATAAGTTGAACCAACACAAGAGCAAAAGGCTCCACTGTCTAGAAGTAACTTAACAGGGGAACCTTGGAATAAACCAGTAGCAAAGCATGTTTTGCCTGAAGTGTAACTTTTACCGGCAGCAGGTTTTAGAGTCAAAGCCTTAGCCTCAGAGATGTGGTGAATCTTCATGTTGGGATTCCATTTTTGAGGTAAGTTAGAATCCTCATTGAAGGAATTAACTTCCAGAGAAGACTCAATACTACCTTCAATAACATTGATAGGGTTAGTGATTATTAGATCACAATCAGAGAGTGATCCATCAGTATCATCAAGGTGAGGGTCAGGATTGTCATACTCTTCTCCTTCAATAAGATTAATCCTTTTCCTAGGTAGAGGACAATCAGGTTTTACGTTTCCTGTTTGGTTACAGTTCCAACATACTTTCTCTTTTGATTCTGGAGTCTTCTTGACTTCCAAGGTTGATGGATTAGTAGCAGGTGATTCTTTAGTTTTGGCAGTATATTCTTCCCTGTTCCTAGTATTTCTTTCCCTTGGAGTTCTATTGACCCTTTTATCAAGAAAATTCATATCAATAGTCTCTTCCAATACACCTAATAAGGTGGAAAGATCTGAATCCATAGGCATTCTAAACCTTAAGCTGTGGTTGATTTGTCCGGGACATAAGTTGAGGAGTCTTTCATTGACTTCTTATTTATCAGCATCAGGATAAAAACAGTCCAACCTCTTTTTCTGGTCTAAGCACCACTTATGAGGTTTTTCCTTGGACGGATCAAACTGCGAAGTTTTGAAAGTTTTCATGATCTTTCTTTTCCAAATCCTGGTACCAAACTGCACTTTGATCAATTCTTCCCAAGAATTCCAGGATAAAGATCCAACTTCTTCTCTTTTATTGATAAACCAATCAAGAGCTCCTCCTTCAAATAATCTGGGCAATCTTACCACAGCTATTGCATCAAGGAGGTTGTAGGAAGAAAGATTATAGTCAATAAATTTAATGAAACTGACATGGTTGTATTCTCCTTCTCCAGAGAATTTAGGCCATTCAGTGATGGGAGGAAGTAGCTTCAAAGCCTGCTCCATTTCAGGAGTAGGACTGGGTCTGAAAGACTCATTAGTTTCCTGGTTCTGGGAGGAACACCAGGAGTACTGGTGAACCTGGAAGGTCTAGTTTCTTCTAGGTCAATGACGGAAGAGTTAGTAGAGTTGATCTTAAGATCTCTGAGATCATTCTTAACCATACCCAACTCTAATTCAATTTTGTTGCTCAATAAGTCAATTTTGTTAGTCAGATGGGCTGAAGGAGTAGGACTAGTATTCTTAACTTCTTCCTTAAGCTGGTATATTTTTGCAAGGATATCTTCCTGAAGAATTGATTGGTTGTCATCAATATGTTTCATCAGGTCCAACTTACTAGCTCTTATACTATCCTTGATTTTTTGTATTTCCAACTCATCAATTCTAATAATCTGAGACTGAGTATCAATCACTCTGAAAATAATTGAACTTAATTTGTCCAATTGGTGATAAACTTTGTCAAAGCATTGGCTAATAATGGTAAAATTGTGAGACAAATTTACAGAAAAGCTATTTAGAGCTTCTACATCTAATTGTGGTAAACCTTTTTCCACTTCTGGGCTAAGGATATTATGTTGTCCCAATCCTTTGGGTTCCTTAACTTCTGATGGGCTGAGGGCCTCTTCTTTTTGGGGTCCTTTCCCTTTAAGGAAGCTAACTGATCCCAAGGATTCCAGTTCTGCACGTAGCCTTCTACTTCTTTTTTTGGGATCAACCTTTGCAGAGAAATATGAGATTTCTTTGCCTGAGAAATGGCTTTTCTCATACCTGGTTGATCCTCCTGGGTCTGAGCCAACCTGAATTGTTCCCAATAACTCACGTGCTCTTTCACTAATACTTTGGCTCTTTCATCCTTGGTAGAGTCCAGCTGGGGTGGCATAGCAGGACCAGTACCCTCCTGGGATAACATGGGGGGCAACAGATGGCTCCCCAACGGTCTGTTGGTTGAGTTGGCGGCCGCGGTTGTTGCCATTGTTGTCCTGCGTGACGCTATGGTCACGGGTTTGAGTACCCTCATCCCGCTTGTGACTGGAGTTCTTGCGCGCACGGGTTCCTGCAGGAAGAGATCCATATGACGGGGCTCTACCAGTTGCACGGGTGTTGCGCCTATTTTGATACATAGCACCAAAAAAAATTTGTAAGTCTTTTGTCAAAACTTTTGAAAAAAGAATTTAAAATTATAAAAAAAATATTTTTTGAGTGTTTTATATTTTTAATAATTTTTTTATAAATATTTTAACTTACTTAGAGTTCAATTCAAGGGTACCATCACTTGATTGGGGTCACAACTATCCTTGGAGGGAATTCCAACAGGGTCTGAGTGAGTTCCAATCAGATCCTGGGATAAATCCAAGGAAAAGTCCAATGGTACACTGTCTGGGACATCCTCTAGGAGGTCCTGGTCAATGAGATCACCAAAAACAAAATCCACTGAGATTGATAAAAACAAAAAATATAAGTTTAATATTTTTTTGGATTTTTACGTGTTAAAATGATTTTTAGAAAAAAATAATCACTTTAATTATTTTTGGATTTTTCTTTATCTTCAGGGTTGTTTAGTTTATAAATATAAAGCTTCCTTTGATAAATCTTCCACTCCTTACGTTGCCTTAATAAAGAATTGAAATCAATAATTCTTTCAAGCTCAAGTTCTTCGTCTTGTATAACCTGCTGTTTATAATAAAGCAATTTCTCGTCTTGTTGCTCAGGATTTATAATAAAAGGGACAAAGTTATGGAGTTTTTCTTCTTTTTTCTTTTTAAGAAGGTTTAAATAATAATTGATCAATTCTCCGTTGTTCTTAAGATCCACTAGAGAAACAAATGATCAAAAATATATGTAATAAGTATGTTAACTTATTTTTAAAAATAAATAGACTGGTCCAAGGGATAAATAATTAAAAATAAATTATTTAAGAATATTTCCTGGACGGACCCCCAGTTTTCAAATCTCTGATACCAGGAACCTTGCAGTCCTTTAGCTACAGAGAGTGATAAAAAAGCTGGAATGATAATAATAATTATTATTCCAATAATAAATGCTTAGAAGCTCAAATAAATGATATAATAAGAGCAGTTGCAAGGTTTAATTGGTTTGGTAGTAAATGGTTTTCAATATAATATAAACAAGGGGAAACAATATTATACTAATGGGGATCTTTACAGACTAGCAACCTCTCTTCAAGGGGCCTCCTTAGGCAGTTTAAGAACCTTGGAATAAATATGGGTGCCTTAGAAAGGACTTATTCCACTAATGGCCAGGCTTAAAAGCACAAATGGCCTAGAAAGGAAGGGTAACAATCACTCTGAGCACTTCACCAAGAAAATCCTAGAATAATTGGAAGGATTTCAGAGCAGATGGGGTAGATTGCTTGACTAAACTTCAATGGTTGATTGCTGAATATAGTTAAATAATACTACTGCAGACTAATTTGTAAATCACTTGCTTATCTTAATATAAGCACTTGATTAACAATTACATGGTTTCTGATTGATAGTAAATAATTCTTGGTAACTGATGGAATAATGGATCCAAAGAGGTCTGTATAAATACCTTTTTGGGGTGATTTTGGTCCTCTCAGGGCACGTAGAGAGGGTTCTGCTCGTCGGATGAGGCTGGAAAGCCACTCAGGGCAGGATTAGCACGTCCACTTGGTGCTGGCAATCAGCTTTCCTTAGATCTGCTGGATTTCTGTACTATTTTAGCCACAGGATATGTTAATCTGTTATGGCGTAAATTTGATCATTCTGTACTCATCCTTCATTTTAACTGATGATATTGTTTTGAAGCGTGCAGATGTGGATGTTTACTGATTTTCCATTATCTGCTGATCATGTAGATCTTTTTTAATAATTTTTATGAACACTTCTTGTAGTGTTTAGTGGTCTTCAAAGATCAAGATCAGTGATTTACGTGGTAGTCCTTGATCTTTGATTTATTATTAAAAAATGTTCAAAACTTAATTTTCATTAATTTTATTTAAGTTTTGATCTTTTTAGATCATTAGTAATGAATATGTCCATTTGTTACATATACTAGGAAACCCTAACTAGGTTATAGCTCTTCTGAGCGGTACCTGGTTGTCAGATTAGTCACGACTGATCCAGGCGCGGGGATCAGTTAGTACAGATGCGGGCGGGGTAGGATTGGCTGCGTGCGTGTCAAAATCAGCTGCGCGGGGGTCTCTAGTACGCGGGAACCTGCTTCTACTAGTACGTAGGGTTATGTAATGATGCAGGACTGCCTGCGGGAATTGTGACATAACACATTTCCGCATGTCACCCCTAAAATATACACAACACCTCAATTCTGAGTGAATTTTAGGTGTAAAACCTATACGTGACAATACATGTGAAATATTAGAATTGCCAAAAAGTGCCATACAGGTGTCCTAATTTTTAGTACTTTTCTTTTTAAATATTTTAAAAATATAAGGACTTGGAATTCAAGGGTGGGGTCAGTGAGTGACCCTACCTAATTTTGGGTCAGGAATCCATTCCTGTAATAATATTCATGGATTTCTCACTCCTTAATTTGTTAATTGAGGTTTTCTTATTTTTTCATAGTTTGTGTTACTATTTGACAGTTTTGCTCTGTACATAGTAGCAAGCTGACAGTGGTCAGGGCTCCTCAGCCCGTCGCTCCTCCCCCTTGGTAAAGGGGGGGGGGGAGAGCGCCCTCTCACTTTGCTGGTGGGAGGGTGATCAGATCCCCCCCGCCGCTGGTTGCTCTCTCTGCAGCCGGAATTGTCATCCCCTGGGCAAGGGGTGATGAAATCCCCCCTGCCCTGACTGACGGCCTTGTTGCGGTTGATTGCTGGCTGGTTCAACCCAGCCAGACACCCCCTCCCCCTTGCAATGGCAACCAAGGGGAGGGGGAGGGAGCCGGGGCCGCTGGACCTTGCTCCTGCGGCAGTGGCCGCAGTTTGCGACCGGCTGGGCCCGCGTGGTGTTGCACCGCATGGGATCTCTCGGCTGCGGAAACAGCCCCGCGTGGGCCATTGGGCCCCGCGTGGGCCAAGACAAGGGATGCAAGCGGCTCTGTGCAGCCTGGGACACGGGCTGCAGCCCCAATGGGCCGGCCCAAGCCCAAAACCTGAGACAAACACACTTTGGCGGGCCAGCCCGTCTGGCCAAGTATGTCCAAAATAAACCTTGGGCCCAATTATGCTCATAAGAGCCCATCTGGCTGTATTTGCCCATATCCCCCCAGGGCCCAATAGGGCCTGTGTACCAATGAGCCTGTTTCATGCGTTTTGAGGCCTGTTTCCCCAAATCACCCCAAATCAGTGACATCCACACAAGCCTGTATGGTCTGTGTGAGTGTCCAATGGGCTTGAGAGGCCCATATGTGAGTCACATTTGTATTAAACCTATATGTAGCACAGGCGTAAGTGCATATGTATTTTGACAATGTTGTGGAGATTCCTCCAAAATTCAGAAGTGAGCTTGGGATCCGTATCACTGATGGTGATATTAGGGACTCCCACACCAGATACAAGTCTATTCTAGAACAGTAATTCTACTTCCATGGCAGTTTCCTCCTTATTGTTGGGCAGGAACTTTTCTTTCTAGGAAAACCTGTCCACTAGGACAAGGACTGAGTTGTACAAGTAGGCTCCTCCTGGGGGTAATCCAGTTACAAAGTCCATGTTGATGATTTCCCATCTTTTCTTAGGTTCATTAATTTTCTGCAGTAGACCAAACCTTTTCCAGAGGTCCTATTGGAATTTTAACAAGTTTCACAACCGTTGACATACTGGACTGTGGAATCTCTCCAATTGATCCACCAAGCAGTTTTTTTGACCTTTTCTAGGGTTCTATCAGTTGATAGTTGACAAGCTGAACAATTATTGTGGAACTCACCTAGAATATGTTTGATATGGTCTTCCTTGGTTAAGACTAAAACACTGGAATGTTGTTGTGTATAGTATACTAGACCATCCCATACAGTGCAATCCCCAGCTTTGTAAGGTTTTAGGAGATTTTCAGGTAGGCTGTGAACCAGTTCAGATGGTGGAGAGGGACTTTCCATAATGGTGATTAGATTCTTCATGCCAGGGCTGTAAGCCTCCTTGGTGGAGTTGAACTAGGATTCATCCAGTTCACAGATTTGGATTCCTAGAATAGGAGCCTCAATATTTAGCATGTTAATATCCAGTATAGGAAATAGGTCATTATCCTTTGGGTCATAAGCAGGCTTCCTTGGATCATTGGGCAGAGCACTACTACTCAAACTATCAGCATTCTTATGTTTAGCACCAGCTTGATGGACTATGGTCATCTGACCTCTGTACTTTTGAATGACTATCTGCCACCTTAACATATGCCTAATAGGAATTTTCATGTTCATTAAAGTCCTGAAAGCTTTTCAGTCAGTAAATACAGTGAACTTGTTAACTTCCAAGTAATAATTTAGTTTCTCTAGAGCCCAAAGTAAGGCAAGAAATTCCATTCAGCTTGCACCATACTTCTTTTCAGTATCCTTTACTTGTCTGGATAAGAAGAGTATGGGATTTTCCACTGGTTTATCATTTTCTATGACTTATTGGTGTAAAGCAGCTCCCAGTCATTACATGCTAGCATCTATATAGAGCTTGAAAGGTTTAGAATAGTCAGGTTGAATCAATAATGGAGCTGAGGTCATAGCTAGCTTGAGTTTTTCATAGTTCTTAACCCTTTCATCAGTCATTTCAAACAGGGTGTTTTTTTTGCAGATTTCATACAAACATTTGTTGAGAAGGGAAAAATTAGGTAGATACTTCCGGTAGTAGCTGCAAAAGCTGCTAAAGGATAGGAGTTCAGTTTAATTCTGACGCATGGGCCTATTCATCACAGATGCTATTTATCTCTGGTCAGAAGTTAAGGTTATTCCTGAAACAATGTGCCCTCAAGCATTCAGTTCTCCATAATCAAAGTTACACTTTTTCATTGATAATTTTAATCCCACAGCAGAGAGGTTTTTAAGGAATAGCCTTGCTTTGTCCATGTGTGTATTTCAATCATCAGAATAAATGATAAAATAATCAATGGATACCATCATCCATCCTTGTCTGATGAATGATCCTAAAACTGTATCCATCATCCTTTGGAAGTGAGAAGGAGAATTTCTGATACTAAACTGTATCCTAAGGTACTGATAAATACCCAAGTGACAAAAATTTCTGGCTATCAGGATTGATAGGTATCTGTTGAAAAACTTTCAGCATATCCATACTAGTAATGAAATTAGCCCTGAAGATGTTATTTAGAGCATGGTCAATTCATGGAAAAGGTTAATAATCAGCTTGAGTATAGTTAATCAAAATTATGAAGTCTCCAAAAATGCTTGACTTATCATTTTGCCAAGCTATAATTAGGGGATTAGTAATTTCATCTTGTTCATTGTGTCCTACTTTCCTTAAGACTTGTAAGTCAATCAATTCTTGGATATGAGTTTCCAGAGCAGTTCTAGATTTTGGACTAGAAGGGTAAGCAGGTCTCGTGAGGTTAGGAGGGTAAGGAGGTTTAACAGTCAAAGTTAGGATCACGTCATGTCCTTTGATGTTACCAATTAGATGATCCTGGGTACAGAAGGAATTCTGATTTTCAAAGCAAGCTTTGAGGATGTCCCTTTTTTGATCTTCACTCAGCAGGGGGCTCAAGGCTGCTTGAGAGAAGTACTCCTGTTTGAACTTCTCTAAGTTTTTTCATATGTTTAATCAGAAGTTTGAGCATTGATGTGGCATATAAGGAAATTTTTGTTCCAGTCTCCCCCTACGGTAAAATATCTGCCCTTACTTTGGAATACATCAATACCATATAAGCAGAGAGAATCATTCACTAGAATATAGTAACCACACACTCCATTCTGGAGAACTAAAAATTCAATTTTTATTTTGAGTGAACTTTTTGAATGGGGAAGAATGATATCAGAGGACCAGACCCCAATAGCATTAAGGGGAGAGTTAAAACTGCTGAACTTAGCCTGAGGTACTGGAAGTAAGTTCATTCTCCAATTTGAATCTTGTTTTTCCAAATAAGTTGAACTAACACAAGAGCAAAAGGCTCCACTTTCTAAGAGTAAATTAACAGGAGAACCTTGGATCAATTCAGTAGCATAGCAGGTTTTACCAGAAGTTTAACTTTTACCAGCAGAAGGTTTGAGAGTCAAAGTTTTGGCTTCAGAAAAATGGTGAATTTTCATATTGGGATTCCATTGTTGAGGTAAGTTGGAATCTTCATTAACAGATTTAATTTCTAAGGAAGATGCTATACTTCCTTCCATGACATTGATAGTTTTATTTATAATTAATTCATACTCACATAGAGATCCATCAGTGTCATCAATTTGAGGGTCAGGGTCATTTTCATTCTCTTCTCCTTCAATGAGATTGATCTTTCTCCCAGGCTGGGGGCAGTCAGGTCACACATTTCCAGTTTGGTTACAATTCCCCCGTAACTTTTGTCAGCTTTCTGATGCCAGGAACTTTGCCATCCTTTAGCTAAAGAAAGTGATATTGGTGTTGGAATAATAATTCTAAGAAAATTACAGTAAAATGCTTAAATAATTGATTTAAAAGCAAGTGCAAAGTTTGGTTGGTTTGGTTGGATTAAACTTTTTTAAATATATATTTTTCAAGAGGGGCCACATTTTGTGAAAACTGGGGATCTTTATTGGATAACAACCTCTCTTCAAGGGGCTCTTTTGAACCGTGGAAAGACCTTGGTAGAATGAGGTCTTAAATGATTGTTCACAAGAGACTAACTCAAGGGGATGGGTTGGCTGGCTGTCCTACAGAAATTATGCCTGGGTTGCAAGGAGGAGACAAATTACTGGTTGAAGTACTTACTCCAGGAAGCTTGAAGAGATTCATGGTATGGTGTGAAACCCATACATGGCATAATGTGTGAGATGTTGAAATGGCCAAAAGGTGCCATGATGGTGTGGTGGTCTATTTTGTTGAATAATTATATAAAAATGTAAGGAGTTAGAATTCAAAGGTGGGGTCAGTGAGTGACCCTAATTGATTTTGGGTGAAGAATCCATTTCTGTAATAGTATTCATGGATTTCCCACTCCTTCTAATTTTATTATTTTTATTTCTGTTTTAAATTTGCTTTGACAGTTTTCTCTGTCCAAGTAGCAAGCTTGCAGACATATCTTGGAGTGGGGGAATGTCAGCTTGCTACTTGGAAAGAGCAACCTGTCAAAGCAAATTTAAAACAGAAATAAAAATAATGAAATTTGAAGGAGTGAGAAATCCATGAATGCTATTACAGAAATGGATTCCCCACCCAAAACCAAGTAGGGTCACTCACTGACCCCACCTTTGAATTCTAAATCCTTACATTTTTAAATAATTATGAAACAAAATAGACCATGACACCACCATGGCACCTTTTGGCCATTTTAACATCTCACACATTATGCCATGTATAGGTTTCACACCTAAAATTGAGTCAGAATCAAGGTGTTGTGTATATTTTAGCAGTTACAGGCGGATTTGTGTTGTGTCACAATTCCCGCGCGCAGCCCCACATTCATAAAGTAAGGGCTCACACGCCTGACACTCAATGTGTAAAGGCATTTCAAAAAGGCCCGCATGCAAAATGACTGACTGGCCGCAGGCAACAGATTCCCGCACACAGCTGTCAAGCCTGCTCGCGTCAACACAAATTGCACTAAGCCTGACAGCCAGGTACCGCAGGAACAGGCTACAAACTGCATGCATACATGATGTATATGTAAAAACGTGACTGCTGGACAGAGGGATGTCTGAAACCTAAGAATATTGAATAAAAAATATGAAAATATAAATATAAAGCAAACAAATTTTGGGAAACCATAATGAAGGTTGTCATGTAAATGAGATTTCCAAATCTTTATGAACCACAAAACACAACAAGGAGTTAACCTAAAAATTATTGAAAACTCCCAACATGTGCAGAGGATGCCGTAGAATCTACTAATACCCCCTTCCACCCATGTCACTCAAAATAAGTTAATACAAAATAACCAAATGTGTCTGAATCATAAAAATAACAAATTAACATTTAAAACACATTCTGACAATTATTTAACAAAGAAATAGGACATAGACAAGGCTAGCAGATTGACAGAACCAGAACTAGGTGCCAAACTAGCTTTGACCAGCCTGCTAGCCTCAGCATCCAAGCACTACCCTCTCTACGTGCCCTGAGAAGGTCTTATTACCCAAAAAGTTATATAAACAACCCTTTTTTAAGTGATTTAATACACATTAATTTTTAAGTATCAATCCAGACCCCTTGCAATCCGTGATAAAGTTTTTATTCAAGATAAAAAAGTGATATATGGCTATAGTCTAATAGTATTATTAATAATTCCGACTCCAACATTGATTCCATGAAGAATATCAGCAAATAACCCCAATAATTGGCCTGAGACCCTTTCATACCGTGAATCTCTGCAAGCCTCCTGGAGTAAGTACTTAAACTAGTAAGTTTTCTCCTCCTTGCATCCCAGGCATAAGTGCTGTAAGACAGCCAGTCCACACATCCCCTTGAGTTAATCTTTGTGAGCAATCATTTTAGACCCCATTATACCAAGGACTTTAAAGGGTTCAAAAGAACCCCTTGGAGAGAGGTTGTTATTCAATAAAAATCCCCAGTTTGCACAAACTGTGGCCCCTCTTAAAAAATATATTTAAACAAATTTAATACAACCAAACCAACCAAACCAACCAAACCAATCAACCTTTGCAATTGCTTTTAAATCAATTATTTAAGCATTTTACCGTAATATTCTTGGAATTATTATTCCAACACCAATATCACTTTCTTTAGCTAAAAGACGGCAAAGTTCCTGGCATCAACAAGCTGAAAATGTCTATATCTGAATAAAAAATTTGGGGCTCAATGTCTTTTATTGGCTCTGTAATTTCTTAAGGGTAAAGGTCCATCTGGAATGTTGTTTTCAGGTAACAATTGATATTTTTCAGCCAATTATCCTTTGTATCTGACTAGATAGAGGCTGAAATCTTTCCCATTTATCGTTTCTTTCTTGTCTTTAAGGATTTTGCTTATTTTTCCTTTGTCTTTCTCAGTTTCATCTGCAATAGGAATTTCTGCTGACAGAGTGTGTTCTCCTTCTTGAGGATGGTAATGTTTGACAAGGCTTACTGAGAATACTGGGTGCTTTCTGGATCTTTCATCACTGAGAATTACTTCCACAGCATTCTTTCCATGGATTTTCTTTATGGTGAATGGTCCAACAAATGCAGGTCTGAGTTTCTTGTGCCCAGCTAAGTTAGTGAAATTGGTGGCAGACCTAAGAGTTGATCACCAATCTTGAAGTCAGGTTCTTTATGGGTTTTGTCCCATCTCTGTTGGTTGTAATGAACAGATTCTTGAATGCATTTTGCAGCGTGTTTGTTGGCTGAATCTATCATATTCTTGAATTCAAGTGAAGTGAGGTGAATATTGGTTAGCTTCTGATTCAGGTGATCCTTGCGTAATTTAGGAATCCACCCTCTCTCCAGTACATAGGGGGCTTCCTTGGTGGTAGAATGTTTGCTGCTTTTTTAAGCCATTTCTAGAGCAGGCAAGAGGCTGACCCAGTCATGGCAGTACCCATCAGTATTCTTATATTCTAGACAAAAGAAGCAGAATCTCCTGAGCATGTCTTCTAGGGTCTGGATCATCCTTTCAGCTAATCCATCTGTCTGGGGGTGATAAGCTGTAGAGAAAGCTAAGGTGGTTCCCTGCATGTCATGAAGATTTGTCCAGAACTCAGAGGTAAATTTAGGATCTCTTTCGATGATAATGATCTTGGGAACTCCAACATCAGCAATGAGTCTGTTCCAAAATAATAGGGCAACTTCCATAGCAGTGTCTTCCTTGTGATTAGGTAGAAAATTTTCTTTCTTGGAGAACCTATCCACAATAACTAGGACTGAGTTGTGGGAATAGGCTCCTCATGGTTGTATTCAAGTTACAAAGTCCATGTTGATGATCTCCCATCTTTTCTTGGGTTCAGCAATCTTTTGTAGTAGACCAAACCTTTTCCCAGTGGTTCTGTTGGACTTCTGACAAGGTTTAAAACTAGTAACATACTGGATGGTGCAGTCTCTCCAATTGATCCACCAAGCAGTTTTTTTAACCTAATCTAAGGTTCTATCAGCAGATAAATGTCCAGATGAGCAGTAATCATGGCATTCAGCCAGGACGTGTTTGATATGGTCAGCCTTGTTTAAGACTATGACACTTGAATGTTGATGCCTGTAGTACACTAGGCCATCACATATGGTGAACCTTCCCGCTTTGTATGGTTTCAAGAGGGGTTCAGGTAGGCTATTGATCAATTCAGATGGTGGGAAAGTACTTTCCATAATGGTGATCAGAGTTTCCATGCCAGAATTTTAAGATTCTTTGATTGAGTTGAACAAGGATTCATCCAATTCACAAATGTGGATTCCAATTATAGGAGCTTCAACTTTCAATATGTTAATGTTAAGGGTGGGGAAGATATCATTATCATCAGGGTCATAAGCAGGGTGACATGGGTCATTGGGTAGAGCATTCCTACTCAGACTGTCAGCATTCTTGTGTTTTTTCCCAGCTTGATGTACTATTGTCATTTGTCCTCTCTACTGTTGGATAGCTATTTGCCATCTTAACATGTGCCTGCTGGGAGTCTTCATGTTCATCAGGGTTCTAAAAGCATTTCAATCCGTAATAACCACAAATTTAGTACCTTACAGATAGTAATGGAGCTTTTCTAAGGCCCATACTAGAGCTAGGCATTCCATTTTACTAGCACCATATTTTTTCTCTGTGTCCTTTTCTTGCCTAGAGATAAAGAGTATTGGTTTTTCTACTGGTCTATCATTTTCTATGACTTCTTGATGAAGTGCAGCGCCTAGCCCTTCCATGCTGGCATTAATATTTAGTATAAAGGGTTTCCTGTAATCAGGTTGTATTAGTACAGGGGCAGTAGTCATAGCCACCTTGAGTTCCTCATAGTTTTTAACTCTTTCATGAGTAATTTCAAACAGGGTATTGTTGTTGCAAATCTCATACAATAACTTAGTTATTAATGCAAACTTGGGTAGGTACTTCCTATAGTAGCTGCAGGAACTGACAAAGGATAGGAGTTCAGTTTTGTTATGAGGCATTGGCCTGTTCATGACAGCTGCTATTTTGCTTTGGTCAGCTGTAAGAGCTAGACCAGATACTATGTGACCTAGTTGTTTGAGTTCACCATATCCAAAGTTTCACTTTTTCATGGATACTTTTAATTCTGCAGCAGAGATGGTTTTTAGGACAAGTCTTACTTTATCCATATGGGAGGTCCAGTCATCAGTGTAGATGATAACATCATCAATGTATACCATCATCCATCCTTGCCTTATGAACTGGCCTATTACACTTTCCATCATTGTCTGAATGTGGGAAGGAGCATTCTTGATTCCAAAGGGCATCCTTAAGTACTCATAGATACCTAGGTGACATATGATCCTCATGAACTTCCTACTGTCTGGGCTGATGGGGATCTGGTGGAATCCTTTCAGCATGTCCATGGTAGTAATAAACTTAGCTTGGGAGAGATTATGAAGGGCATGGTCAATCCTAGGAATGGGGTAATAGTCTGCCTCAATGTAATTGTTCAACATCCTAAAATCTCTTCCCATTCTTGACTCATCAATGTGCCAAGCTATAATCACAGGAGTAGAGATATCTAATTGCTCATTGTGTCCTACTTTCCTCAGGACTTGTAAGTCAATTAGCTCCTGGATGTGAGTTTCCAAGGCTGTTCTTGATTTTGGACTGGAAGTAATAGAAGGTCTTCTCAGATTAGGGGGGTAAGGGGTTTGATAGTTAATGTCAGGATCACATCATGTCATTTGATGTCACCAATAGGGTGGTCTTTAGTGCAGAAAGCATTCTGATTCTCAAAGCAGACCTGAAGGATATCACGTCTTTGATCTTCACTAAGTTGTTCATTCAGGGAAGCTTGGGAGAAGTATTCCTGGTTAAAGGTTTCCAGGTGTTTCTGATAAGTGGAGTCAGTGGTTTGAGCATTAACATGGCATATTTGAAACTTCTTGTTCCAATTTCCTCCTATAGTAAAGTATCTTCCTTTACTTTGGAAAACATCTATGCCATACAGGCAAAGAGAATCATTTCCTAAAATGAAGTAATCACACATTCCATTCTGGAGTACTACAAACTCAACCTTGAGTATCAGGGAAACTTTGGGATGGGGCAAAATGAGATCTGCAGACCATACTCCAATAGCATTAAGGGAGGAGTTGCAACTGCTAAACTTAGCTTGTGGAACTGGTAGAAAGTATTCTTTCCAGTTGGGGAGTTGGTTCTCTGAGTAACTTGACCCAACACAGGAGCAGAAGGCTACACTTTCTAGGAGTAACTTCAGGGGAGAACCTTGGATTAATCCAGTAGCATAACAAGTTTTGCAAGTGGTGTAGCTTTTTCCAATAGAGGGTTTCAGATTCAGATTCTTGGCTTCAGAAAAATGTTGGACTTTCATGTTGGGAGTCCATTGTTGTGGTAGATTGGAATCCTTGTTGACTGAATTGATTTCCAGGGAGGATCCTATGTCTCCTTCAATGAAATTGATGGGGTTAGTAATCATTAATTCATACTCAGATAATGATCCGTCAGTTTAATCCAGTTGAGGGTTGATTTCATTATCCTCATCTCCTCCTTCCATGAGATTGATCTTTCTTCTGGGCTGGGGACAGTCAGTTCTTACATGTCCAGTTTGGTTACAGTTCCAGCATACCTTTTCTTTGGTCTCAGAAGTCTTCTTGATTTCAAATTGGAGATTGGTGGAGTCTTTAGTTTTTGGATTATACTCTTCTCTAACCTTGGGAGCAAGTTCCCTGGGTTCATTGGTCCTTTTTTCAAGACCATTCATGTCAATAGTTTCCTCCAAGATACCAATAAGGGTGGAGAGATCAGCATCCATAGACATTATACACCTTACACTGTGATTAAGGTGTCTGGGACATAGGCTGAGGAGTCTTTCATTGACTTCCTCTTTATCAGCTTCAGGGTAGAAGCAATCTGACCTCTTCTTTTTTTCAAAACACCACTTGTGAGGTTTGTCCTGAGCAGGGTCAAAAAGTCACGTCTCAAAGGTTTTCATCGTTTTTCTTTTCCATATCCTGGTACCAAATTGTTCTTTGATAAGGACTTTCCACAAATCCCAAGTCTGAGGTCCTACTTCTCCTCTTTTGTTGATGAACCAATCCAAGGCTACTCCTTCAAACAGCCTGGGCAGTCTTACCACTGCTATAGTTCCCGGTAAAACATAGGAGGCAAGGGTGTAATCAATCAATTTAATGAAACTGATATTGTTATATTCTCCTTCACCTGATAATTTGGGCCATTCAGCTACAGGAGGTAAGAGTTTCAGAGCTTGTTCCACTTCAGGAGTTGGACTGGGTCGGTAAGATTCATTCCTTATTTTTCCAACATTAAGAGGAATTTTGGGAGTGTTACTTATCCTAGTAGGCTTTACCTCTTCCAAATGGATCCTAGGAGGAGCAGTTGAATTGAATTTGAGTTCTCTTAAGTCATTCTTGATCATACCTAATTCCAGATCCAACTTGTTACTCAATAGGTCAATTTTATCAACTAGGTGAGCAGAAGGGGTATCAGTTTTGTTTTTCACTTCTCCTTTGAGCTGCTCAATGAAAAATCTGATCTTGTCTTGTCCAGAGGAGTAAGTGGTATTGATGTGCTTGATCAAGGATATTTTTTCAGCACTGATAATATCCTTTAACTTATTATTTTTTAACTGATTGATGTGCAATTGTTTGAGTATACTGAATTTGTTTGACTCAATGTTGTCTTTTAATGCCTTGGTTTCAGACTCATTAGTTTTCATATGGTCAGCTTGAACTTGGATCATCATGTTAGTATTCAGGAGGACTTTATCAAGTTGTTTATGAATATTATCCAAGTTGCTGGTCAAGATCTTAAAGTTGTAAAAGAAATAATCAAAAAATTTGTTAAACAATGGTGTGATATCATCAGATCCTAGTGGTGATAGACTTTCTTCCATTTCTGGGCTAGAGCTATGGTAGTGTCCCAATATTTTGGTTTCTCATTTTTTGATGATGTGAAGACCTCAACTTTTTGGGGTCTTTTCCCTTTAATTTGGATAATTGGTCCCAGGGGTTCCATTTCTCCATGTATTTATCCACTTCTGCCCTGGGAATTAATTTCTGCAGGGCTATTTGAGAGGACTTGGCCCGTGATATGGCCTTTCTCATAGCTGCTGACTCCTCCTGTTTGTGGGCTAGCTTGTAAGCCTCCCAATGAATCACATGATCCTTAACCAACTCTTTGATTCTGGATTCTTTGACTAGGTCCGGAGTTGGAGACTTAGGAGGAGGGGTGACTGCATGGTACAACTGTGGGGGAGAGGGACTCATCTCCAACAATTTTTTGGTTGAGTTGGAGGGTGGGGGTGCTAGTGGTTCTTGCAGAACTCATATTTCGGGGTTGAGTCCCCTCATTGTGCTCGCTATGGGCACTTTTAAGGGCGCACGTTCCTCCAGGAAGAGGTCCATAGGACGGGGCTTGTCCTGTTGCGTGGGTATGGGGTCTGTTTTGCAAAATAATGCAAAAAAAGATGTGAGTTTTAGTCAAAAGAGACTTTGAAAAAAGGTAATAAAAAATATTTTTATTTATTTTTAAATTAATTTAGGCTTACTCAACCTTACATTCAACGGTACTAAAGCTTGGCTGGGGTTAAAAGAGTCCTTGGGGGGTAATCCAGGGGGATCTTTGTGGGTACCAATAAAATCTTGGCTTAAATCAAAAGAACCGCGGTGGGAACTGTTTTCCAACAGGTCCTGCTCAATAAAATCTGCCAGGGAAAAGTTTCTTTCCACTAGTTTAAGATGAAAATTGAAATCAATAATTTTTTGGTTTTATTATAATTTTTATTAGTTCTTTATCAAACTTTGATTTTTCTTCAGATTTTTGTTATATATATTTTTTTTAAAAATATATAAAAAAAATATTTTAAGCTCACTTGCTTTATTCTTAGTAAAGAAATAAAGTTGCCTCTGATATTTCTTCCAGGTGTGTTGCCTGAGTAAAGAAATAAAATTAGTAAGTCTTTCAAGCTCCAATTCATTTTCCTTAAAAGCTTGTTGCTTATAATGAAGTGATCTGGCTTGTTGTTGCTCAGGATTGATGATAACAGGCAAAAAATTACAGATTCTTTCTTCTTTTTGTTGTTTAAGAAGGTTCAAATAATAATTGATTAATTCTCCGTTGGTTTTAAGGTCCACTTGAGAAACAATAATCAAAAGTAAGTATAATAAGTATTTATACTTATTTTTACATATAATATCTGTTCCAAAGAAATAAATTCTTTAAAAATTAATTATTAAGGGATATTTCCCTGCCAGACCCCCAGTTGCCAGCTTCCTGATGCCAGGAACTTTGCCGCCCTTTAGCTACAGAAAGTGATATTGGTGTTGGAATAATAGTTCCAAGAAAATTACGGTAAAATGCTTGAATAATTGATTTAAAAGCAAGTGCAAAGTTTGGTTGGTTTGGCTGGATTAAATTTGTTTAAATATATATTTTTCAAGAGGGGCCACAGTTTGTGCCAAATGGGGATCTTTATTGGATAACAACCTCTCTTCAAGGGGCTCTTTTGAACCGTTTAAAGACCTTGGTATAATGAGGTCTTAAATGTTTGCTCACTAAAGACTAACTCAAGGGGATGGGTGGACTGGCTGTCTTACAGCACTTATGCCTGGGTTGCAAGGAGGAGACAACTTACTGGTTTAAGTACTTATTCCGGGAAGCTTGCAGAGATTCACGGTATGAAAGGGTCTCAGGAAAATTATTGGGGTTATTTGCTGATATTCTTCATGGAATCAATGTTGGGGCCAGAATTATCAATAATACTATCAGACTATAGCCATATATCACTTGTTTATTTTGAATAAACACTTGATCACGGATGGCAAGGGGCCTGGATTGATACTTAAAAATTACTGTGTATTAAATCACTTAAAAAAGGGTAGTTTATATACCTTTTTGGGTATCAAGACCTTCTCAGGGCACATAGAGAGGGTTGTGCTTGGATGCTGAGGCTAGAAGGCTGGTCAGGGCTATTTTGGCACGTAGTTCTGGTGCTGTCAATCCGCTAGCCTTGTCTATGTCAAATTTCTTTGTGAAATAATTGTCAGAAGGGGTTTAAATGTTAATTTGTTATTTTTATGATTCAGACACATTTCCTCATTTTGTATGAACTTCTTTTGAGTGACCTGGGTGGAAGTGGGTATTAGTAGATTCTATGGCATCTTCTGCACATATTGGGAGTTTTTAATAATTTTTAGGTTAACTCCTTGTTGTGTTTCGTGGTTCATAAACATTTGGCAATCTCATTTACGTGACAACCTTCATTATTGTTTCCCAAAATTTATTTGCTTTGTATTTTGATTTTCATATTTTTTATTTAATATTCTTAGTTTTCAGACATCCATCTGTCTGGCAGTCAAGTTGTTACATATACATGATGTATGCATGCAGGTTGTAGCCTGTTCCTGCGGTACCTGGCTGTCAGGCTTAGTACAATTTTGTTGACGCGCGCAGGCTTGACAGCTGCATGCGGGAATCTGTTGCCTGCAGCTGGTCAGTCATTTTGCATGCGGGCCTTTTAACATGCGCCTACATATTGAGTGTCAGGCGTGTGTACTCTTACAGTATGAAGGCCGGGGCTGTGCCCATGAATTGTGACACAACACAAATCCATCTGTAACTCCTCAAATATATACAAAACCTCAATTCTGACTGAATTTTAGGTGTGAAACCTATACATGGCATAATGTGTGAAATGTTGAAATGTCCAAAAGGTACCATGGTGGTGTCGTGGTCTGTTGGTCATTTTGTTTAATAATTATCAAAAAATGTAAGGAGTTAAAATTCAAGGGTGGGGTCAGTGAGTGACCCAACTCAATTTTGGGTGGGGAATCCAATTCTGTAATAATATTCATGGATTTCTCACTCCTTCTAATTTTATTATTTTATTTCTGTTTTAAATCTGCTTTGAAAGGTTGCTGTGTCCAAGTAGCAAGCTGACACCTATTCCTTAGTCTCAGAAGTTTTCTCAACTTCTAACTGGGGAGTGGTTGAGTCATTGGTTTTTGGATTTTATTATTCTCAAGTCTTGGTAGTGGGCTCCTTAGGTCTATTGTTTCTTTTGTCAAGACCATTCATATCAATGGTTTCTTCCAGAATACCAATGAGAGTAGAGAGATCAGCATCCATGGACATTCTACACCTGAAATTGTGAGTAAGGTGTCCGGGACAAAAATCAAGGAGCCTTTCATTGATTTTATCTTTTTAAGCTTCAGGATAGAAAAAATCTAACCTCTTCTTTTTTTTCAAACAACACTTGTGTGGTATGTCTTTAAAGGGTCAAAAAGTGAGTTCTCAAAGGTTTTCATCATTTTTCTTTTCCAGAATCTATTACCAAGCTGTTCTTTGATAAGACATTTCCAAGATCTCCAAGTTTTAGATCCTACTTTTGCTCTTCTTTTGATAAACCAATCCAGTGCTACTCCTTCAAAAAGCCTGTTTAGTCTCACTACAGCTATATTATCCAGCAATTCATATGAGTCAAGGGTATAGTCAATAAATTTGATGTGGCTGATGTGGTTACATTCTCCTTCAGCTGAGAATTTTGGCCATTCAGTTACAGGGGGCAAGAGTTTCAGAGCTTGTTCTACTTCAGGGGTAGGACTAGGCTGTTAAGACTCATTCCTGTTCATTCCAGAATTAAGAGAGATTTTAGGAGTGATAATGGTCCTCGTTGATTTTGATTTTTGTATATTGAATAGAGGAGGGTCAGTTGATTTAATTTTAAGGTCTCTTAAATCATTTTTGATCATACCTAGTTCCAAATAAATTTTGTTGCTTAATAAATCAATTTTATTAAAAAGATCAAAAGAAGGGGTATCACTTTTGCTTCTTATTTCTCCTATGAGTTGCTCAAGGAGAAGGAGTATATCTTCCATTACAGAAGAACAGGTGGTTTTAATATTATTAATTAAAGATGCTTTATTCAAATCAATAGCATCCCTTAACGATTTGATTTCAGACTGATTAGCTCTCAGATGGTCAGCTTGACTTTGGATTATTTTTTTATAATTCTGAATTGCTTTGTCAAGTTGTTTGTGAATTTTTTCTAGATTTCCACTCAAGATTTTAATGTTATGTAATACATTATCAGAAAATTTGTTAAACAATGGATTGATATGATCAGAATCTAATCATGATAAAATTTCTTCCTTTTTGGATCTATAGATATTATTTTGTCCCAATCTTTTGGGTTCCTCAATCCTTGATGATTTGAGGAACTCAACTTTTTGGGTTTATTTCCCTTTAACTTGGCTAGTTGATCCCAAGGGTTCCATTTTCTATTTACTTCTCTACTTCTGCTCTGGGAATCAATTTCTGAAGGGCTATTTGAGAGGACTTGGCCCGTAAAATAGCCTTTATCATGGATTCTGAGTCCTCCTGCTCTTTGGCTAGCTTGTATGTCTCCAAATGACTCACGTGATCCTTGACCAGGTTCTTCATTTTGGACTATAAGGCTGAGTATGTACTGGGAGGGGTAGGAGGAGGGGTAACATTGCGGGAAAACTGTCTGAGTGAAGGTTTGATTTCCAAAGGTTTGTTGGTTGAGTTGGCAGGCCCAGGTGCAGGCAGATTGCACAACACTTGAGTTGCGGGTTCAAGCCCCCTCATTGTGCTTGCTACAGGCACTTGTATGGGTGAACATTTCTCTGGGAAGAGGTCCATAGGAGGGCAATTGTCCAGTTGCGTGTGCTTTGGGCCTGTTTTGCTACAATTTTAATTTTTAAGTTAATTTAAGCTCACTTAGACTTAAGTTCAATGGTACTAAAGCTTTGTTAGGGTTCAAAGAGTCCTTGGTGGGTAATCCAGGGGTTTCTTTGTGGGTACCAATGCCGTCTTGGCTTAAATCCAAAGATCCATGGTAGGTAAGAACTGTTTTCCAACAGGTCTTGCTCAATAAAATCCAAGGGAAAAGATCCTTTGCACTACAAATAAGTTAAAACTTATAATTAATAAGTTTTTTTGGTTTATTATAATTTTATTAATTTTTATTTGATTTTCAATCTTTTGTCAAATTTTTTTCAAAAAAAATATAAAAATATATTGAGCTTACTTTCTTTACTTTTGTTAAAGAAATAAAGTTGCCTCTGATACTTCTCCCAGGCCTTGAGTTGCCTTAGTATAGAATTAAGATTAATAAGTCTTTCAAGTTACAGTTGTTTATCTTTTATAGCTTGTTGTTTATAATAATTTAATTTTTCTTTTTGTTGCTCAGAAGTTATAATAACAGGCACAAAATAATGGAGTCTCTCTTCCTTAATCTTTTTAAAAAAATTAAAATAAGAAGTGATTAATTCTCTGTTGGTCTTAAGATACATTGGAAGAATAAAAACAAAAAAAATAAGTATTTTTACTTATATTTATGTAGATTATCTGGTAAAAAGGAATAAATGAATTAAAAAGTTAATTACTCATGGATATTTCCCGGCCAGAACCCCAGTGTTCATATTACCAATGCCAGGAACTTTGCTGTTCTTTAGCTACAGCAAGAGATATTGGTGTCAGAATAATAATAATTCCAAGAAAATTATGTAAAATTCTCAAATGGTTGATTTAGAATCAAGTGCAAAGTTTGAGTGGTTTTTTTGGATTAAATTTCTTTGAATATATTTTTCAAGAGGGGCCACAATTTTATGCAAACAGGTTATCTTTATTGGATAACAACCTCTCTTCAAGGGGTTGTTTGAAACCTTGTAAAGACCTTGGGACAATGAGATCCTAAGTGATTACTCAAAAGGTGTTTACTCAAGGGGAATGGGTGGACTGCCTGACTCACAGCACTTCTTCATGGAGGCAAGGAGGAGATAACTTACTAATTTAAGCAGAAACTCCAAGAAACTTGCTGAAATTCAGGGTTGAAAGGGTCTCAGGACAATTGATGGGGGTATTGCTGATATTCTTCAATGGAATTAACAATGGGTTAATAATTAATTATTATGCTATCAGAAGGAGGCCTATATCACTTTTTTATCTTGAATAAACACTTGATCACAGATGGAAAGGGTTCTGGATTCATTACTTAAAAATTACTGGGGTTTAAACCATCTGAAAGGGGTTTTTTATATACCTTTCTAAGGTAATAAGACCTTCTCAAGGCACATAGAGAGGTTTTTGCTTTTGTGCTGAGGCTGGCAGGCTAGCTAGCGCTATTTTGGCACGTCTTCTTCGTTCTTTCATCTGGCTAGCCTTGCCTGTGTCATATTTCCATGTGAAATAATTGTCAGAAGGTATTTAGATATTAATTTGTTATTTTTATGGTACAGACATATTTCCTCATTTTTTATTACTTTCTTTAGACTGGCATGGATAGAAGTGGGTATTTATATATTTGACGCAGTTTTTTGCACATGTTGGTAATTTTTAATAATTTTTTGGTAGACTTCTTGATGTGTTTTGTGGTTTATAAAGATTTGGCAATCTCATTTACGTGAAAAACTTCATTATTGTTTCTCACCATTTATTTGCTTTAATTTTTTGATTTTCATATTTTTATTCAATCTTCTTAGGTTTAAAATATCACCCTATCCATCAGTCAACTTGTTACATATGCATGATGTATGCATGCAAGTTGTAACATGTTCATGCGGTACCTGGCTGTTAGAATCAGTACATCTGATTTTGACACGCCCAGGCTTGAAAGCTGCGTGCGGGAATCCATCATTAGTCATTTTTCATGCGGGTTTCTTGACATGCGCCTACATACTGAGTGTCAGGCGTGTTTACCCTTGCTATATGATTGCTGTGCTGCGCACAGGAATTGTGACATAACACAAATCCGCCTGTAACTCCTAAAATATACACAACACCCTAATTCTGACTGAATTTTAGGTGTGAAACCTATGCATGGGATTGTGTGTGAAATATCACAATGGCCAAACGGTGCCATAGTGGTGCCCTGGTTTTTTGGTCTTTTCTTGTTAAATTATTTAAAAATTTAAGGATTTGGAATTCAAGGGTGGGGTCAGTGAGTGACCCTACCTATTTTTGGGTGGGAAATCCATTTCTGCAATAATATATATGGATTTCCAACTCTTTCCTAATATTATTATTTGTTTTGTGTTTTTAATCTTCTTTGGCAGGTTGCTCTTGTCAACTTGCAAGCTGACACGGAGACTGGTTTCAAGTGATGAGAGAATGGGGTAGAAGTTCCTTTGCAAGTTTGGAATATCTCACAAGTCCTTGAGTCTGGGGATCATTTCAAGTTAAGTGTTTTGAGAGCTGAGGAGCCTGGGTGACCCAGTTAGGCATGCCAAGTGGTTTATGAATCTGTAAGTAGTGATTTTGGTTGACAATTTTCAGAAAACCTGTGCCACAGAGCTCTGTGAGGTGGTTGGAGGTGGAGCCAACAAAAGAGAATTCATCTCAAAGAACCTTGAATCCTGAGAACCCAACCTTGGTGAAGATCACCTTCTTTTCCTTGAGTTGGGTCATGGAGATAAGGCACCAACTTATTTTTGGAATCAGCAGAAAATTGCGCAGAGTGGTGACAGCACCTAGGTGGTTTATTAGCTTGGACAAGCCAACATGGGTGGCAGTGAGTGAGTCATTGGGAGACCCTGTACCAACTTTTATCCTAATGGGAGTGGCATCAAACAGGTAGGGAGGATTTTTGACAATGTGGTGACTGGACCTGGATTCTACAATAGGTAGCTGAGACAGGTTTGGCTTGGGAGTTAGTTAAATCTGGGAATTGAAATGCAACTCAGCATTCTGAGTGTTTTTGATGGGAGCACTTGGTGTATTGGTTGGGGTGTGGATGTCAGCACTTGAAGTTTGTTCCAATATGGCCTTAGGTGGGGATGAAGAAACCAGCACTTGTCCTTGGAGTGTTCTGAGATAGGATTGTAATTATTCTTGGAGTAAGGAAGTTTGGTATTTTTCCTTTGGGTTGATTTCAGGAGGGAAGTGGATGTTTTTAGTTCAGAAGAAACTTTGTTAGTGATTTCTTGCAATGTTTCCAGATGAGTTATTTCACAAATTTTGTTGAAAAAACTGGTGGGGTTCAGAAGAAGCTCATCATTTAGGATTATTGTGTCAACCATGTGGAAGAAATAACTTGGCAGCTTGGCCAGAATTGTGAAGCTCAGAATGTCAGCAGGCACTTCCAGATGGACAACAGACAGTTAATTCATTAGTTTCTGACAATCCTTGATGTATGTGTTGAGATTGCCTTTATACTGAGATCAAATGAAGTTGATCCAGATTCTACCTCAATTTTTAGATGATTGGGATGCATATCTTTAGAGGATGGCTTCCCAAATTTTTTTTGGATCATCATTGTTGTCTGGGTTCAAAACTGCATCAAACGTGGAGTTGCCAGGGTGTTGGATGATAATATTTTTGGCCTCAAACAGTTTCTTTAGTTTAGGGGTGGAAATAGGAGCAGGAGGGAAATCCAGAACTGATTCAAGGAGTCCTTTTCTTCTGAGATAGATTTTGATCCACAGAAACCAGGATGGGAATTTTGAATTGGTCATGATAGTATGGAAATCTGTGAGAATGAGAGACTAAAAAGGAGATAATTCATTTCAACATATGCAAGAAAAGATAGCCAAAGCTTAGTGGTAACAATGGCACAGTGGGATTTACCTAAAAAGGACCAGACAGACTGGTGCAGAAGAAAAGGAACAGGGGATAGAGACTGAATATGAAAAATGCAATTCTTGTATAGCGGTGAAGTTGAAGCAGCAAAGCTTGAGTGATTGTGGTTAGCAGGTAGGAATCAATTCTGGTGAGGTGATGGTCTTGATGAAAGACTTGGATCAGCTGGAGAGGATCATTTATGCATGAAAAGATAAATGAGAATTACCTGAATCAGATATATAGGGTTGGTGCTGCAATCTTGCGGCTGCACAAAGTGAAACCTTCCCCGAATTCTGAGCCAGGAGTGTGTTGGAATTCTAAATGAATTCATTTCATTTGTCTTTGAATTTCCTTTTATTAATATTCATTTTTGTCTTTGAATGTCATTTCTGTCATTTCATTTCTTTTATTTCCTTTTTCTTTTTCACACACGAGTGACCCTGCACTCATGTCTTCACACGCTTCACTTCTGAAATGCCCCACGCAGTGTAGAAACTCCAGTTCTGCTGCAACTCCTCACTATTTGTATTGCTTGATGTAGTCTCTGTGTTTGCCCTCAGGACACTCAAGTCCTCCATGACAATTGGCCTATTTTTTCAGCAACCTCCAGCGACTCCACTAGTCTTTTCTCGAGCCCACTACTCCGTGATCTTTCTTTGTCTCCTGTTTTGACCTTTCATCTGGCCGCCACTCATTTGATTCTTTTTAGGTTCATTTTCTTCTCCTCTTTCTTTTCAGCTGTTTCTGCGTGTGTCAATTTTCTGTCTGATGATCTCAATTCAAATTCTTTTTAGCCTCTAAACTTCTCAGATTTACAGTCCCAAGGCTTCTCTAATCCAACTCAAAAGAACCAAAAGATTCCGCCATTTCTGACAATGAAGACAGTTTGAAACAAAGCAATCTCCCAGTCCTAAACGAGACAAATTAATCTTCCTGGGCATTACGTATCCAAAGCTATTTGCTCCGTAAAGGACTTCTCGAGTATACCAAAGGAGAGGAAGGGAAAGATCCTGTTGTACCGATTACTGCTGCTCAAAAACAAAAAAGCTACGAGGCTGCCGACATCTTAATACAACATCTAGGAGACACAGCTTTCGATGCTGTCATTAATCCCACTAACCAATCCGATCCTATCTCCATCTGGAACACAATCTCGGAAAGATAGGCCTCGCTTTCTACCACTAATCGAGGCAGAATCTGGCTTTCTTTCATACAATACCAGTTCACTGGAGATCTCACTGCTTACATCCAAGAATGCCGCAAACTCATGAACAAACTTGCGACAGTCCAACTCAAAGTCCCTGACAACATTCTTAGTTATACTATTCTCGCCCAACTTCCTTCTCAATTCTATCACGTACTTGGCTCCATCCTATTGAACAATAACTCACTGAAGTTTCCCCCCAAAGTTCTGAATAAACTTCAAGAGGTTACTCATCTTGAGTCCACCAGATTGGCCAAAACACCAACACATGAAGACTCCTCCTCCTCCACTGCTCTCTACAAGTCTTCCAATAGCAAGTCAAAAAGATGTCCCAAACATCCCTGCTCGAAAGTTAAACACAATCCACTTGCCAACCATCCCAAAAATTGCTGCTGGATGGTTCATCCCCATCTCAGACCCACCAGTAATCATCAAGGATCTGCTCATCTCACCAACACAGCTGCTTCTTCCCAACCTGCCGATGGAGCCTCCCAAGAACCCTCAGCCTACTTCAGTGCGCAAATCTATCTACAAAACAATTTGCCTCAGTCACTTCCTTTGCTTCCAGTATTGGACTCAGGAGCCTCACACCACATCATCAATGATCCCCAATGGCTTTGAAATCCCAGAAAGACTGCCATCAAGATAGGCACGGGTAATGACAAGAATGCTCTTGACGCTACTGCAATTGGTGAAGCATTTCTGATCAACCATGATGGAATTTGTGTCAAGTTGGAGAATGTGTTATTAGTCCCAAAAATAAACCGATGCCTAATCTCTCTGTCTCAACTCAAATCGAAGAAGGTTGTCATCAAGAAGGTGGGATTCTCTGGATCCTCCATCTCCTTGGACAATTTTGAATTGATTGGGTCAACCTCAAACAATCTGCTTGAACTGTGCGGGATCCAATTTGAACATGAAAAGATTGAAGCACTTTGCTCAGCTCCTGCGCCTCCTAACATGCACATCAAACTCGGTCATGCCAGTGATGCCAAACTTCAGATCCTCTTCCCTGACTCCAACCTACCGGACACCTCAAAGTGCGAAACTTGCCATGTGGGGAAGATGATCTCTACACCGTTCAACAGCAGCTTCAAACCAGTCTCTCGATTTCTGGAAACTGTCCACATGGACCTGGTTGGACCGTTCGCAGTACACTCTCTTGGTGGAAGCAAATACTTCCTCACTATTGTTGATCAGTTCTCAAGATTCAAGTCTGTAGCTCTTTTAAAATTGAAAGACAAAACCCTGGATGCCTTCAAAACCTACGTGAAGAAAGTCGAACAATTACACAATGCCAAAATAGTGAATATCCTGACTGACAACGGAGGTGATTTCATTGGCCAGGATTTCAAGCTCTTTTGCAAAGATGCTGGGATTAATCATCTCCTTTCACCACCATACACTCCGCAACAAAACGGACTCTCAGAACGTGCAAATCAATCTATTCTTGAAAAGACTCGCTGCCTTATGCTGCAAGCCAAAGTAACAAGTAGATTGTGGGGTGAAGCTGTCAACATGGCAGTCAATCTTCTTAACCTGCTTCCCATCTCTTCCAACAACAACTTGATTCCCTACGAAGTTTGGCACAAGCGATCTGTCAACTATCATTTTCTGAAGCCATTTGGTTGTGCTTCCATCGTGTTGATCCCAAAACACCTCAGAAGATCAAAGCTTACTCAAACCGGCTTCAAAGGGGTGCTTGTTGGCTTTGCCAATGACTTCTCCAACTATTGGGTGTTCAATCCATTGACCAACAAAATAGTCATCTCAGCCAACGTTTGTTTTCTGGAAGACGTCTTTGACGGCACCGAGTCCTCCGAACTTGACTCATCAGATCCGCTTCCCAAAATTGACTCTTTTTCCACATCTGAAGAAATCGATCGTGAGGACAAGAACCTGCCTATTCAACTAACGGAGACAAATGACACTACTCCCTTGAATCATTCGCCAAACTCTCCCAGTACTCCACCCACCTCTGATAGAGAAAGCCTATATTTCAAAATTTCCACCAACAATATCTTGAATCATCCCCGGAGACCTAACTCCCAACTCTATCTAGTTGATATCCATTACAAAGACCCCAAAACCTTGAAGCAAGCGCTAAATAGTAAATACAGGTTGGAATGGATACATGCAATGGAAAAAGAAGTGGACAACATTAACAGCTATGATGTATGGGAGGAAGTGGATGATGTAGGCAATACGACTAAAATCAAATGCATATGGGTATTCAGAACCAAAAAAAACAAACGAAATGAAATTATCGAATTTAAGGCAAGACTCTGTGCACAAGGCTTCAACCAAGTCGAGGGAGTGGACTTTGTTAACACTTTCACCCCTACAGGTGACAAAAGCTCTCTTCGACTTCTCATTTCTCACGCTCTTCAAAACAATCTTAAATTTCATCAATTGGATGTCAAGGCAGCTTTCCTGAACGCCCCATTGGCTGAAAGGATTTATATCTCAACCCCCCTGAACGTGACGGTCCAACAAGGAAAAATCTTACGTCTGAAAAAGGCCCTGTATGGACTTAAACAGGCCCCGCAGGCCTGGTACGTTACTCTGAGTCAATGGCTCCTGAACTCTGGCTTCAAGAGATGTAGCAGTGATCACTGCGTCTTCTTCTCCAAAACCACCTGGCTCTACATACATGTGGACGACATTGCGATATTCAGTAAGCACCCCGAGGATTTTGTTACGCTCATCAGCAGCAGATTCAACGTGAAATATCTTCACGAATCCAAACTCCTCCTTGGCATTAATATCCATCAAGCCCCGGGTGTAGTCAAGCTTTCGCAAGAGTCTTACATTCTTTCCACGGCAGCAGAATATCCCCTCCCCAAGCATAAAGAACACTCAGTTCCATTCGCTCCTCACAGCAAGTTGTTTCCTGCCACCAACGTGGAATCAGCCAAATTCGCTAGGTCAGGCCTCAACTACCGCAAGCTTATTGGCGAACTCAACTACATTAGCGTCAACACCAGGCCCAATATTACCTTTGCGGCAAACTGCCTGGCGCAATTCCTCAATGCTCCGGGTGTGGTACACTACAACGCTGCTCTTAAGGTCCTCAGTTATCTGGCCCATACTGCGAACAAGGGGATCGAGTACACCACTAACTCATCCGCTCCTCTCACTGCCTACGTGGATGCTGACTGGGCCACCTGCCCCACAACTCGACACTCTATCTCCGGGATCATTTTAACCTGGTTTGGTAATCTAATCACGTGGAAGTCCAGAAAGCAGGCAACTGTCTCTCTGTCAACCACTGAGGCGGAATATAAGTCCGTGGGTGATGGAGTGAAGGAGGTCCTGTGGATGCAAACCTTCCTAAGCGAAGTAGTAGGTTGTAATTTTGACACTCCTACTGTGATTTACGAAGATAATGAAGGCTTCATTAAGTTAGCAATGCAGCAGGCGAATCAAACAGGCTTCAGGTCAAAACATCTTGACTTACGGCACCATTTCATTCAAGAAGAACTTGAAAAAGGAAGAATTCAATTGCAGAAGATGTCGTCAAAAGATAACTGTGCCGACTTTGTCACAAAGGCCCTTTCGAGGATTCCGCTCTTAAATTGTTTGAGTTTCTTGAACGTAAGGTAAATTCAAAGCCAGGGAGGGTGTTGGAATTCTAAATGAATTCATTTCATTTGTCTTTGAATTTCCTTTTATTCATATTCATTTTTGTCTTTGAATGTCATTTCTGTCATTTCATTTCTTTTATTTCCTTTTTCTTTTTCACACACGAGTGACCCTGCGCGCATGTCTTCAAACGCTTCACTTCTGAAATTCCCCACGCAGTTTAGAAACCACATTTCTGCTGAAACTTCTCACTATTTGTATTGCTAGATGTAGTCTCTGTGTTTGCCCTCAGGACACTCAAGTCCTCCATGACGATTGGCCTATTCTTTCAGCAACCTCCAGCGACTCCACTAGTCTTTTCTCAAGCCCACTACTCCGTGATATTTCTTTGTCTCCTGTTTTGACCTTTCATCTGGCCGCCACTCTTTTGGTTCTTTTTAGGTTCATTTTCTTCTCCTCTTTCTTCTCAGCTGTTTCTGCGTGTGTCAATTTTCTGTCTGATGATCTCAATTCAAATTCTTTTTAGCCTCTAAACTTCTCATAGTGCAGCTATATCAAGGCGCTCAATTGATTATAGAGTTTGCTCAGCGGTGCAGGAGAGGGTGAAAGTGTTCCAGAGAGGTGCAGCAGAGGGTGGTCTGGAGCAGATTGTGGTGGGCAAGCGGTTGAAAGACATCAGGATAGAAATTTAAATTGGTAAAATAGAAAAATGTGAAAAGTGAAAAAGAAAAATGGAAATGAGAATTAATGAAGATTTATGAAAGAAGAGGAATGATTTGAGCATGATACTCTGAGCATAGAACACAGAATTTCCAACATGAAAGAAGAAAACAGAACCCCTGGACACTTATATGTGTCAGCCAGAAGGAAACCATGGCATGGAAATTTCATCCACATTTTTATGGGAGCTAGGCCATAAAGGAGGTTAAGTTGCCTTCTTGCTTCTTGGGAAGTTTCGCCCAGATATCATGCAGTAATCTTGTTTCCTTGAAGATTGGGTTTTAATCAAGCTCTTTCAAAATTTCTCTCCTGACTTCAATACGTTCTTCTGAGTTCCTCCCCAAAAAAATGGATGCTGCTCTAAAGCCACAGTTCCTGTCCCCTATGACATCTTGAACATGGAAGATATGTGGAATTGCTGTTTTTGGGGAAATGAAAAATTTTTATTTGAACTAAAACCAAAAATCAGAATTTTTATTGCAGAAAATATGGACTAAAGATAAACTTACTTCTTCAATTGATACTTCATCAAATATTCCAGAAGGAGAATTAAATAAAATGCAGGAAACCTTGAGGAAAAACCCAAAAGAAATCAGAAAAAATTAAAAAAATGAGAAAATTCCAAGTGTACTCACTTTCCCACTGATTGTTGGGGCCGTTATAAAATTCCCTGCAGGTGGATGGTAAGGAGAATCACCATCTTCATTGGATACCTTTATTCTCTTGATTATTTTCCCAGGATGGTATTCAGGAGAAGAAATCCACTTATTCACAATGGTTCTAGAACTCTGATCAAAGTTTGAATGGAAAAATTAATGAACAATAATATCCAAAAAAATTAGCCAAAAAATAAAAGAACATGAAAGCTCACCATCTTAATTACATTCAAATCTGAAAGATCTTCAGCTTTTGAATCTTCAAATTTATCACAATCTACCACCTCTTCATCTTCTGAATATTTGTCTTCAGTCAGAAATTCACTCTATTTTAAAAAAATGAGAAGGACCCATGAAAAAAACAACCACTTTCAGAAAAAATAAGTATAGTTATAAAATTACCTCTTCCTCCAAATCCTCCTTCTTCTTTCCTTACCCTTCTCTTGGATGGCCTTACACCTTCTTGAAACCTGAAAACATAAGAAAAAAATTAATTATGAAAGTTGATATTTTTTTTGTCCAAAGAATTGGTGACTGACCTTCAAATTTGCTATGAATTTCTTATTTGGCCTTCCTCTCCCATTTTGTTCTTCAAAATATTGAAAACCTGAAGGATCTCTATTTCTTGAGGACTGAGATATATTCTTGAACTTATTGGCTTCTAATTTGGGTCTTCCTCTAACTTTGGATCCTTGAGTTGGATTTGACTTTTCAATCAGGGTAATTTGATATCTTGCACTGTACAACTTCATGCTTTCACCCAGATAATATAGCTGTTCTCCAGGTGGCACCTTGCTGAATTATTTGAAACGTTTAGTGAAATATAGGTTTTCATTACTGCCTTTGGTTGGATCTTCAATTTTTGCTGAATCTTCAGTTGATTTAGGGCTCGCAGTGAACTTGAGAAAGTAAAATCAAAATCAATCAGGAAATTATTCATTTTAGCTTGAATCCCCCCACAAAAAAAAGAGAAAAAAAGAGAAAAACTTATGGATATGGGAGCTTTGAAATGCCATCAAGGACAAAAATCATCAAGTTGGAAGAGTTGACCCTTTACAATGGCCAATTTGACTTTGCGAACACATGGTATTCCTTTGTAAGAAGAGTAATCACAATTTTGGCAATTGTTAGAAGAATCAGAAACTTGATTAAATGAATGAATGATTTTGAGGTCATAGTGGCTGATCTTTGCAGAAAGATGATTCCCACAGTGAGGAAACACAATGAGAATCTTGAATTCTTGCTGACGGGATTCAATGGCTCTCTCACAGGTTTGGATGGTGATGGAAATGTAAATTTTTGGAAATAAATTATAGAAAGAGCCAATAGAAGAATCAATGAATCTTTTAATGTAGGAGTGAGAACCTTCTATTCTTGATTTACTTGTATTTCCCAAGTGAAAGTATTTCTTTGCCAAATGGGAGACAAATTTTCTTTTTAGAGGAGTCCGTTTTTCAAGAGGGTATTCAGAAGTGGGAGGATTCCAGACCATATAAAGTTTTGTGAATTTTTCATGATAGCTTGATTCATATTTTGAATAGACCAACTGATGCCATTGTCTCTGGAATAGATTCCATTCATCTTAAGATTTAAAGTGCTTCCAGCAATGAGTTTGAATCTTCTTCAAGATGTGCCAGACACAGAGAAGATGATCAGAGGAAGGGAAAACTGATTCAATTGAGATAATAAGTGCTTGTTCCTTTTCTGTCACAATCACACTAGGTTCTTGATCTTCAAATATTTCTGAAGTTTAGTCAGGGCCGAGTCATAGTTCTTTTTTTCCTCTGGAGAAGAAAAAGAATGAAACTTTAAAGCTTCTAGCAGAATTGTTTATCCAAAGAATATGAAGAAGGGGCATTCCAAATTTGTTTTTTTTATATGTAAAGTCCATCATCATGAGAGTGGGGAAAAGTTTGAGAATTTTCAAGGAATCAGGGTGTGAAATAAATGATGAAGTAATTTGACTATCCACATTGTTCATTTTTTAGTAAAAAAAAGACTTCCTGAGTTCCAGCATGAGTGCTTCCACAGGAGGTTTTCCATCAAGGGCATTTTTGTTATTTGGGATCTTTGGTTGTAAACTGTAGGGAGATTTGTGTGGATAGGCAATGATGAATTTCTTACAAGAGAGTTTATAATTTTTAAAGGGGGAACTCCAGCTTTGGATAATTTTTCAACCACCTACTTTTTCTGCCCTTTGATTCTTCTGTGGATGGGAGGAATGGAAGGATCAATGGAAGGTGGATGGTTGTTCTCTGGACATATAACCTTCACCACCCAAACAACCAATATTTTTGAAAAATTCCCTGATAAACTGAAAGGACAATTGGTCTTTTTTAATTTTTTTAATTTTGTGATATCTTTGCTAAGTTTATATTCCCCATATTTATCACATTATTAAGTATAGGCCTGATTCTTGCAATTTTATACTTTGGTAGATATGGCATATCCATGGGACTTTGACCATGTTTGGGTAGCCTCAACTAGCTCCTCCTTTTTATTATATGATAGCTCAGGGGAGAGGCCATAGGGGGAAGAATTAAGAGTTTTGGTAGATGAAGAAGAAGCAAGAGGAGTTGAATCACTAGTTTGATTAGATGATATAATGGAAGATGGGCCTTGTGAAACATTTGAAAGAGTTCTGAAAAGTGGGCAGATGTTTTCTTGAGCCATTGGAAAAAGAGATGGTTCTTGTTTGGAATTATCTGGAGTGTTAAGTTGTTTTGATGAGTGGTGGGTGGTTTGGTTTGGTTTGGTGTTGTTTTGTGTGGTGTGGTGTGGTGTGGTGTTGGGTTTTGTTTTGTTGTGTTGTGTTGTGTGGTTTGGTGTGGTAGTGGTGGGGGTGGATGGGAGGGTCAAAGAGGTAAAGGGTGTGGTTTAAAAGATAATTGGAGCTCTCCAAGATTGTTGCTAGTCCCAGGAAAAAGAATATTCAGTCAAATTGAATATATGCATGTGAAAGGCTAAAAGAAGAGTGAATTTTAAGAGTTTTTTTGGATTTTTAATGGAATTTTTAAAGGTCAAAAATGACATCCAAAAATTCTGAATAAAAGTTCAAAAGGCTCTTGAATACTTCTCTCACAGTCCATAAAGCTTGAAAAACCAAAAAATGAGTGAAAATGGCAAATATAAGGATCCAAAAGTCAAATGAGAAAATTCAATTTTTATGCTTTTTTGAAGGAATTTTTAAAGGTAAAATAATACATCCAAAAAATCTCAAAAATATATTTGAATTCTGTTGACCTTTTGCTTTTACTTTGGGGTAAATTTAATATCTCAAAAAATTTAGATAAAAAATTAAATCAAAGGATTCAAAGTTTTAAAGAGAAATCCAATTTTTTTGATTAATGTGTTTTTTGAAGGAATTTTTGAAGGTGAAATGATACATCCAAAAAATATGAAAAAAATATTAAAAGGATCCTTGAATTTTAATAAATATTTATTGGATTTGAAATAACAAAAATAATGGAAATAGCCAAAAATATGATCCAAAAACCCATGCAAAAATTTGATTTTACAGAATTTGCAATTGCATTTTTGAAGGGGTTCTAATGGCACCAAAATTCCCAAATCCCTGATGGGCCCGGTGGGGTATATGGGCAAATAAAGCCAGATGGGCTTTAATGAACATAATTGGGCCCAAGGTTTACTTTGGACATACTTTTCCAGACGGGCTGGCCCGCCAAACTATGGTTTACTCGGCTTTTGGGCTTGGGCCGCCGCCCATGTTGCAGCCCGGTTGGGGCTGCTGCCTGGCTGCGGCCCGCTTGAAGCGCCTGGTTTTGCCCACGGCCCGTTTACGGGGCCCAAAGGCCTGCCCAGAGCCATCGTAGGGGGAAGCGCGGCTTCCGCATGGGGTGGGGGCCTGCTGTTGGAGCCGTGGGGCTTGGGCCAATGGCCCCGGTGTGGTGCCCCATCCTGGACACCCTGGCCGCCTTAAGACCTCAATCCATAAACTGTTGCGCAAACGTACCGCCCGGCTGAAAAACTTATCCTCAGGCTCATCCAAACCATTCTTTACCCGTGCGCGCGCGCTGCGCTTCCATTATCCGCGTCGCGCGCCGCGCTGCGCCGCGCCACGCTCCTTTCATCCGCGCGCGTCGCGCATCCTTTATCCGTGTTGCTTGTCATCTCCGCCGTTGTCATAAGCACGTCCTCATCTTTGTCGTTGCGTGTCTTCATCTTTGTCGTTGCGCCTCCCAATCTCCTCATTGCTACCGTCGCGCGGCGCTCATCCATGATTTACCGAATCCATCCCGACTGCACCCGCAAGCATTTGGCAAATCCTTGGATCCGTCAAACCTCCCATCGCACTTGATCTATCAGTCGTGGATCTCAAGGCCGTCAGGATTTACTCAACTTTCTCAAACCAATCTCCTATCCGCCCATCCGCGCTCTCATGGACTTCATCCGACACCTTTCCTGGGACTCTCCCACCCGCTTCAGCCTTCGGAAAAGGGGTGGGTGACTCTGGTATTGTTACGCGCGCCCATCCACAGACCGACGCGAGTGACCACATGGTTGCCTTCCTTTTTCCGCTCTATTTGTAGAATCCGTTGTATATAGTCTAACAGGGCCTCCTGCCCATATAAGGAGGGGCTCTCCCCTGCCTTTTGGCCCAGCATCCCAGCAGGAGGGCATCAGAGAATCCCATCATCCCATCATCCCATCATTGGAGCATCAGAGAATCCCATCATTCTATGAGGCCATCATCATAAGCAATTTATCCGTGGGCATCCTTCCCCACCTATCTGAGCAAATTATCCGGGTATATCTATGATTGCCCCTTGATCCTTTGAGCCTCCATACTCAAACTCAGTCCTTTGTGACCTTGATCCTTATCACCAACCAATAGCCTTGCTGGTTGAAGAAGAATTCCTGTCTGCCTGAATTCTTGAGTGTGTTATACCACTCTGATCCCTTTTTCCGACCATACTGGTCTTGATCTCTCCTTGATCATCTTTCTGGAGCCAATCACGTTTGATTGAAGAGGTTTTATTAAGCTTAAAACCTGGAGTGTTATACCTCCCTTCTTCTTTGAGGTTGAATTTCGCCACGCTATTCTTGAGTTCCTTGAGAAGTGTTGGGATATTCTTGCTCAAATTCGTTATTGATTTGCTTCTAGAGCTTCATAAACAAATTGCTTTTGTTTTGTTCAGCCTCCCACAGTTATCTGGTACCCTTCAAGCGCTTGATTGCGGAGAGTTGGGCAGGTTCATTGAGAACCTGGAGGTTGGTTGGGATTGAGTTGATCTTTCCTAATCAGCTGCTGACGACCAGAGTTATTAGCTTGTGGGCGTTGTTACTTACAACTGCCTTGTTCTATTGAACTCTGAACAAACCTTGACTTATTTTTTCAACTCTTTCCCTGCACCATCTTGTCTCAGATAGTGTTTTTTCCATTGCTACCGACAACTCTTATCCTCTTCTCTTATTTTGATTTCTCATCCATAAGGTTCTGGACCTTGATTCCGGTTACATTTAAATATTATTGTAACTCCTAGGAGGGCAGCCTAAACAGCACCTTTCCCCTCCACAGAACTGCCACGGCTTAGCACCGTTTGGAGTCTTACACCGGCTCCTCCCCCTCCCCTGGCTTACCAGCGAAAGGGGGAGGGGGAAGGCTGGCTGGGTTGAACCAGCCAGAAACCAGTTGCAAGGTGCAACCAGTCAGTGTGGGGGGGATTTCAGCACCCTCCCACCAAGCAGGAATGACAAGGTGGCTTGCCACAACAAAGCAACCAGCGGTTGGGGGGACCTGACCACCCTTTCACCGTTGATGCAAAGGGAGACAAAGGGGCGCTCTCCCCCCCCCCCCTTTACCAAGGGGGAGGAGCAAAGGGATGGAGGGAATTTGACCACCCCCCAGCCCACCTTACCTTGAAGACGCCCTGGGAGTATTGACCCCCAGGGCCCCTGGTAGGGGAATTTGAGGGCCCCCTCTAGGGATCTTTGAGAAGGAGGAGGGGGACAGCATGTCCGCTGGTCACCCCCCCCCCAGGTGAGTATGACACCGGACCCAGGTGGGTCCTAGGTCCCATCTGGCCACTTTTATGGCCAGGGGCTTGTTGCATGAGGCAACCAGCTATCCTGTGAGGTGAAAACCAAACAGGGATTGAACAGCAAAGGGGCTGGTTCAGCCCTGTAACAGTGGAAACACCAGAAAGGACCAGAATAGGCTGGTTGTAAGGGTACAGGGACTGACGCCATGAGGACTGATGTAGTCCAAACCAAGTAAAAAGGCCTGTAGAGCCTGTAGAGCTCTTTTGGGGAGGAAAATTTGCCTTTTTTCTTGTTTTATCATGGGCTCACAAGAGGCCAATCTTTTGTACTTAAAGAGCTCTTCTTCCTGCTGTTTTCCATAATCCATTCATCATCCAATTGAATTCATCACCAATATCATCCAACGTATTTACCCATTGTGAGATCCCATGATCAATTATTGACACAAGGTGTCCAGCATTTCTTTTGCTTTAAAAACTGCTCATTTTCCTAAGCTAATTGCTGGCCAAAATTATGATACATTATCAGTACCAACATCATCATTACTCCCCAGCCATCTAGACCCTTGTACCTCACTATGGAACACCTCAAAGACCTAAAGTTTTCCAAGAAGATGTCCTATATCTCTGATGTTAGCTCCACCAAGATAGTTCTGAACAGTCATAATTTTAATGCTTGGGCTGTCCTTACGGATAGTGAGCTGGACAAAATCTGTTGTGGGGAGATAATGGATGCAGATGACACGTTGATCAGTTAAGAAGTTTATAAAAAGTCTTATAATCTCATCCTTACACATCTTGATGAGAATCATGTGACATGGGTTGCCAATACTCTTAGGGAAGATGAGAGAAGGAGGGGCAGAATCCTTTGGAAGTTGCCTAAGTCCAAGTTTGCTGGTGATTCTGTTCACCAGAAGGGTATAGCTTTCAATAAACATTTCAAGTTACAATATATGGATTGTAAACAGTTTGTTGCAGAGGCTAGTTCAAACATAGCCAAGTTCAAGTCATCAGGACTTAACATGGATCCTTAGTTTTTGTCACTCTTAATCATCCAGGGGCTACCAAAGGAGTTTGATTCTTTAGTCATAATTATTTCTCAATTGGATCCTCTTCCTGGCAAGGAGGATGTGCTGCAGAGGATTGAAAAGGATGATCTTCAGGTCAAGATGAAGGGGGGCTCTTGAACTGCCCTGGTTGGAAAAACAGGAAAATCTTGCAAGAAGGAAAAAAAGGATTTGTCCAATATCCTATGCTATACTTTTCAGAATAAGGGGCATCATGCTAAGGATTGCAAGGAGTTCAAGAAGAGGAAGAAGTCCAAAGAAAATGAAAAGGAGGTCAATCACACTACTGAAAATGTTGCAATGGTGGCATTTGATGGTACAATGGAAACGGTTGTTGGGGAAGAAGGTCCCAACAAGAAGGCCAAAATTGATGAGGATCAAGAAATGGACTTGATTCATTATGAAGTAAGAAATCTTAACCTCAAAGATGAGAACTTATCAGTGACTGACAAAGCTTCTTTCCTATTAGGAGGGTTGAAGGAGGATGTTCTTGTTTTTATTGATTATGTTTGTACAGATCACATGTTCTTTGAACCAATTTCATATTTTCAAATCATAGTGATTATAATGGAGTTGAAAATATTGTTCAGAAAGGAAAAAAAATTCAGATCAAGGGAATTGGAAAAGTTATTATTTAAAATCACTTGGGTTTTGAAATTTCTTTTGAGAAAGTTTTCAATGTAGCAGTGTTGCCTTATAACCTTTTGTCTGTTGGAGTGTTGTTGAAAAAATGTTTCCAGATTTGTTATCTTAAAGAAGATAGTTTTTTTATTGATATGGATGGGGGAACTGTTCTTAGTGGAAATGTTCCAAACAAGCTTTGGTGTACAAGCTTGTTCAAAATATCAGCTCTGAGCACTGTTGCTCACAATAGAAGTGGCCATAAGGTAAAGCACAGCAACTGTGAGAGTTGTACATTGGGGGCTAAGACTAGAAATGTGTTCTCAAAGATTGAAGATTGCACTGATGTTCCTATAGAGGAATATTCCATTGATTTTGCAGGACCATTCACACCGGAGTCCCTTGGTGGGGCAAGATACTTGCTCAATTTAGTAGACACTGAAGCTAATTATGTTTGGGTTAAACCAAGTCAATCTAAGGATCAGACCACAGAGAAGGTTTCTGTAATCTTCAAAGTCTGGAAACAGAATGGTCTAATGAAGGAGATCAGGGGTTATTACAAATGGAGGTGGTGAATTTGTGAGTAAAGAGCTTGAGAGTTTATTGAAAGATTACGGTATCATCCATATAGTCATTACTGCAAGTACTTTAAAGAATAATGGAATACTTGAGAGAATGAATACGACTTTACTGGACAAGGTCAGAACTATTATTCCTCAATCTGGTCTACCAAAGTTCTTATGGGCTGAGTTGATGTGTACAGTATTTTTGTTGCACAACATTGTTAGGGCTAATGGGAAGAGTCCTCATTATCAGTTTTGGAGTTTAACCCCAAAACATCACACCTAAGAACAATTGGTTTCTTGTTGTATTATAGTGTCCACAATAATGAGATGGTCCAAAAATCAGACCCTAGAGCCAGAACAGGGGCACTTGTAGGCTATGATATAAAAAGTAAATATTATAGGATCTATTGTCCAGGGAAAAGAAAGGTTATCCGTAGTAGGGATCTGAAATTTGATGAAAGTACCTTTCTACTCAAAAGGAGTGAAGATGTTGTTGTGAATAAGTCACAGAAAGAAATAGAATTAGCACCTCTTTCACCAGCAAAGGCTGAGGAAAATTTGGTTCCAGAAGATGAAGAGATGGGAGACGTGCCACTAGAGGGTTTATTGCCCGCTTCAGGGGAGTCCGTTTATTTGGAACCTGATGAGCCTCCACCTCCAGTTAGAAGGAGTGGTAGGGTTAGAGTACCAGTTGATAGGTATGGGGAATGGAAGTCCCATTATGCTGCCGCAGGATATGAGGAAGATACATTTTGGGAACAGTGTATGCTCAATGAATTCCTGGAGTTGAGTTCATAAATGGGTAACAGGGTTAACCCAAATAACTTTGGCCAAGCTATGAATTATGATGAGAGAGCCAACTGGAAGAGTGCTATTTTTTGGGATTTAATTCTCTAGAAAATGATAGTGTCTTTGAAGTGGTGTAGCGGGATTCTGTTCCAAAAGGAAAGACCATTGTGGGTTGTAGATTGGTGTTAAACAAGAAGTTTGAAACAAATGGACTTTTGAAAAGATTCAAAGCTAGATGCATTTTGCAGGGCTTCAAGCAGAGAGAGGGTATTGATTACAAAGAAACTTTCTCACCAACTGAAAGGCTGTCCACCTTCAGGTAGCTTTTTTCTCTGGAAGTGGATTTGGGTGAAGAAATCATACAAGCTGATTTTGTAACATCATACTTGAATGCAAAACTTGGAGAGGAGGAGACTATTTATATGTCAAATCCTGATGGTTTTTGTGAATTTTTAGTAGAGAATAAACCAGAAACCATGAAGAAAATCTTTTTTAGAAGTTTTCTTTCCGCGGACAAAGGGGAATATGTCCTCAAGCTTTGTAGATCCCTGTATGGATTGAATCAAGCAGCTAGGTTGAGGTATAATACCATGAGTGAGAAACTGATACAGATTGGTTTCAAGGCATCTTAGCCCAACCCTTGTCTCTTTGTGAGAAAAGATGCAATTTTGTTTTTTTGGGTCAATGACATTATCATTATTGGAAATGGTAAAGAGAGAGTCATGGAGACACTCAAAAAGGAATTCAAGATAAAAGATCTTGGTCTGGCGCAACAGGTGCTTGTAATGAAAGTCAGTCAGAGAAAGAATGGAATTAAATAGACCAGAGCCATTAGGTGGCAGCTCTTCTTAAGAAATATGGCTTAAAGGATGCAAAGTATTTTTGTTCTCCCATGCAGTCAAACATTTTTTTAGAGAAGTCTATGGATGAAGAGTATCTGGAGTTTGTTCAATCTGGGAACAAATACAGGTCAGCTATTTGATTGCTTAATTATTTGGGGCAGTGTAAAAGGCCCAATATTGCTTTTGCAATTGGTGTCTTGTCTCAACACTTAGAGAAGACAAGCATGAGAAATTGGTCAGTGTTTAAGAGAGTTATGAGGTATCTTAAAGGAACACACAGTCTGGGACTGTTGTTTACAAATCATAAAACTTTGATTTGGTTGGTTATTCCAAGGCAAGTTGGGAAGATGGTAACACTAGGCAATCAACAAGTGGTTACTTATTCTTCTTAGGTAAGAATCTGGTGTCACAGATGTCCAAGAAGGTGTTGGCAATAAGTCTTTCATCAACAAAGGCTGAGTATAGAGCTTACTTAGCAGCTTCACAGGAAGCAAAATGGTTGAGAAAAGTCTTAGAGGATACACATAAACCACAAGGGTTTGTGTTATTGTATTCTGATAACCAGAGTGCCATTGCTTTTGCGCAAAACCAAGTGTTCCATTCAAGAACAAAACATATCAATGTTCACTATAACTATATTTGAAATGCAGTTAACTGCGAGGAGATTGTGTTGAGGTACATGCCCACTGCAACAACAATTGCGGATATCTTGACTAAGGCTTTACATAGGAACAAGCATCAAGGCTTTGTGACTAACATGCAGATGTCCCCCCTTTTTGATTAAGGGGATGTGATAAAATATTTATGCACTTATGCGTGTGCTACATATAAGTGTAATCAAGATGGGATGCACATATGGACCTCTCCAGACCATTGAACACTCACAAGGACCATATTGGCCTGTGTGGATGTCACTGATTTGGGGAAACTGGCCTCAAAAGGCGTGAAAAAGGCCTAGTTGTACATGGGCCCTAACGGACCCAGTGAGGTATATGGGCAAATACAGCCAGATGGGCTTGTATTGGCATAATTGGGCCCTTAGCAGCTTCACAGGAAGCAAAGTGGTTGAGAAAAGTTATGGAGGATACACATTAGCCACAAGGGTTTGCGTTGTTGTATTCTGATAACCAGAGTGCCATTGCGGTGGCGCAAAACAAAGTTTTCCATTCAAGAACAAAACATATCAATGTTCACTATAACTATATTTGCAATGCAATCAACTACAAAGAGATTGTGTTGAGGTACATGCCCACTTGAGCAATGATTGCAGGTATCTTGACTAAGGCATTAGATAGGAATAAGCATCAAGGCTTTGTGAATAATATGCGGATTTCACCCCCTTTTATTAAGGGGGTGTTTTATAAAATGTATGCACTTACATGTGTGCTACGTATAAGTGCAATCCAAATTGGATGCACATGTGTGCCTCTGCGGCCCATTGGACACACACACCAACCATGCGGGCCTGTGTGGATGTCACGGATTTGGGGAAACTGGCCTAAAAACGCGTGAAACAGGCCTATTGGTACACGGGCCCTAACAGGCCCGGTGGGGTATATGGGCAAATACAGCCAGATGGGCTTGTATGCGCATAATTGGGCCAAAGGTTGACTTTGGACATACTTGGCCAGAGGGGCTGGCCCACAAAAGTATGGTTTACTCAGTTTTTGGCCTTGGTGATGCCCATTGGGGCTTCTGCCCATGTCTCAGCCCAATTGGGGCTGCGGCCCGTGTCCCAGCCCACTCAGGGCCGCTGTTTTTGCCTAATGCCCGTTTATGGGGGACAATGGCCTGCGCAGTGTTGTTGTAGGGGGGAGAGCAGCTGCCGCACGGGGTGGCGGCCGGCTGTTGGAGCTGTGGGGCTGGGGCCAATGGCCCCGGCCCCTCCCCCTCCCCTGGCTCACCATTGCAAAGGGGAGCGAGAAGGCTGGCCGGGTTGAACCAGCAAGCAACCGGTTGCAAGGTGCAACGACTCAGGGTGGGGGGATTTCATCACCCTCCCACCCAGGAGGAATGAAAAGGTTGCTGGCCGCAAAAAAGCAACCAGAAGGTTGGGGGGACCTGACCACCCCTCCACCATTGAAGAAAAGGGCAACAAAGAGGCGCTCCCCCCCCCTTTACAAAGGGGGAGGAGCAATGGGCTGGAGGGGATTTGACCAGCCCCCAGCCCACCTTACCTTGACAACGCCCTGGGCCTATTAACCCCCAGGGCTCCTGGTAGGGGGATTTGACCTCCCCCTCCAGGGATCTGTGAGAAGGAGGGGGGGGGACAGCATGTCTGCTGGTCACACCCACCTCCATGTGAGTATGAGACCAGACCCAGGTGTGTCCTGGGTCCCACCTGGCCAATTGTATGGCCAGGGGCTGGTTGCATGAGGCAACCAGCCAGCCTGTGAGGTGACAACCAACCAGGGATTGAACAGCAATGGGGCTGGTTCAGCCCGGCAACAGTGGAAACACCAGAAAGGACGGGAATAGGCTGGTTGTAAGGGTATAGGGACTGAGGCCATGCGGGCTGATGTAGTAAAAACTAAGTAACAAGGCCTGTGGAGCCTGTAGAGCTCTTTTGGGGCGTAAAATTTGCCTTTTGGCTTGTTGTATCATGGGCTCACAAGAGGCCAATCTTTTGTACTTGAAGAGCTCTTCTTCCTGCTGTTTTCCATCATCCATTCATCATCCAATCAAATTCATCACTGATATCATCAAACGTATTGCTCCATTTTGAGAGCCCATCAGCAATTATTGACACAAGGTGTCCAGCATTTCTTTTGCTTTCAAAACCTGCTGATTTGCCTAAGCTAATTGCTGGCCATAATTATAATATTATATGCATGACAAAAAAATGCCCTATTTGGATTTATTTGTATAATTATATTTTTTTATATATGTACACTTTTAATTTTTTTTTCTTTATTTTTTTATTTAAATCAAAAAAAAAAAATGGAAAAAATTGAAGAAAATGTAAAAAAAAGTAAAAAAAAAAATTGAAAAAAAATATATTTGTAACTCAGATGGTTTGCAAATGGTTTTTTTGCGCCCAATTTGCGACCCCGGGTTTTCAAATTTGACATTGTTCTTTTAAATAATTTTTAAATGAAAATTAAACTAAAGACCACGGCCCCACTATGGCAATTTTTAGCCATTTTAATATTTCAAATGTGATTTCATGTATAGGTTACACACCTAAAATTCACTCAGAATTTAGGTGTTGTGTATATTTTAGGAGTTACATGCAGATTTTTGTTGTGTCACAATTCCTTTGCGCAGCCCTGCATCTGTACAGCAATAGTAAAACATCCCCACATCCATACAGCAAGGGTACACATGCCTGACACTCAAAATGTAGGCCAATGCCAAGAAACCTGCATGCAATATGCTTCTGGATGAAGATGCTGGATTCCCGCACGCAGCTGTCAAGCCTTTGCGCTTCAAAAACAAATGCACCTTTCCTGTCAGCAAGGTACTGCGGGAAAATGCTACAACCTGCATGCATACATCATGCACTGTTAAAATACGTATGCACTTACGTGGGTGCTATGTATACGTGTAATCAAAATGGGATGCACATATGGACCTCTACGGCCCATTGAAAACTCACACGGACCATACGGGCCTGTGTGGATGTCACAGATTTTGGGAAACTGGCCTCATAACACGTGAAACAGGCCTATTGGTACACGGGCCCTAAAGGGCCCAGTGAGGTATATGGGCAGATACAGCCAGATGGGCTTGTATGGGAATAATTGGGCCCAAGGTTTATTTTGGACATACTTGGCCAGATTGGCTGGCCCGCCAAAGTATGGTTTTCTCAGGTTTTGGGCTTGGGGCAGCCCATTGGGGCCGCTGCCCATGTTGCAGCCCGCTCTGGGCTGCTGCCCTTGCCGTGGCCCGCTTGGGGCAGCTTGTATCCCTTGATTTGGCCCACGCGGCGGCCAAGGGATCCCGCACGGGCCAGGCTGGTCGCAAACAGCCGCCACCCCTGCAGGAGCAAGGGCCAGCGGCCCCGGCTCCTTCCCCCTCCCCTTGCTTGCCATCATGAGGGGGAGGAGGTGGCTTGCTGGGTTGAACCAGCCAGCAACCAGCCGCAACAAGGCAGTTGGTTAGGGCAGGGGGATTTCATCACCCCCTTTCCCAGGGGATGATGATGCTGGCCGCAGAGAGAGCAACCAGCGCTGGGGGGGATCTGATCACCCTCCCACCAGCAAAGCAAGACAAGAGGGGCCCTCTCCCCCCCCCCCCTTTACCAAGGGGGAGGAGCAACGGGCTGAGGGGATCTGACCACCCCCAGCCTACTATTCTTGACAACATCCTGGGGGTATTGACCCCCAGGGCCCCTGGTGAGGGGATTTGACCTCCCCCACCATGGATTTGAGAGAAAGAGGGGGGGCGGCATGTCTTCCAGTTACACCGCCCCCAAGTGAGGTTGAGACCAGACCCAGGTGAGTCCTGGGTCCCACCTGACCCATATGCGGGGCCAGGGGCTAGCTGTATGAGGCAACCAGCCCATAAGTAAGGAAAAAAGAGTAACTGGGCTGGTTTTAACGGACAAAAAGCCAGGGGATTGAACAGAAAAGGGGCTGGTTCAGCCCTGTGAAGGTGGAAACACCAGAATGGAACGGAATAGGCTGGTCTTAAGGATTCAGGGACTGATGCTCTGCAGGCTGAACTAATCCAAACCACATAACAAGGTCTGTAGAGCCTGTAGAGCTCTTTTGGGGAGGAAAATTTGATTTTTGGATTGTTGTATCATGGGCTCACAAGAGAAAAATCTTTTGTACTTAAGGAGCTCCTCTCCCTGCTTTTTTCCACTAATCCACTCATCATTGAATTGAATTCATCAACAATACCATCCAACATATTGCCCCCATTGTCAAAGCCCATCAAGCAATTATTGACACAAGGTGTCCAGCATTTTTTTTGCTTTAAATAATGCTCATTTTCCTAAGCTAATTGCTTTCCATAATTTTAACACATTCTCAGTACCAACATCATCATTCCTTCCAAGCCACCTAGACCCTTGTAACTTACTCTGGAGAACCTCAAAGACCCCAATTTTTCCAAGAAGATTTCCTATATCCCTGATGTTAGCTCCACCAAGATTTTTTTGAACAGTCAGAATTATAATGCTTGGGCTGTCCTTATGGATAGTCAGCTGGAAAACATCTGTTGTGGGGAGATAATGGATGCAGATGACACTTTGATCAGTTCAGAAGTGGCAAAAAATTTTTACCATCTCATCCTTAGGCATCTTGATGAAAATCATGTGACATGGGTTGCCAATACTCTTAGGGAAGATGAGACAAGGAGGGGCAGCATCCTTTGAAAGTTGCTTAAGTCCAAGTATGCTAGTGATTCTGTTCACCGGAAGGGTGTAGCTTTCAATAAACTGTTCAAGTTACAATATATGAATTTTAAACAGTTTTTTGCAGAGGCTAGGTCAAGCATAGCCAAGTTCAAGCAATCAGGAATTAACATGTATCCTGAGTGTTTGTCACTCTGAATCCTTCAGAAGCTATCACAGGAGTTTGATTCTTTATTCAGAATTATTTCACAATTGGATCCCCTTCCTGGGGAGAAGGATGTGCTGAAGAGGATTGAAAAGAATGATCTTCAGTTCAAGATGAAGGGGGGTTCTGGAACAGCCCTTCCTGGAAAGACTGGAAAATCTTGCAAGAAGGAAAGAAATATTTGTCCAAGGTCATATGCTATAATTTTCAGAATAAGGGGCATTTTGCTAAGGATTGCAAGGAGGCCAAAAAGAGGAAGAAGTCCAAAGAGAATGAAAAGGAGGTCAATCTCACTACTGAAAACATTGCAATGGTGGCGTTTGATGGTCAAATGGAAATGGTTGTTGGGGAAGAAGGTCCCAACAAGAAGGCCAAAATTAAACAGGATCAAGAAATGTACTTGATTGATCACAAAGTGAGTAATCTAAACCTCAAAGATGAGAACTTATCAGTGACTGATAAAGCTTCATTCCTATTGGGAGAATTGAAGGAGAATTTTCCTGTTTTGATTGGTTCTGGCTGTACAGATCACATGTTGTTTGAACCAAATTTTGTTAGAGTTTCAGTTTATATATATGTGACTTTCACTGGAGTTTGAAGTATCATTGATTGGATTGATTTGATTTGTATTATTGTTGTTATTGAAGTATCAAAATAATGGTTAAAATATAACTAGGCTGTGTTCATAGTAGTGATTGTCAGACTGTCCAAGCATAACATTTCACTTACCATTTCACTTATACTGCTTACGTTAATTTTGCCATATTCATTTTGTACTAAACCACTTGTTGGCCAATCATGTATTTATTCTATATAAACCATGGCGCTCTCAAGTGGAATTCATCATCTGTTCATTCACTACATCAACTGTAGTTTCCTTTTCCTCCTGTCCTCAGGTCCGTTACGCTTGACGTTATAAGCTCCTTTCATTCATTTCTCTTTATCTTTAATTTAACCAGAGCCCAAGCTATTTTTATTTTTACACGGTTAAAAGACTTTTCTCAACCTGAGCCAACTATACTTCATTCAAACTGTCTGCCTTCAACAGTCTCATCCGAAAAGCCAATCTTTGTTTCTTTTGGCGAGGGGGGGAGATTAGGATGAGCCTTGTCATTGACTATCAAGCTCATCCCATCCATTCACTTCAACATGGTCATCAAGAGATTGGAACTAGTCAAGGCCTACCCATGCAATGAGAACACCACCAAGACTCAACCAGGTGGACGTTGAAGGAGAGACAGAGTGTATTGTTTCAGATTGAAAGGAGATGATCCATTGATTCAACCAAAGGAAAATAAACCAACAACTCAAAACTCATCATCATCATCATCATCCCTTTTTATCCTGGTCCCAAGACTTTCTATCAATCATCAACCATCTTCAATCCCTCCATCACCTTGCCATCACCTCTCAAGAGGCCAGGAGTGATGTTCTAATTGGATCAGATCTAGTCAATCAGAGGACCAAGATTGGGATTCAAACCGGTCAGAAGAATGACAACAAGCCAGTCGAGGACTTGTTTGAACTCTAGAAGTCTAGCACAATCCTCTAAGGAAGCATTTGATGAGTTTCAATCAATCAATTCAAGGATCAAGATTGTGATTGATCAAGAGCAACTATCTGTGGTGATTGATGGAGCTAATCTCTTGAGGTTTCCATCAACAGCCTGCAGACCATGTCAAAAGTGCCTTTCAAGCTTTCAGCCACCTTAGTAGAACACTCCCAAGACGTCAAAGCAGTTAAATTTTTTTGACCAGATCTAGTCTTTTCTTGTTCCCGGAATACAAAAGCCAGGGTTTGGACGAGGGTAAGAGAAAAAATGAGGCTGACTGTGAGCGATGGACCAAATAATTGGTTTTTCAAAGATTAGTATGAGCAATCCAAATTGATCTCCGACTCAATATCAGCCTCAGCCTCAGCCTCAGCCTCAGCCTCAGTCCTGCACTGGCGCTCATTCCTCCTCCTCTCCTGGGTGGGATGACACCACTTAGACCCCACAGGGCAACTTTGAGCTCACCGTGACCAGAGCCACACCCAGCCATCATCCAGCAACATGAGCGCCGTTTTTCATCATACTTTACTTTGCTCCTCATTCAAACCTCCCAGCTGACTTGGTTTACAGGTACTCAGGTTCAAGTCTCCTGTACTTGGCAGTTTATCTCAACTTGAGCAACAAATCAGATTCTCTAGCTCCAAAACTTCAAAATTCACCCCCAAAGATGCCCCCAAGCTATTGAACAAACAACGCAAACTTTTTCCTTCATCTTATCACTTTACAATCTATGAAACTCAGTTGATCTGTATATCCAGTATTGCAAACCAAGTAACCAGTTGTGGTTTGTCCCTGGGGATTTACACATACGCATTGGGCTACCTGGCTTTGCCCAACAGCATTCCAATGGAGGCGGAGACTGTCGTACAAAATGTTGCATGCAGTCTTAAATGGGTTAAGGTTGCCGGAAATACATTGGTAGCTCTCCCATTCACTTACCATACGTTTAACAGCATCCAACATCTCTCCTCGGATATGGGATATGCTCCCAATCTCAAGAAAATTTCCACTGCAAGATACACGGTTCTTGGATCAACGGCTGTCTCAACCCTTGGATTGGTTCTCATCTGATTTGAGGTGTCTTTCCCAAATTCATTAGTCGATTTCATGCACAGAATATCTCCATCTCGAACCCGATTGGTCTTTCAAGCCTGTCAGCCTGCTACTTAGCACAGAGCAACCTGACAAAGCAAAAACAATGATAATATTAACAAAAATAAAAAGAACAAATAAATAAATAAATAAAATTATTATAAAATGAAGGAGTAGGAAATCCATAAGTATTATTGCAGAAATGGATTCCCCACCCAGAATAAGGTAGGGTCACTCACTGACCCCACCCTTGAATTCTTACTCCTTATATTTTTTAATTAATATAAAAGAAAATGGTAAATGACCACGGCACCAATATGGCACCTTTTGGCCATTTTGATATTTCACATGATATGTCATGTATAGGTTTCACACCTAAATTTCAGTCAAAATCCAGGTGTTGTGTGTAGTTTAGGAGTTACACAGGGAATTGTGTTTTGTCACAATTCCCGCACGCAGCCCCGCGTCCCTACAGCGCTGGACTCCCGCGCACCCAAACTCCCGCGCGCAGGTAATCCCGTGATCTAGTCACGCGCGCAGCGGATCAGTCCCCGCGCGCATCTGAATGGACTGATCCCCGCGCCTAGCCTGCCGTGATCAGTCTGACAGCCAGGTACCGCTCAGAGGAGCTACAACCTAGTAGGATCTACTCTACAAATTTAAAGCTACCACACAAGCGTAGATCATAGTTTAAAAACCTTAAAAGTCAATTAAAATTAGTCATTAACTAATTTTTAGTATTTTCTATTAATTAAATAAAGATCCAGACTCACCACGTCATGAGCTGATCAAAACCTTCAAAGACCACAAAACTACACAAGGAGTGGTCATAAAAATTATTACAAATTACATACAGGATCAGCAGATGATGGAGAATCAATAAACATCCACGTCTGCTCACTTTGGCCCAGTAATTACAGTACAAATTGAGGATCAGTGCAGGATCAGCAAAATGATTAATCTGTTGATTAACAGATCCTGCAGCTAAAAAGGAGCTGTTCCTTGACCAATCTAAGGTAAGCAGGCTAACAGCACCTTGAGGACGTGCCAATCTTTCCCTGACTGCCTTCCTAGCCTCAGCCCATGGCTAATACCCCTTCTAGAGGCCCTCAAGCACCCAAAAAGGAATATTTAAACAGGCTCTTTTTGCCCTTTTGTTCCGGATCATCCATCAGTTATCAAAGATATTATTATTATCAATCAGACATTGTTTCATTGTTAGTCAAGTGCTTATCAAGAAGAAAGCAAGTGATTTATGATCTAGTCTGAAGTTTTATTATTATTATTTTCTAAATAACTATCAAGAACCAGAAGTTTGAACCAGCCACCAACCCCATCTGTTCTGAAGCTTCTTACCTGAATCTTTGCAGGATTTCTCTGGATTACTTCCCAAGTAAGTTGTTACCTTCCTGCTCTGGGTTTGTGTGCTGTTTTTCCCGCCCAAATTAGTGGATAAGGACTGAGAAGGCACCCATCTTCATTCCAAGGTTATAAACTGCCTAAGGAGGCCCCTTGAGGAGAGGTTGCCAAGTCTGTAAAGACCCCCAGTAGTATATTACTGTGGCCCCTCTTTTCATATTATATTCAAAATATTTATAACCAAACCAATTAAACCTTGCACTTGCTCTTACCATATTATTATTGGAGCTGTAAAGTGTTTATTCTTTGGAATATTATTGCTCCAAATTCTTTTATCACTCTTTGTAGCTAAAGGACTGCAAGGTTCCTCGTATCAGAGAGCTAACAGAGCCCCAGTTCATACTTTCCGCACACACGTTGAATGTCTGCTACTTACACGTTTGCAATTGTGGTCCCAAAAATCAACCAACTATCTTTAGCAGAGGTTGGGATTTTTCAACGTGACCGTTCACATCTTCCATGGTCATCCCTTGTGGTAGTAAAGATTTGGTTCAGTTTATCAAAAATCATACCAAGATTCCTGTCTTAGGCCATGCCGATGGGCTTTGCCATATATACATTGACAATCAGGCCAATACTGGAAAAGCAATCCGTTGGGTAATAGATGCCAAGACTTCTTATCCTGCGGCTTGTAATGCAATATAGACCTTACTGGTCCATCAAGCGTGACTAGGGGTAGAATTTACAAAGTTGGTCTGGAGTTTTCCTGCTGCGTTCACACTTTACCCACACTTTATTTTCTTCTTGAATCATCCATCAATTTTCACAATCATTCCAGTAACCAACTCCAAAAATCAACCAACTCAATTTTATCAATTCTACACAATCAAATCCAACCTTGAACAAATTCAACACATTGTACAAGTCAATCACATTTGAACTGAAGAATTTTCCAGCAAATAGTAGATATCATACCTAAAGATAGCAGTTAAATTCAAATATGCCCCAGGAAGTTTACTAGTGAATCAGCTCATCTTGTTATCAGTCACTAACCTGTATGTAGAATAATTCCAACAGTTGGTAGAACATAAAGTTAATTGAATCAAAATAGTTAGATTCATTTCAGACAGAAACTTCCTCCAGTGCAAGTCAAGCGGGTGTGTTAGAATTTTAGTTTATATATATGTGACTTTCGCTGGAGTTTGAAGTATCATTGATTGGATTGACTTGATTTATATTATTGTTGTTATCAAAGTATTAAAATAATAGTTAAAATATAAATAGGCTGTGTTCTTAGTAGCGATTGTAAGACTGTCCAAGCATAACATTTCACTTACCCTGTTACTTAAACTGCTTATGTTAATTTTGCCTTATTCATTTTGTTCTCAACCACTTGTTGGCCAATCATTTATTTTTTCTATATAAACCATGGTGCTCTCAAGTGGAATTCATCATCTGTTCATTCACTACACCAACTGTAGTGTCCTTTTCCTCCTGTCCTGAGGTCCTTTACGCTTGACATTATAATCTCCTTTCATTCATTTCTCTTTATCTTTAATTTAACCAGATACCAAGCTCTTTTTATTTTTACAAATTTATTTTCAAATCTGAGTGATTATGATGGATTTTTAAATATTGGTCAGAAAGGCAGAACAATTCATATTAAGGGAAATGGAATAGTTATTCTTGCAAATCACTTGGGTTCCAAAATTTCTTTTGAGAAAGTGTTCTATCTACCAGAGTTCCCTTATAACCTTGTGTCCCTTGGAGTGTTGTGGAAAAAAGGTTTCCAGATTTTTTTGCTTAAAGAAGATAAGGTTGTTTTTGATATGAATGGGAAAACTATTCCAAGTGGAAAGTTTTGGAACAAGCTTTTGTGTTTAAGCTTGTTCAAAATCTCTGCTCTGAGCAATGTTGCTCACAATAGAAGTGGTCATAAGGTAAAGCACAGCAACTGTGACAGTTGTAACTTAGGGGCTAAGACTGGAAATGTGTTCTCAAACAGTAGAGATCACACTGATGTTCCTAGAGAGGAATTTTCCATTGATTTGGAAGGGCCATTCACACCAGAGTCCCTTGGTGGGGCAAGATACATCATAAATTTAGTAGACACTGAAACTAATTATGTTTGGGTTAAACCAATCAGATCTAAGGATCAGACCACAGAGGAGATTTCTGTAGTGTTCAAAGTATGGAAAAAGAATGGTCTAATGAATGAGGTCAAGAGGGTTATCACTGATGGAGGTGGTGAATTTTTGAGTAAAGAGTTTGAGAGGTTATTGAAAGATTATGGTATCATTCATATCGTCACTACTTCAAGTACTCCACAAAATAATGTAATAGTTGAGAGAATGAATAGGAATTTACCGGACAAGGTCAGAACTATTATGTTTCAATCTGGTCTACCAAAGTTCTTATGGGCTGAGTTGATGTGTACAGTCTGTCTGTTGAATAACATTGTAAGTGTTAATGGGAAGAGTCCTCATTATCAGTTTTGGAAGTTGTACACCAAAACATCAGACTTAAGAACAATTGGTTGCTTGGTGTATTATAGTGTCAACCATAATGAGATGGTGGGAAAATTAGACCCTGGAGCCAGAACAAGGACACTTGTAGGCTATGAGTTAATAAATAAATTGTATAGGATCTATTGTCCAGGGACAAAAAAGGTTATCCATAGTAGGGATGTAAAATTTGATGAAAGCACATTTCCACTCAAAAGGAGTGAAGATGTTGTTGTGAATAGGTCACAGAAAGGAATGAAATCAGCACCCATTTCACCAGAAAAGGCTGAGGAACATGTTGTTACAGAAGATGAAGAGATGGAAGATGTGCCACCAGAGGGTTCAGTGCCCGCTTCAGGGGAGTCCTTTAATTTGGAACCTGATGAGCCTCCACCTCCAGTTAGAAGGAGTGGTATGGTTGGAGTACCAGTTGATAGGTGAGGAGAAAGGGAGTCCCATTATGCTGCCGCAGGATATGAGGAAGATACATTTTGGGAAAAGTGTATGCTCAATGAAGTCCTGGATTTGAGTTCAGAAATGGGTAACAGGGTTAACCCAAAAAGCTTTGGCCAAGCTATGAATTCTGATGAGAGAGCCAACTTGAAGAGTGCTATTTTTGAGGAATTTTTTTCTCTAGAAAATAATAGTTTCTTTGAAGTGGTTGAGTGGGATTCTGTTCCAAAAGGAAAGACCTTTGTGGGGTCTAGATTGATTTTAAACAAGAAGTTTGACTCAAATGGAGTTTTGAAAAGATTCAAAGCTAGATGCGTTTTTCAGGGCTTCAAGCAGAGAGAGGATATTGATTACAAAGAAACTTTCTCACCAACTGGAAGGCTGTCCACCATCAGGTACATCATTGCTCTGGAAGTGGAGTTGGGAGAGGAAATCAGAAAACCTTATTTTGTAACAGAATACTTGAATGCAAAAATTGGAGAGGAGGAGACTCTTTATATGTCAATCCCTCATGATTTGTGTGAATGGTTAGTAGAGACTAAACCAGAAAGCATGAAGGAAATCTGTGTTAGAATTTTTCCTTCAGCAGATAAATGGGAATATGTCCCCAAGCTGTGTAGATCCCTTGATGGATTGAAGCAAGCAGCTAGATTGTGGTATAATATGATGAGTGACAAACTGATACCGATTGGTTTCAAGATGTCTGAGGCCAAACCTTGTCTTTTTTTAAGAAAGGATGCAATTTTGTTTGTATGGATCAATGACATTATCATCATTAAAAATGGTAAAGAGAGAGCCATGGAGACACTCAAAAAGGAATTCAAAATAAAAGATCTTGTTCTGGCGCAATAGGTGCTAGGAATTAAAGTAAGTAAGAGCAAGAATGGTATTAAGTTAGACCAGAGCCATTACATGGCAGCTCTTCTTAATCAATATGGCTTAGAGGATGCAAAAGAGTTTGGTAATCCCATGCAGTCAAAACTTTTTTAGAGAAGTCTACAGATGAGAGGTATCTGGAGTTTGTTCAATTGGGGAACAAATACAGGTCAGCTATTGGATTGCTTAATTATTTGGGGAAGTGTACAAGGCCCAATTTTGATTTTGCAATTGGTTTCTTGTTGCAACACTTAGAGAAGCCAAGCATGAAGCATTGGTCAGCGTTTAAGAGAGTTATGAGGTATCTTAAAGTAACGCACGGTCTGGGACTGTTCTTTACAAAGTCAGCAAAATTGGATTTGGTTGGTTATTCAGATGCAAGTTGGGCAGATGGTAACACCAGGGAATCAACAAGTGGTTTCTTACTCTTCTTAGGTAAGAATCTGTTTTCACTGATGTCCGGGAAGGTGTTGCCAATGAGTCTTTCATCAACAGAGGCTGAGTATAGAGCTTACTTAGCAGCTTCACAGGACGCAAAATGGTTGAGAAAATTCTTAGATTATACACATAAACCACAATTGTTTGCGTTATTGTATTCTGATAATTTTTGCCGCCTGGATGCCAAGACCCTTTCTATCCTTGAGCTACCAGAGGTGATAGAGTAAATGATAAATATATTATTTAATAAATGCAGCAAAAATCCATAGAATATTTGGATTAAGCTTATTGCAAGGTAAAGTGGTTTGGTTATTGTTTATTGTTTTGAATCAATATGAATAAATTGATTATAAAATATTTATAGAGGGGCCACAATTATATTGGGGATCTTTAACACCTCTCTTCAGGGATTTCAGTATGAAAACACATAGTCCTGGTTACTTTGGGCTCTTTAGTTTAATTAATATTTTACCCAAAGATAATATGTATATAAAATACACAATGGAGTGGTATGGCCTTGTAGCCAAGCTACCACGACAGAGAAAGGATAATAAGACTCACTGGTATTTTATTAAATCCTTTGGGTATCTGTTTGAGAAGTGTCCTGATGGGTTAAACCTGTATGGTGGGGTTATAAGGTTGTTCAGCAGTTTTAATTGATAAAAAGTGGTTTGAGGATGGATATTACTGATCAGACATTGCCATAAATCACTTGCTTATCTCTTATAAGTACTTGATTTCCTTGGCACGGCTTCTGGATATGAATATTACTGGGTCTCTGCCCATCAATATCCTCAAAAGAGCTCTTTCTTTATAGCTTTTCTAGTCCCAATATGGTCCTTCTGAGGGTTGTAGGTACTCAAAGGGACGGACAATAAGGCTAGCAGGGTAACCAGAGGTATCCTGTTATGTGTTCTTGGTTCTATAGCACGTGTAGCATCTAGTTCCACAGGGTGTGGGAATCATTCTACCTTATAATAGCCATTAGGACGTGTGAATAAAACTAATCTTTCCTATTTATGTATTATTTAATTAGTAAATGTTCCCAGTAATTTAATAATTATATTAATAGACATTTCTACGGACATCTTGATGTCAGGTAAGTTCTCATTATGTAATATATAACTGGACTAAAAGTCATAATATTTATTTTACTCTTTATTTTCGAGTTCCAGTTGATTTTTTAAGATAATTACTTAAAAATATAAGTCATGTGAATTCATGTAATATTTTTACATCATAATTTTTCTTATCATTTCACAAAGATATTGATGTATAGCAATTGTCATAAAAGTATATTAAAGTATTTCAATATATTTTTAGAAGTTGTCATTTTCTTATTCTCAACATTCTTGGTACTTTGCATTTTATTAAGTAAAAAATACGTGTAAGGATTATTTATGAATTTTTATATGATATTATGTATTTTTAGACAGTCTACTATTCACGGGAACATTTATTAAATATGTAGAAATTTCCCGTGTATGTTGTAGCCTGTTTACGCGGTACCTGAGCCTCTCAGGCCACCTGTCACTCTGTCAACCCGTAGTCCCGCGGCTGCATACTTGTCAGAGGCCCGTGGCTGCGTACACAACCTCGAAGGAGTGACAAGACTGTATCTCAGCCGCGCCTGGGTGCATTGGCTGCCGCGGCTGCGTGCGGGCATTGTGACAAAACACATTTTGGCCCGTAACTCCTAAAATATACACAACACCTCAATTCTGACTGAATTTTAGGTGTGAAAACTATACGTGAAAATGTGTGTGAAATATTTAATTGGCCAAAAAGCTCAATAATGGAGCCATAGTATTTTGGTTTTTCTTTCCTAAATTATTTAAAAATATAAGGAGTTGGATTTCAAGGGTGGGGTCAGTGAGTGACGCTACCTAATTTTGGGTGGAGAATCTATTTCTGTAATAATATGTATGGTTTTCCTACTCCTTCTTAGGTTAATTGTATTATTATTGTTTTTATGTTATTTTTGTTACTTTTTCAGCTTGCTCTGCAATAGTAGGAAGCTGAAAGATAACCAGAGTTACATTGCGTTGGCGCAAAACCAAGTGTTCCATTCAAGAAAAAAACACATCAATGTTCGCTATAACTATATTTGCAATGCAGTTAACTGCAAGGATATTGTGTTGAGGTACATGCCCACTGGAGGATTGATTGCGGATATCTTGACTAAGGATTTAGATAGGAACAAGCATCAAGGCTATGTGACTAACATGCGGATGTCACCCCTTTTGGATTAAGGGGGTGTGTTAAAATACGTATGCACTTACCCGTGAGCTATGTATAAGTGTAATCCAAATGGGATGCACATATGGACCTCTCTGGCTCATTCAACACTCACAGGGACCATACAGGCCTGTGTGGATGTCACTGATTTGGGGAAACTGGCCTCAAAACGCGTGAAACAGGCCTATTGGTACATGGGCCCTAACGTGCCTGATGAAGTACATGGTCAAATACAGCCAGATGGGCTTGTATGGCCATAATTGGGCCCAAGGTTTATTTTGGACATACTTGGCCAGACGGGCTGGCCCCCCAAAGTATGGTTTTCTCAGGTTTTGGGCTTGGGGCGCCCCATTGGGGCGGCTGCCTGTGTTTCAGCCTGCTCTGGGCTGCTGCCTGTGCCATTGCCCGCTTGGGGCCACTTGTATCCCTTGGTTTGCCCCACGTGCGGCCCGAGGGCCCGCGTGGGGCTGTTGCGGCAGTTGAGGGATCCTGCGTGGTGCAATGCCACGCGGGCCAGGAAAGTCACGAACGGTGGCCACCGCCGCAGGAGAATGGGCCAGCTCCCCCCAGCTCCCTCCCCCTCTCCTTGCTTGCCATTGCATGGGGGTGGGGGCGGCTGGCTGGGTTGAACCAGCCAGTGACCAGCTGCAACAAGGCGGTTGGTCAGGGCAGGGGTGATTTCATCACCCCCTTGCCCAGGGGATGAAAATGCCGGCCTCAGAGAGAGGCACCGGCGGTGGGGGGGATCTGATCACCCTCCCACAAGCAAAGCAAGACAAGACGGGCGCTCTCCCCCCCCCCCTTTACCAAGGGAGAGAAGCAAGGGCTGAGGGGATCTGACCACCCCCAGCCCACTATTTTTGATAACGCCCTGGGGGTATCAAACCCCAGGGCCCCTAGTGAAGGGATTTGACCACCCCTACCAGGGATTTGAGAGAAATAGGAGGGGGTGGCATGTCCGCCGGTTACACCCCCCCCCCAAGTGAGGTTGAGACCAGACCCAGGTGAGTCCTGGGTCCCACCTGGCCCATATGTGGGCCAGAGGTTGGCTGCATGAGGCAACCAGCCTGTAAGTAAGGAAATAAGAGTAACTGGGCTGGTTGTAACGGACAAACAGCCAGGGGATTGAACCGCAAAGGGTCTTGTTCAGCCCCATAACGGTGGAAACACCACAATGGACTGGAATAGGCTGGTTGTAAGGGTTCAGGGACTGACGCCATGCGGGCTGATGTAGCTCAAAATAAGTAACAAGGTCTGTAGAACCTGTAGAGCTCTTTTTGGGCGGAAAATTTGCATTTTGGCGTGTTGTATCATGGGCTCACAAGAGGCCAATCTTTTGTACTGAAGGAGCTCTTCTCCCTGCTTTTTTCTACTAATCTATTCATCATTCAATTGAATTCATCAACAATATCATCCAACATATTGCCCCCATTGTGAGAGCCCATCAATAAATTATTGACACAAGGTGTCCAGCATTTCCTTTGCTTTAAATACTGCTCATTTGCTTAAGCTAATTGCTGGCCATAATTACAACATGCACATCTAAAAATTTGAATGATGGATAGATGAATTTCTGAAGCCTCAGAATATTGAATAGAAAGTGTGAAATCAAAAGTATAAAGCAAATAAATTCAGGGAAAAAATAGTCAAGGTTGTCACATAAATGTAATTATCAAATCTTTATGAACCACAAAAAATAATGAGAGGTTGACCTAAAAAGTATTCAAAACTACCAAAATTTTCAGAAGATGGCGTAGAGTCTACAAAAAGCCACTTCTGCCAATGTAAACCAAAAGAAAATAATACAAAACAAAGAAATTTGCCATAGCTGTAAAAACAAAACATTTACATTTAAAATGCTTCTGACAATTATTTAACATAGAAATATATTACAGGCAGGGCTAGCAGGTTAAAAGCACTAAAACTAAGTTCCAGGCTAGCCCTGGAAAGTTTTATAGGCTGAGCCCTTAAGCACAACCCTCTCTATGTGCCCCAAGAAGGTGTTATATACCCCCAAAGGGTATATAAAAAGTCCTTTTTAGATGACTTAAATCCCAGTAATATTTAAGTAATAAATCCAAAACCATTGCAATCCATTATCAAGTGTTTATAAAAGATAAAAAATTAATTTATGGCCTCATTTTGATAGTATAAATGTTAATTCTAACGCCATCATAAATTCATCAAAGAATATCAGCAAAATCTCCAATAATTGTTCTGAGACCCTTTCAACTGTGAATTTTGGCAAGAATTGTGCAGTGAAAGCTAAATTAGTAATTTATCTCTTAATTTCCTCCAGGCATAAGTGCTTTGTAACAGCCAATCCACCCATCCCCCTTGAGTATACCACTTTTGAGTAATACCTTAGGGCCTCATCGTCCCAAGGTCTTTGCATTGTTCAATAGAGCCCCTTGAAGAGAGGTTCTTTCAATAAAGATCCCCTGTTTTTTATGAACTGTGGCCCCTCTGGAAAAATATATTTAAAAAATTTGAACCAAACCAAATAATTGAAACTTTTGACTTGCTTTTAATAAATAATTTTGAGCATGTTACATATTTTCATGGAGTTGTTGTTATTCAAACACCAATATAACTTGCTGTAGCTAAAAGAATGCAAGGTTCCTGGTATCAGTAAGCTGAAAAATGGGGGTTTGGAGGGGGAATCCCTGAATAGTTAATATTTAATTAATTAATTTCTTTGGACCAGATACTTTTGGTAAAAATAAATAAAAATACTTATTATCATTTATTTTCTTATTATTTCTTCCGGTGGATCATAAGGGCAATTTGGAATTAATCAATTATTATTTGAACCTTCTCAAACAGAAAAAAGAAGAAAATCTCTGTAACTATATGCCTATTATTATAACTCCTGAGCAACAACAGGAAAAGTTCCTTTATTATAAACAACAAGCTATAAAGGACAAAGAAGTTGAACTTGAGAGACTTATGAGTTTCAACTCTTTACTCTGGCAAAACATTGCTTGGAAGAAAATTAAAAAACAACTTCCTTTATCCAAAAGAAATAAAATAATTAATTTTTAACATTTTGTTTTAATTTTTTAAAACAAAAATTCAAAAAAGAAAAATCAAAATTAAAAAAAACTTAATAAAAAGTATTATAAATCTAAAACTCATTAATTTTCATCTTTTTATCTTATTTCAGTTGGAAAGAACCTTTCCCTTGCTGATTTTGTTGAGCAAGACTTGTTGGAAAGTTTCTCTTATGACAGATCTTTTGACTTAATCCAAGATCTCATTGGAAATCACCAACATCCCCCTGGACTACCTGCCAAGGATGCATTCAAGTCTAACCAAGCTTTGCTTCCATTGAATTCAATTTTAACTAAGCTTAAAATAATTGAAAAATAAAAGAATTTTTTTTATTCCTTTTTTCAAAAGATTTTGACAAGTATTTATATATTTTTGAACTATGTTAAAAAACAGGCCCTACCCCCATGCAATTGAGAAAGCCCCATCCTATGGACCTTTTCCCAGAGAAACGCGCGCCTTTAAGAGCGCTTGTAGCAAGTAAAATGAGGGGAGTAAAATCCTCAACACTAGCACCCCAAGACCTTCTAGCACTTGCGCCCCCCCTGCTTGAACAAAAAATTGTTGGAGGCAGCTCCCTCTCCGAGAGAGTTGTCCCTGGCAGTTATGCCTCACCCACCTCACCCACACTGGACTCAGCCAAGGAGTCCAAAATAAATATTCTAGTAAAAGACAATATGAGTCACTGGAAAGCTTAAAAACTGGCCCAAGTACAAGTGAAAGGCCAAGCCCTCTCAGATAGCCCCGCAGAAATTGATAACCAGGACAGAGGTGGAGAAATATGTGGAAGTTTGGAACCCCTGGGATGAACTAGAAAAATTAAAGGGTGTTAAGACTACGCCATCTTCCCTGATGTTCCTCCTTTCACTCAACCGGCTCTGCGGACAAACTGAGGCGGGTCCTTGTGACATGTCTCTCTTCCCCGGTCCCTTCACCTCCCAGAATCCCCGGGCGCACTTCTTGGGACGACTCTCTCCTTTTATCTTCTCGACTCGACTTCTTCCAATTCTCTACTTCCTCCTTTTCAATCTCTTCTATTCCTATTTATTTTCATTATTCTTTTTACCTTTTCTTACTCTTCTTATGTTCATTTCTCAAAGTCCAATCTTACAACTTCACCTTGATCCCAACTCTCAACTACCTCAATCCTAACTCTCAACTTCTCTACTCTGATCCAAACTCTTGCCTTGTTGTCCAACTTCTGCCTGGTAAGAATCTAGTCCTCAAGCTCATTCCAATATGGTCACTCTAACAACCTCTTCCACCTTATAGTCTTCTGTCTTCCCGTCTACACTCTCTTGATTCTCCACCAACTCTCTATGCTGTCTGATTTGTTTTCTTCTATCTAAGTGACTCAAGCTGTTGGTAGTTTCATTCTCTTTGTCTTCTCAATATACTTTCTTCATCATTCTAACTCTTGTCTCTAGTCCGCTGGTTTTTTTTTTAGTTCTCAAGAAATACATTCAAATATTAATAAAGGGAAAGGCCCCTAAAAAGTTGAGTTCTTCAAATCACCAAAAAATGAGGAACCCCAAAGATTTGGACAATATAATATATCTAGTTGATAAGGCAAAGAAATTTGTTGGCCTCCTGGATTCCAAGATCCTTGCTATCCCTTAGCAGAATAAATAATAAATATATTATTTAATAAATGCAGCAAAAATCTGTAAAGTATTTGGATAAAGCTTACTGCAATGTTTATTGGTTTGGTTATGGTTTGTTGTTATAAATCAATATAGATAAATTGATTATTATATATTTTTATAGAGGGCCACAATTATATTGGTAATCTTTAACATCTCTCTTTGGGGAATTCAATATTAAAACACGTAGGCCTGGTTACTTTGGTCCCTTTAGTTTAGGGGATATCTTTCCCAAAGATAATGTGTATATAAAATACATGGTGGAGTGGCAGGGATTTCTAACCAAGCTGCCACAACAGAGAAAGAATAACAAGACTCACTGGTATATTATGAAATACTTTGGGTATCTTTTTGGGATATTCACTGATGGGTTAAACCTGTATACTGGGGTTATAAGGTTGTTCAGCAGCTTAAATTGATAAAAGAGGGTTGAGGACAGATATTATTTTTTATAATAAGGCTATAAATCACTTACTTATCTCTTATAAGTATTTGATTACCTTGGAACAGTGCCTGGGTATAAATATAACTGGGTCTCTGGGTATCAATATCCTCTAAAGAGCTCTTCTTTATAGCTTATGGAGTCCCAATATTGTGCTTCTGAGGGGTACAGGGAATCAAAGGGACAGACACTGAGGCTAGAAGGGTAACCAAAGGTAGATTGTCACGTTTTTTGGAGATTTAACATGGGTAGCATCTAATTCCACAGGTTATGGTAATTATTCTACTTTATAATTGATGTTTGGACGTGTGAAGAACAGTAATCTGTCCTTTTTATTTATTACTTAATCAATTATCCTTAGTAAATGTTCCCAGTAAGTTAATAATTATTTTAATAGAAATTCCTACAGATATTCTGCTGTCATGTGAGTTCCAATTATGTATTAAATATTTGGAGTAAAGCCATGATATTGATTTTACTCATTATTTTCAAAATTCAGTTGATTTACTAAAATAATTACTTAAAAATTTAAGTCATGGGTATTCATGTAATATTTTTACATCATTAGTTTTCTTAGTATGTCACAAAAAATCTGATGTCTAAAAATTCTCATAATAGTATATTAAATATTTTAATATATTTTAAGAAGTAGTCATTATCTTATTTTGGAATTTTTGGTACTTTGAATTATATTTAATAAAAAACACATATAAAGGTTATTCAATTATTTTCATATAATTTGATGTATTTTTAGACTATCTACTATCCCCGGGAACATTCATTACATATGTATAATGTTCCTGTGTAGGTTTTAGCATGTTTACGCAGTACCTAGGTTTCTCAGGCCATCTGTCACTTTGTCAACCCGTAGTCCCGTGGCTGCGTACTTTTCAGAGGCCCAGGCTGTGTTCACAACTTTGAAAGAGTGACAGAGCTGTAGCTCAGCCGCAAGCAGGCTCATTGGCTTCTGCAGCTGCGTGCGGGAATTGTGACAGAACACATTTCCATCTGTAACTCCTTAAATATACACAACACCTCAATTCTCACTGAATTTTAGGTGTGAAACCTATTCCTGACAATACATGTGAAATATTTAATTGGCAAAAAATTTCAGTAGTGGTGCCGTGGTATTTTGGTCTTTCTTTCCTAAATTATTCAAAAATATAAGGAGTTGGATTTCAAGGCTGGGGTCAGTGAGTGAGCCTACCTAATTTGGGGTGGAGATTCCATTTTTGAAAAAATGTTTATGGTTTTCCTAATCCTTCTTATTTTAATTTGATCATTATTCTTTTTATGTTATTTCTGTTACTTTTGCAGCTTGCTCTGTAATAGTAGCAAGCTGACATTCCTCCACTCCAAGATATGGCACCATCTGAAAGAAATCTGGAGCATGTTGGGAAAAGATCAATTCCATGTGTGTTTCAGTTCCTTTTCCTGGCTCTGTAGTTTCTAAGATGTATTGGTCCATCAGGTATATTATTCTCTGGTAACCATTCATCTTTATCTTCAGAATCTACTTTGTATCTTACTAAGTATATTCTATCACCTTTTCCTTGCACTCTCTCTTTCTTTTCTCTCAATATTGTTCTGAATATCTCTTTTTCTTTCACAGGTTCAGGTTCTATTGAAATTATTGCTGGAGGCAGGTTGCCACCTTCCCTTGGTTGAAAGTGTTTTACTAGGCTAACGTGAAATACTGGGTGCTTTCTTGATAATTCTTCACTCAACATTACTTCCACAGCATTTTTACCATGCATCTTTTTGATAGAAAATGTTCCAACAGGGGCTGGTTTCAGATTTCTGTAACCTGCTAGATTGTTGAAGGTAGGAATGGATATCAAGATCTGATCTCGTATTTTAAATTCAGGTTCCCTATGTGATTTGTCCCATCTTTGTTTGTTGTTTTCTACTGCTTCTTATACAAATTTTTGAGCATGATTATTTATCATTTTCTTAAGTTCAAGAGATTTTTTATGAATGGTGGCTAACTTATAGTTTAAGTTTTTACTAGGGACTTTTGGAATCCATCCTCTTTCTAGAATGTAAGGGTCTTCTTCGGTAGTAGAATGTTTACTGCTGTTACAATCCATCTCTAGATCTGGGAGTAGGCTTAACCAATCATGGCAATAACCATCTGAGTTTTTGTATTCTAGACCAAAGCTACAGAACGTTCTTAACATATCTTCTAGGTTCTGTATCATTCTTTCAGCTAATCCATTAGTTTGGGGATGGTATGCTGTAGAAAATGCTAGAGTAGTACCCAGTATATCATGTAGATTCCTCCAAAACTCAGAGATGAATTTGGGTTCTCTGTCACTGGTTATAATCTTGGGTTTACCAACATCAGCTATGATCCTATTCCAAAATAGTAGAGCTAAATCCATAGAACTATCTTCTTTGTGGTTAGGTAAGAATTTTTTTTTCTTAGAGTATCTTTCAACTATAACCAGGACAGAGTTATAGGAATGAGTACCTCCAGGGGGGAGGCCAATGACAAAATCCATATTAATGTTTTCCCATCTAGTTTTGGGTTCAGAGATCTTCTGTAGGATTCCAAAACTTTTTCCAGTTGTTTTATTAGATCTTTGGCAAGTCTCGCAGCTAGTAACATACTTAATAGTGATTTCTTTCCAGTCTATCCACCAAGCAGTTTGTTTTACTTTCTCCAAGGTTCTTTCAGTTGATAGATTCCTGATGAAAAGTTTTCATGGCATTCCTGGAGTATGTGCTGTACCTTTTCTTTGTTGCTTAGTACTAATTCACTGGAATGTTGGTGTCTGTAGTAAAGGAGACAGTCCCAAAAGGTAAACCTATCTTCTTTATAGTTTTTATGTAATGAAGCAGGTAAACCTTTTATTAAAGCTGCTTCTGGGGATTCAGATTCCATAATGTTAATCAGCAGCTTGATTTCAGGGGATTAGTTGTCCCTCACCAGATTGAAGAAAGAAGTATCTACTTCACATAAGTGGATCCCCATGATTGGAGCATTTAATGCAAAAAGGTTGATTTTCAAGATAGGTAAGATATATTGATCCTCAGGGTCATATGATGGATTGCTTGAGTCATTAGGCAAAGCATTCCTACTTAGAATATCAGCATTCTGATGTTTAGCTCCAGCTTTACACACTATAGTCATCTGACCTCTATACTGTTGTATAGCAATTTGCCACTTGAGCACATGTCTGCTGGAGGTTTTGATGTTTGTGAGAGTTAATAAAGCATTAGAGTCTGTGATCACTTCAAAAGTGGTGCCTTCTAGGTAATAGTTTAGCTTTTCTAAAGCCCATAATAGAGCCAAGAATTCCAACTTACTGGCTCCATATCTCTTTTCTTTATCTTTGATCTGTCTAGATATGAAGAGTACTGGTTTCTCCACTGGTTTTTTTTCTTCTATTCTTTCTTGATGTAGAGAAGCTCCTTACCCTTCCATACAGTCGTCAATTTACAGTTTAAAAGGCATGGAGTAATCTGGTGGGATGAGTAAAGGAGTAGAGGTTGTAGCTATTTTTAGTTCCTGATAGTTTTTCAATCTTTCATGGTTTATTTCAAATAAAGTGTTATTGTTGCATATTTTTTACAGACTTTTGGTTAGCATAGCAAACTTTGGTATGTATTGTCTGTATTAACTGAAAAAACTAATGAAAGAAAGGAACTCTGTTTTATTTTTAGGCATGGATCTGTTCATGAAAGCAGCCCTCTTTTTTTGATCAGCAGCTAGAGTTAGACCAGAGACTATATGCCCTAGGGATTTCAATTCTTGATATCCAAAGTTGCATTTCTTCAGGGATACTTTTAATACTGCTTTGGAGATATTTTGGAGTACTAATCTATTTTGGTTGATATGAGTATCCCAATCATCAGAGTATATGATAACATCATCCATATATACCATAATCCATCCTTGTTGGATGTATGTACCTAGAACTGTATTCATTGTTCTCTGGAAGTGTGATGGGCCATTCTTGATACCAAAGGGAATCCTAAGATATTCATATATTCCCAAATGACAGATTATTCTCATAGAATTCCTGCTTTCAGGGCTTATAGGTATCTGGTGGAAACCTTTAAGCATATCCATAGTAGTAATATATTTGGCATTGGGAAAGTTATGCAGAGCATGATCAATCTGGGGTATAGGATAATAATCTGCCTGAGAATAATTATTGTGAATTCTGAAGTCTCCTATTATTCTTGACTTGTCATTATGCCAAGATATGATTACAGTAGTGGTCACATCTGCCTGCTCATTGTGCTCTACTTTCCTTGGTACTTTTAAGTGTTTCAGTTTTTGGATATGTTTCCCAAGAGCTATTGTAGACTTAGGACTAGAGGTGTCAGCTTTCTACTATTGCAGAGCAAACTGCAAAAGTAAGAGAAATAAAATAACAATAATAATGATATAATTAACCTAAGGAGAAGTAGGAAAACCAGAAATATCATCACAGAAATGATTTCTTCACCCAAAATCAGGTAGGGTCACTCACTGACTCTACCATTGAAATCCAACTCCTTATATTTTTAAATAATTAAGGAAAGAAAGACCAAAATACCACGGCACCACTATTGAACTTTTGGCGAATCAAATATTTCACAGGTATTTTCACATATAGGTTTAACACCTAAAATTCAGTCAGAATTGAGGTTTTGTGTATATTTTAGGAGTTACGGATGGAAATTTGTTCTGTCACAATTCCTGCACGCAGCTGAGGCAGCCAATGCAACTGCGCGCGGCTGAGATACAGCCCTGTCACTTCTTCAAGGTTCTGTACGCAGTCCCAGGCCTCTGACAAGTAGGAAGCCGCAGGACTATGGGTTTACAAAGTGACAGGCGGCCTGAGAAACTTAGGTACCGGGTAAACATGCTACAACCCACACAGGGACATTCTACATATGTAATAAATGTTCCTGTGGATAGTAGATAGCCTACAAGTACATAAAATTATATAAAAATACTTAAATAACCCTTATAAGTATTTTTCATTAAATATAACTCAAATACCAAGAATTTCAAAAATAAGAAAATGAAAACTTCTAAAAATATGTCAAAATACTTCAATATACTATTATGAGAATTTCTTGACATAAATATTTTTTTGAAAACTAAGAAAACAAATGATGTAAAAATATTACATGAATTCCCATGACTTATATTTTTAGGTAATTACTTATTTAATCAACTGAAATTCAAAAATAAGGATTAAAATCAGTATCATGACTTTACTCCAATTATTTAATTCATAATGAGAACTCACCTGAAATCAGAATGTTTCCAAAAATTTCTATTAAAATAATTATTAACCCACTGGGAAAATTTACTAAGAATAATTAATTAAATAATACATAAACAGGGAAGATTAGTTTTATTCACACATCCAAATATCAATTATAAATTAGAATAATTCCCATAGCCTGTGGAATTAGATGCTACCCGTTCTACAGCACCAAGAACACGTGACAGGCTACCATTGGATACCCTTCTAGCCTGAGTGTCTGTCCCTTTGATCCCCTGTACCCCTCAGAAGGACAATATTGGGACTCCAAAAGCTATAAATAAAGAGCTCTTTTGAGGATATTGATGGGAAGAGACCCAGTTTTATTTATATCCAGACACTTTGTCAAGGTAATCAAATACTTATAAGAGATAAGTAAGTGATTTATGGCTTAGTCTGATCAATAATATCCGTCCTCAACCTCTTTTTATCAATTTAAACTGCTGAGCAACCTTATAACCCCAGTATACAGGTTTAACCCATCAGTGCACGTCCAAAAAAGATACCCAAAGGATTTCATAATAAAATAGTTAGTTTTATTATCCTTTCTCTGTCGTGGAAGCTTGGTTACAAAGCCCAGCCACTCCACCGTGTATTTTACATACATATTATCTTTGGGAAAAATATCCCTCAAACTAAAGAGCCCAAAGTAACCAGGAATACATTTTTTCATACTGAAATCCCTGAATAGGGGCGTTAAAGATCCCCAATATAATTGTGGCCCCTCTATAAAAATATTTAATAATCAATTATCTTTATTGATTTATAGCAATAAACCATTACCAAACCAATTAACCTTGCGATAAGCTTTATCCAAATATTTTACGGATTTTTGCTGCATTCATTAAATAATATATTTATAATTTATTCTATACCCTCTGGTAGCTAAAGGGTAGCAAGGTTCTTGGCATCAGGAGGCTGAAAATTGGGGGTCTGGCTGGGAAATATTCCTTTTTATTATATTTAATACCTTGGAACAGACATTTCACATAAAATTAAATCAAAGACAAACTTATCTGACTTTATAACTGTGATTTATCATTAAATTATTTTGCAGTGGATTAAAAACCTTTTCAGAATTAATAATCTATCATTTAAATCTTTTAAAAATAAGAAAAGAACAATATATTAAAAATTATAAACCTACTGGTTGGAAAGCTTTAGCCCAAGATGAGAAACTTAATATCTATTCTGCACGTAAACACTAAGATAACCTCCTGGAAAAAGAAGATCTTGAGAGGCCTATAAACTTCCAAGTCCTATTAAGGAAACATAAAACTTGGAAGAAATACCATATAAATTACTTTTTGAAATATAAAAGTAAGTATACAACTTGTATTACCATATTATTGTTTTAAATAATATTAATATTTTTTAATGACTAATGAAATAAAATTTTTACATCAGCCAACCCTCCTGTACCAGAAACCACTGCCACTGAAATCGATTTATTGGATCAAGAAGTCCCAGATAACTGTGGAAGCCCTGAAAATATTGATTGGGCAGGTGAATACCTCATTGGAACACACCAGGACCCTGTAGGATTACACACTAAGGACCAATTTCATCCTAATAATTCTTGGTACCTTTGAAAATCAACTTAAGTGAGTTTTAGCTAAAACTCATTTTTACAAATTTTTCCTGTAGAAAGAAAAATACTTATAAAAATTTTATTCAAATATGAATAGACGTAACACAAGAGCCTCAGGGATAATTCCCTCCTATGGATCTTTTCCAGGAGCTCCCAGTAACCGTGAGACCACCAGTAATGAAAACCACAAGGGGACTATAACCCTTGAATGAAATGTTGATGGACAGGGAACAGCACCAAGTACTTCTGTCCTCCCCCAACCAAGAGCCGGAGAAGGTATCAGAATTAAGCCACCCTCCATTAAAAGAAGATTCCCTGCAGCCACCCCAGCAGAATCTGGCCAAGGAAGCCAGGATCAAAGACTTAGTCAGAGAGCACGTGAAATATTGGGAAGATTTCAAAGAAGCCCAAGCCAAAGAGGACATGGTATGTATGAAGAAGATAATCTCCCAGGCAAAAGTTACCCAAATAGCTCTTCAGAAAATGATTTCAAGGAAAGAGGTAGAATCTTACGTAGAAAAGTGGAATCCTTGGGATCCATTAGCCCAACTGAAAGGCAAAGGATCAGGAAAGAAGATATCTTCTTCCCATCCAAAACCAAAAGGAAAGAATTATTGGGATCAGATAATATTCCTAGCTCAAAAATGGAAAAGGTTTTACAACAATTAGCCTCTAATTCTGAGACCAAACAAACCTCTGATGTAATTACTTCCTTTTCTAATGATATGTGTCATAATTTTAAAATTTTTTGTGAAACTTTGGATGGTTTTTACACCCAAATGGATAAATTGACCTCAGTCATAGCCAAATTGATTAATAACCAAAAAAAGACGGTACAAATGGAAGAGATCAAAGAACACACAGAAAAGTTATTGGAGACAAATAATCAAGGTAGGATCAGGCGGACTCAAACAATTGAGAATATGTTATCAGGAATTCAAGAAGATTTTTTTATGTCTTTCCAACCCTTAAAAGAAGAATTGGTAACAAGTACTAACAGCTCTATTCTATCCCTTAGTGAAAAACTGGATGTGCTTGATACCAAAGTGGACCTGAAACTTAATCTGATCAAAAATGACCTTAGAGACTTGAAAGTTTGTCTGACCAACCCCTTGGGGAGTACCACAGAGGAACCAAAACCTCCCAGACAAACAACTACTTCTTATGCACCACCCTTACTAGGAATGCATAGGAGTGAAACCTTCAGGCCTAGTCCTACCCCTGAGATGGAGCAAGCCCTCAAACTGTTACCCCCTATTTCTGAATAGCCCAAGTTCTCCAGTGAAGGAGAATACAATCATATAAATTTCATTAAATTTATTGACTACACTATTAACTCTTATGACTTACCCAAAGATATAGCTGTAGTCAGGCTGCCAAGACTATTTGAAGGAGTAGCTTTAGACTGATTTATCAGTAAAAGAGAAGAATTAGGATCCTTACAATGCAATTCTTGGAAACTTCTAATTCAAGAAAAATTTGGTTCTAGAATGTGGAAAAGAAATATGATGAAAAATTTAAAAAATTCCTCATTTGACCTCTCCAAGGATACGCCTCAAAAAGAATACTTGGAAAAAAAGAAAATACTAGATTTCTTCTATCCAGATGCTGAAAAACAGGAAGTAAATGAAATACTCCTCAACTTGTGTCGTGGAAATCTTAATCATAGTTTAAGGTGCAGGATGAGTATGGATGCTTACTTGCCAACTCTAATCAATGTGTTAGAAGAAGTCATATACATGAATGGGTTAGACAAGAAAGTCCCTTCTAGACCCAAAGAGAACTACAACATTAACAAAACCAGAGAACAAACCCCTCTGATAAATAGCTCTGATAATAACAAACCAATTTAGAATAGGGACAAAGAGAGGATTCCTGGAACCAGTTGGAATTGTAACAAGACAGGGCATATGAGACAAGACTGCCCATTAACAAAAAGAAAGATAGGAGTCTTGTAAGGAGAGCAGGAGGTTGAAGGGAATCAGAAGTATGAAGATATAGATGATACTGAAGGATCTCTTTCTGAATGTGAATTGATCCTGACCAACCCTGTTAATGTTAAAGAAGGAGATATAGGCACTTCTATAGAAATCAATAACATCCATGAGGATTATAGTTTTCCCCAAAAATAGGATCCTACCACAATTCCTAGACTTATTACGGATGTTAAACCATTAAAAGTTAAACCTATGAGTTGCAAAAGTTATACCACTGGTTAAACTTTCTATGCAACAGGATTGTATAAAGACATACCTATAAGGTAATTACCAGATAGTGGAGCTTTCTGCTCATGTTTCTGTGCTAAATTCTTAAACAAATGGGATCCCAATTGGAAAGAACACCTTCTGCCCGTCCGAAAAGCCAAGTTTAGCTCTTGCAACTCTACCATGAATGCTATTTGAGTATGGACTTCTCCTATAATACTACCCCATACTAAAGAATCTATGAGAATACAAGTGGAAATTGTAGGATTGTTCAACAGACTATGTGACTAACTGATAATAAGTAATGATGCCTTATGTTTATATGGTATAGATGTGTTCCAGAGTAAAGGGAGATACCTCACAGTGGGTGGTAATTGGGACAAGAAGTTGAAGATATGCACCATCCAATCTAACTTACCCTCCTCTACTTATCAAAAGCATTTAGAAGACTTTGATCAAGAATATTTCTCTCAAGCAGCTATGAATATGAAACTTTCTGAAGAACAGAAGAAAGATATATTAACAGTCTGCTTTGAGAACCAAAATGCTTTTTGTACTAAAGATTATCCCATTGGTGATATTAAAGGACATGATATGGTATTAACATTGGCAATTAAGCCTCCTTATCCTCAAAATTTAGGAAGACCAGCCTATCCCTCTATTGCTAAATCTAGAATAGCTCTTGAGGAAAATATCCAAGAACTGATAGACTTACAATTATTAAGGAAAGTAGGGCACAATGAGCAGGTAGATGTGACCACACCTGTAATCATAGCTTGGAATAATGAAAAGTCAAAAATAATAGGAGACTTCAGAATTCCCAATAATTATTCTCAGGAAGATTATTATCCTATACCCCAGATTGATCATGCTCTTCATAACTTTCCCAATGCCAAATATATTACTACTATGGATATGCTTAAAGGTTTCCACCAGATACCTATAAGCCCTGAAAGCAGGAAGTTTATGAGAATAATCTTTCATTTGGGAATATATGAATATCTTAGGATGCCCTTTGGTATCAAGAATGGCCCATCAAACTTCCAGAGAACAATGGATACAGTTCTAGGTACATACATCACACAAGGATGGATGATGGTATATATAGATGATGTTATCATATACTCTGATGATTGGGATACTCATATCAACCAAGCAAGATTGGTACTCAAGACAATCTCCAGAGCAGAATTGAAGGTATCGATGAAGAAATTAAACTTTTACTTTGGAGAATTTAAAGCCCTAGGACATATAGTCTCTGGTCTAAATCTAGCTACTGATCAAAATAAGATAGCTGCTGTCATGAATAGACCCATTCCTCAAAACAAAACAGATTTACTGTCTTTCATTGGTTTTTGAAGTTACTTCAGACAATAAATACCAAAGTTTGCTATGCTAACTAAGAGTCTGTATGAAATATGCAACAACAACAGTCTATTTGAAATGACACATGAGAGATTGAAAAACTATGAGGAACGAAAAATAGCTATGACCTCTAATCCTTTACTCATACAACCAGATTACTCCAAGCCCTCTAAGCTGTACATTGACGCCTGTATGGAAGGGTTAGGAGCTACTCTACATCAAGAAAGGATAGAAGAAGACAGACCAGTGGAGAAACCAGTACTCTTTATATCTAGAGTGATCAAAGATACAGAAAAGAGATTTGGAGCCAGTCAGTTGGAATTTTCGGCTCTAGTATGGGCTTTAGAAAAGCTAAAATATGACTTAGAAGGCACACTTTTCAAGTGATCAAGGACTGTAATGCTGTAAGAACTCTTATGAACATGGAAAACCCCAGCAGACATATGCTCAGGTGGCAAATTTCTGTAAAACAGTATAGAGGTCAGATGACTATAGTGAATAAATCTGGAGCTAAAAATCAGAATTCTAATAGTCTACGTAGGAATATTTTGCCTAATGACTCTAAAAATTCAGCATATGACACCAAAGATCAAGATATCTTTTCTATCTTGAAAATCAATCTTTTTGCATTATCTGCTTCAATAATGGTGATCCACTTATGTGAATTAGATACTGCTTTCTTCAACCTAGTAAGGGACAACTACTCTCCTGAAATTAAGCTGCTGATTAACATTATGAAATTTGAATCCCCAAAAGAAGCTCTGATAAATAGTTTACCTGCTTCATTACTTAAACCCTATAAAGCAGGAAGGTTTACCTTTTGGGATGGTCTCCCTGACTACAGAAACCAACATTCCAGTGTATTAGTACTAAGAAACAAAGAAAATATACAACATATAATCCAGGAATTCCATGAAAACTATTCATCAGGGCATCTATCCACAGAAAGAACCTTGGAGGAAGTAAAACGAACTTCTTGGTGGATAGACTGGAAAGAAATCACTATTAAGTATGTTACTAGCTGTGAGACCTGCCAAAAATCTAATAAAACTACTGGAAAAAGGTTTGGACTCCTACAGAAGATCTCTGAACTTAAAACCAGATGGGAATTGATCAATATGGATTTTTTCACTGGCCTCTCCCCTGGAGGTACTCATTCATATAACTCTTTCCTGGTTATAGTTGACAGATATTCCAATAAGGCAAAATTGTTACCTCACCACAAGGAAGATAATGCTATGGATGTAGCTCTACTATTTTGGAACAGAATAATAGCTAATGTTGGTATACCCAAGATTATAATCAGTGACAGAGACCCCAAATTCACCTCTGAGTTTTGGAGGAATTTAAATGATATACTGGGTACTACTCTAGCATTTTCTACAGCATACCTTCCCCAAACTGATGGATTAGCTGAAAGAATGATACAGACCCTAGATGATGAGTTAAGAAGGTTCTGTAGCTTTTGTCTAGAATAAAAAAAATCAGATGGTTATTTCCATGATTGGGTAAGCCTACTCCCAGCTCTAGAAATGACTTATAACATCAGTAAACATTCTACTACCAAAGAAGCCCCTTACATACTGTCAGCTTGCTACTATTGCAGAGCAAGCTGCAAAAGTAACTAAAATGACGTAAAAATAATAATAATACAAATAAACTAAGAAGGAGTAGTAAAACCGTAAATATCATTACAGAAATGGATTCTCCACTCAAAATTAGGTAGGGTCACTCACTGACCCCACCCTTGAAATCCAACTCCTTATATTTTTGAATAATTCAGGAAAAAATAACCAAAATACTATGGCTCCAGTATTGAGCTTTTTGGCCAATTCAAGATTTCACACACATTGTCATGTATAGGTTTCACACCTAAAATTCAGTCAGAATTGAGGTGTTGTGGATATTTTAGGAGTTAAGGGAGGAAATGTGTTTGGTCACAATTCCCGCACGCAGCCGCGGAAGCCAAAGCACCCTTGCAAAGCTGAGATACAGCTGTGTCAACCCTTCAAGGTTGTGGAAGCAGCCCTGGGCCTCTGACAAGTGCACAGCCGCAGGACTACGGGCTGACATGGTGACAGGCGGCTCAGGTACCGCGTAAACAGGCTACAACATACACGGGAACTTGTTACATATGTAATAAAGATTCCTGTGGATAGTAGACTGTCTAAATATACATAATATTATTTAAAAATACATCAATAATCCTTACACATATTTTTTATTTAATATAATGCAAAGTACCAAGAATGTCGAAAATAAGACAATGACAGCTTCAAAAATTATATTAAAATACCTCTATATACTTTTATGAGAGTTGCTATACATCAATATCTTTGTGAAATACTAAAAAGAATAATGATGTAATAATATTACATGAATTCTCTTGACTTGTATTTTTAATTAATTATCTTAACAAGTCAACTGGAACTCGAAAATAAAGAGTAAAATCAATATTATGACTTTTACTCCAGTTATATGATACATAATGAGAACTTACCTAACATCAAAATATCCGTAGAGATGTTTAATAGTATAATTATTAGATTACTGGGAACATATACTAAGGATAATTAATTAAATAATACATAAATAGGACAGATTAGTGTTATTCACACGTCCTAATGTCCATTATGAGGTAGAATAATTCCCATACCCTAAGGAATTAGATGCTAACCGGGATATAGCACCAAGAACACATGACAGGCTACCCCCGGTTACCCTGCTAGCCTTAGTGTTTGTCCCCTTGAGCACCTACAACGCTCAGAAGGACCATATTGGGACTCCAAAAGCTTTAAATACAGAGCTCTTTTGAGGATGTTGATGGGCAGAGACCCAGTAATATTCATATCCAGACGCCGTTCCAAGGTAATCAAACACTTATAAGAGATAAGTAAGTGATTTATGGAAATGTCTGATCAGTAATATCCGTCTTCAAACCTCTTTTTACCAATTAAAAACTGCTGAACAACCTTATAACCCCAGTATACAGGTTTAACCTATCAGTACACACAAAGGATTTCATAATATACCAGTGAGTCTTATTATCCTTTCTCTGTTGTGTAAGCTTGGCTACAAGGCCCTAACACTACATTGTGTATTTTATATACATATTATCTTTGGTTACAATAATCTTTAAACTAAAGAACCCAAAGTAAGCAGGACTATGTGTTTTCATACTGACATCCCTGAAGAGAGGTGTTAAAGATCCCCAATATAATCGTGGCCCCTCTTTAAATATTTAATAATCAATTTTGGTTCAAAACAATAAACAATAACCAAACCATTTAACCTTGCAATAAGCGTAATCCAAGTATTCTACGGATTTTTGCTGTATTTATTAAATAATATATTTATTATTTACAATATCACCTCTGGTAGCTAAAGGATAGCAATGGTCTTGGCATCCAGGAGGCTGACACATACTAGAAAGAGGATGGATTGGAAACTCCCTAGGAATAACTTAAACTATAACTTAGCCACCATTCATCCAACATCTCTTGACTTTTAAAAGATGATGGATCTGGCAAATAATCATGCTCAAAAGTGTGTAGAAGAAGCAGTAGAATACAAAAAAAAAGATGGGAAAAATCACATAGGGAACCTGACTTTAACATAGGAGATCAGATCTTGATATGCACTATTAACTTCAACAATCTAGCAGGTAACAGAAAGCTGGAACCAGGCTTTGTTGGACCATTTTTTATCAAAAAGATGCATGTCAAAAATGGTGTGGAAGTAATCTTGAGTGAAGAATTATCAAGAAAATACCCAGCATTTCCTGTTAGCCCAGTCAAACACTTTCAACCAACAGAAGGTAGAAACCTCTCTCCCACAATAATCCCAATAGAACCTGACCCTGTGAAAGAAAAAGGGAAAGTCAGCAGGATATTGAGAGACATGAAAAAGAGAGTAAAATGAAAAGATGTTAGACTATCCTTTGTAAGATAAAAAGGAGAATCTGCAGAAAAAGATGAATGGTTACCAGAGAATATCATACCTGATGGACCAATACATCTCAGAAACTACAGACCAAACAAGAGGAACTGAAACACACATAAAGTTAGTTTTTCCCAACATGCTCAAGTTTTTTTTTCAGATATGGCCATATCTTGGTGTGGGGGAACATCAGCTTGCTACTATTGCAGAGAAAACTGCAAAAGTAACAGAAATAACATAAAAATAATAATAAAAAATTTAAAATAAGAAGGAGTAGGAAAACTATCAATATTATTACAAAAATGAATTCTCCATTCAAAATCAGGTAGGGTCACTCACTGACCCCCACTGTGAAATCCAACTCCTTATAATTTTAAACAATTAAGGAAAGAAAGACTAAAATATCACAGCACCACTATTGAACTTTTGGCTAATTAAATATTTCACAGGTATTGTTACATATAGTTTTCACGCCTCAAATTCAGTCGGAATTGAGGTGTTGTGTATATTTTAGGAGTTACAGACGGAAATGTGTTCTGTCACAATTCCCCCACACAGCCACGGCAGGCAATGCACCTGCGCGCGGCTGAGATACAGCCCTGTCACTCCATCAAGGTCTTGTAAGCAGCCCTGGGCCCCTAGAAAGTATGCAGCTACAGGAATACGGGTTGAGAAAGTGACAGGCAGCCTGAGAAACTTGGGTAATGGGTAAACATGCTACAACCTACACAGGAACATTCTAAATATGTAATAAATGTACCCTTGGATAGTAGATAGTCTAAAAATAAATAAAATTATATAAAAATACTTAAATAACTCTTATAAATATTTTTTATTAAATATAATTCAAAGTACCAAGAATGTCAAAAATAAGACAATGAAAAATTCTAAAAATATATTAAAATACTTTAATATGCTATTAAGGGAATTTCTAGACATCAGTATTTTGGTGACATACTAAGAAAACTTTTGATGTTAAAATATTACATGAATTCTCATGACTTATATTTTTAAGTAACTACTTTATTAAATCAACTGGAATTCAAAAATAAGGAGTAAAATCATTATCATGACTTTACTCCAATTATTCAATACATAATGAGAACTCACTTGACATCAGAATGTTCGTAGGAATGTCCATTAAAATAATAATTAACTTACTGGGAACATTTACAAATGATAATTAATTAAATAATACATAAACAGGACAGTTTAGTGTTATTCACACGTCCAAATATCAATTATAAACTAGAATAATTCCTATACTCGTGGAATTAGATGCTAACCGTGCTACAGCATCAAGAACATGTGACAGGATACCATTGATTACCCTGCTTGCCTCATTTTCCATACCTTTGAGCCCCTGTACCCCTCAGAAGGACAATATTGAAACTCCCAAAGCTATAAATGAAGAGCTCTTTTGAGGATATTGATGGGCGGAGACCCAGTTATATTTATATCCAAACACCGTTCCAAGGTAATCAAATACTTTTAAGAGATAAGTAAGTAATTTATGGCTTAGTCTGATCATTAATATCTGTCCTCAACCTCTTTTTATCAATTGAAACTTCTAAACAACCTTATAAACCCAGTATACAGGTTTAACCCATCAGTGCAAGTCCCAAACAGATACCTCAATCATTCAATGATATACCAGTGAGTTTTGTTATCCTTTCTCTGTTGTGGAAGCTTGGTGACAAAGCCCTGCCACTCCACCATGAATTTTACATACATATTATCTTTGTGCAAAATATCCTTTAATCTAAAGAGCCCAAAGTAACCAGGACTATTTGTTTTCATACTGAAATCCCTGAATAGAGGTGTTAAAGATCACCAATATAATTTTGGCCCATCTATAAAAATATTTAATAATCAATTTATCTATATTGATTTATAACAATAAACCATAACCAAACCGATAAAACTTGAAAAAAGCTTTATCCCAATATTTTACATATTTTTGCTGCATTTATTAAATAATATATTTATTATTTATTCTATCACCTCTGGGAGCTAAAGGATATCAAGGGTCTTGGCATCCAGGAGGCTGAAAAGAGGGATAAGCTGGTCTTCTTAAGTTTGGAGGATAAGGAGGCTTAATAGTCAATGTTAATACCATGTCAGGTCCTTTGATATCACCAACGGGATGATCTTTAGTACAAAAAGCATTTTGGTTCTCAAAGCCAATTTTCAATATATATTTCTTCTGTTACTCAGAAATTTTCATATTGAGAGCTGCTTGAGAGCAGTATTCTTGATTAAAGTCTTCTAAATTCTTTTGATAAGCTGAAGAAGGGAAGTTAGATTGGATGGTGCATATCTTAAACTTCTTGTCCCAATTACCACCCACTTTAAAGTATCTCCCTATACTCTGGAACACATCTATACCATATAAACATAAAGCATCATTACCTATTATCAGGTATTCTTATAATCAATTGAGAAATACCACAAATTCCACTTCTATTCTCAAAGATCCTTTAGTATGGGGTAATATTATAGGAGCAGTCCATACTCCAATAGCATTCATGGTAGAGTTGCAAGAGCTAAAATTGGTTTTTGGGACGGGCAAAAGGTGTTCTTTCCAATTGGGATCCCATTTGTTTAAGAATTCAGCACAGAAAAATGAGCAGAAAGCTCCACTATCCAGTGATAACCTTATAGGTCTGTCTCTACACAATCCTTTTGCATAGCAAGTTTGACAAGTATTATAACTGTTACCACTCGTAGGTTTAACTTTTAATGGTTTACCATCCGTGATATGTCCAGGAATTATGGTAGGATCCCATTTTTGGGGCAAACGAGAGTCCCCATGGATTTTATTGATTTCTATAGAAGTTCCTATATCTCCTTCTATAACATTAACAGGGTTGACCAGGATCAATTCACTTTCAGAAAGGGATCCTTCAGTATCAGCTATATCTTCATAGTTCTGATTCCCTTCAAACTCCTGCTGTCCTTCCAAGACTGCTATCTTTCTTTTTGTCATGGGAAGTCTTGTCTCATATGCCCTGTCTTGTTACAATTACAGCCAGTTCCAAGAATTCTCTCTTTGTCCCTGTTCTCATTAGTTTTCTTATCATCAGAGGTATTTTTCAGAGGGGTTTGTTCTCCTGTGCTGTTAATGTTGAAGTTCTCTTTAGATCTAGAAGCAAACTTCTTGTCTAACCCATTCATGTCTATGACTTCTTCTAACACATTGATTAGATTTTCTAAGTCAGCATCCATACTCATCCTGCATCTCACACTATGGTTAGGATTTCCAGGAAACAAGTTGAGGAGTCTTTCATTCACTTCCTCTTCATCACATCTGGATAGAGGCAATGTAGTCTTCTCTTCTGTTCCAAGAGTCATTTTGAGGTTTATCCTTGGAGGGTTCAAATTTGAAATTTTTTGTAATTTTTCTTTTCCACATTCTGGAACCAAATTGTTCTTTAATTAGAAGCATCCAATAATTTCATGGTAAGGATCCTACTTCTTCTCTTTTACTGATAAAACAGGTCAAAGCTACTCCTTAAAGTAGCCTTGGCAGCCTGACTACAGCTATGGCTTCTTGTATGTCATAAGAGTTAATAGTATAGTCAATAAATTTGATGAAGTTTATATGATTGTATTATCCTTCACCAGAGAACTTAGGCCATTCAGAAATTGGGGGTAAATGTTTGAGGACTTGTTCCATTTCAGGAGTAGGACTAGGCCTGAAGTTGTCACTCCTAGTCATTCTTGATAAGGTTGGTGCATAAGGTTTAGTTGTTTGTCTCGGAGGTTTTGGTTTGTCTGCGGTACTCCCTAAGCAGTTTTTCAGATGGACTTTTAAGTCCCTAAGATCATTCTTGATCAGATTAAGTTTCAGGTCCACTTTATTATTAAGCAGATCTAATTTCTCACTAAGGGACAGAATGGATCTGTTAGTGTTAGTTACCAATTATTCTTTTAAATGTTGAAAATAAATAATAAAATCTTCTTGAATACCTGATAACATATTCTCATTTGTTTGAGTCTGTCCAATTTTACCTTGATTAATTGTCTCCAGTGATTTTTCTGTATGTTATTTAATATCTTTGATTCCTACAGTTTTTGTTTTTTTATTAATTGATTTGGCTACAACTGAGGTTAAATTATCCATCTGGGTATAAAAACTGTCCAAATTTCCACAAAAAATGTTTAAATAATGGCTCACATCATTAGGAAAGGAAGTGATTAGATCAGAGGTTGGTCTAGGCAAATTACTGGGTTCAGAATTAAAGGCTAATTTTTGTACACATTTTTCCAATTTTGAGCTAAGGATATTATCTGATCCCAATCCTTCTTTCCCTTTGGCTTTGGCTGGGAAGGAGATCTCTTCTTTCCTGATCCTTTGCCTTTCAGTTGGGCTAATTGATCCCAAGGATTTGATTTTTCTATGTAGGATTCTAACTCTTTCCTTGGAATCATTTTCTGAAGAGCTATCTGGGTAACTTTTGCCTAGGAGACTATCTTTTTCATAGATACCATTCCCTCTTTGGCTTGGGCTTCTTTGAAATCTTCCCAATATTTCACATGCTCTCTGACTAAGTCTTTGATCCTGGCTTCCTCCACCAGATTCTGCTGGGGTGGCTGCAGGGAATCTTCTTGTAACGGAGGGGGGCTTAATTCTACTAACTTCTCAAGCTCTAGGTTGGGGGAGGGCAGAAGTACTTGGGTCTGTTCCTCGTCCATCAACATTTTATTCACAGGTTCCAGTCCCCTCATGGTTGTCATTATTGGTGGTCTCAAAGTTACTGGGGGCTCCTGGAAAAGATCCATAGGAGGGAATTCTCCCTGAAGCTCTTGTGTTATGTTTAAGTTGATTTTCAAAGGTACCAGGACTCTATTGGGATTAAATTGGTCCTTAATACGTAATGCTGCGGGGTCTTGGTGGGTCCCAATGAGGTCTTCACCCGTCCAATGAATATTTTCAGGGCTTCCAGAGATATCTGGGACTTCTTGATCCAATAAATCAGTTTCATTGGTGGTGGTTTCTGGTATAGGAGGGTTCACTGATGGTAAAAGGTTATTTTATTGGTCAAAAATATATGAATATTATTTTCATAAAACCAATATGGTAATACAAGTTTTATACTTCCTTTTATATTTTAGAAATTAACTTATACGGTATTTTTTCCAAGCTTTTTGTTTTATTAATAGGGCCTGGAAGTTGATTTGCCTCTCAAGATGTTCTTTTTCAAGGAGTTTATCTAAGTGTCTATGTGCAGAACAAATATTAAGTTTCTCAGCTTGAGTTAAACCTTCCCAACCAGTAGGTTCATAATTTTTAATATATTCTCTTTTATTATCTATAAAATATTTAAATAATAGATTATGAATTCTAAATTGGTTTTTAAATCCACTGCAAAAGAATTTATTGATTAATCATGGTTAAAAAGTCAGATAAATTTATCTTTGATTTCATTTTGTGTGAAATTTCTGGTCCAAGGTATTAAATATAATAAAATTGAATATTTCCCAGCCAGAGCCCCAATTGTCAGCCTCCTGGATGCCAAGATCCTTGGTATCTCTTAGGTACCAGGGGTGATAGAATAAATAATAAATATATTATTTAATAAATGCAGCCAAAATCCGTAAAATATTTGGATAAAGCTTATTTCAAGGTTAATTGGTTTGGTTATGGTTTATTTTTATAAATTAAAGTATTGAATACCACAATGATATTGGGGATCTTTAACACCTCTCTTTAGGGAATTCAGTATGAAAACATGTAGGCCTGGTTACTTTGGGCCCTTTAATTTAAAGGATATTTTGCCCAAAGATAATATGTATATAAAATAAATGGTAGAGTTTCAGGGCTTTCTAACCAATCTTCAAAAACAGAGAAAGGATAATGAGACTCACTGGCATATTATTAAATCATTTGGGTATGTTTTTGGGACATGCACTGATGGGTTAAACCTGTATACTGGGTTTATAAGGTTGCTCAGCGGCTTAAATTGATAAAAGAGGGTTGAGGATGGATATTATTATTCAGACTAAAGCCATAAATCACTTACTTATCTCTTATAGTTATTTGATTACCTTGGCACGGTGCCTGGGTATGAATATAACTGGGTCTCTGGGTATCAATATCCTCTAAAGAGCTCTTTATTTATAGCTTTTGGAGTCCCAATATTGTCCTTCTGAGGGGTACAGGGGCTCAAAGGGATGGAAACTGAGGCTAGCAGGGTAACCAGTGGTAGCTTGTCACTTTTTTTGGGGGTTTAACACTGGTAGCATACAATTCCACGGGGTATGGGAAATATTCCACCTTATAATAGACATTAGGACGTGTGAATAACACTAATCTGTCCAATTATGTATTATTTAATTAATTTTCCTTAGTAAATATTCCCAGTAATTTAATAAATATTTTAATAGACATTCTTATCAATATTCTGATGTCAGGTGAGTTCTCATTATGTATTAAATATTTGGAGTAAATCCATGATATTGATATTACTCCTTATTTTCAAAATTCAGTTGATTTACTAAAATGATTACTTAAAAATGTAAGTCACAGGTATTCATGTAATATTTTTACATCATAAGTTTTGTTATTATGTCACGAAAAGTTTCATGTCTACAAATTCTCATAATAGTATATTAAAGGATTTTAATATATTTTTAGAAGTAGTCATTATCTTATTTTTGAAATTTTTGGTACTTTGAATCATATTTAGTAAAAAATACATATAAAGTTTATTTAAGTATTTTTATATAATTTTATGTATTTTCAGACTATCTCCTATCCACTGGAACACTTATTTTATTTGTAGAATGTTGCTGTGTAGGTTGTAGCATGTTTACATGATACTTATGTTTCTCAGGCCGCCTGTCACTTTTTCAACCCGTAGTACTGCGGCCCGTACTTGTCAGAGGCCCCAGGCTGCGTACAAAACTTTGAAAGAGTGACAGAGCTGTAGCTCAGCCTCGAGCGGGTTCATTGGCTTCTGGGGCTGCGTGTGGGAATTATGACAGAACACATTTCCGTCTGTAACTCCTAAAATATACACAACACCTCAATTCTGACTGAATTTTTGGGGTGAAAGCTATACGTGACAATACGTGGGAAATATTTAATTGGCCAAAAAGTTCAATTGTGGTGACGTGGCATTTTTGTCTTTCTTTCCTTAATTATTTAAAAATATAAGGAGTTGGATTTCAAGGGTGGGGTCTGGGAGTGAACCTACCTAATTTTTGGGTGGAGAATCCATTTTTGCAATAATATTTATGGTTTCCTCACTCCTTCTTAGGGTTATTTTATTTTTATTTTTTATGTTATTTCTTTTACTTTTGTAGCTTGCTCTGCAATAGTAGCAAGCTGAAAAAATTTTATCAAATCTAGAATCAGATATTACCCCTCTCTTTAATAAATTTTTTGATAATTCATTCCACAACTTTAAAATTTTGAGTAGCAATTTGGACAATATTCTTAAACAACTGGATAAAGTAATCCAAAGTCCTAAAAAAATGATTCAAAATCAAGCTTTCCACCTGAAAAGTAGTGAATTAGAAATCAAACAACTGAGAGATACCATTGATTTGGATAAGTTATCCATACTCAAACATACACATTTTGTTGGAAGGAAAAAATTACAAAATTCCCTTGTCTTCATTTCATAGTGCCAATCCCGCTTCTATATATATTGTTTTATATGTATTACATGATTCTTATATAATAGTCTAGAATATTCTCATGAAAGGTTTGTCTTATCTAAATCCATAGTGAATCTTTATTGAAATTTTCAATACCCCCCCTCAAACCTTGCATCATTACTTGCACAAAAGGAAGATAACAAGACCACAACAGAACAGGAGAAGAAAAATAAAATGGAAACTGATAGAAGGATAAAAAGGGAGGGACAGAGAAAAGAACAAAAAAATACAGAGAGAAGAATTGAAACAAGACCAGCTAAAATAAACCAGGCACTCCACCCAAGGCAGCATCTTTGGGCATTAATTACTGCCAAATCTCAGATCATGTTCAGGAGGTTCTTTTCATTACTCTGTTTGACCGGTGAAAATTGCTTTGTCATTACATCCGCTAGTTGATCCACTGTGCTTACCCAGCACAATTTGAATTTATTTCTTTGCAATATATCTTTCACATAGAAGAATTTTTTTCCAATGTGCTTGATCCTGCCCATTGACGCGTTGTCCTCAATTACTAGTATCACAGTGTTATTATTACAGAATATTGTAACCGGAAAACTCTGGTATCATTGATTGACTAGATTATTCAGAAAAAAGAGAAATTCTGATCTGGCCCCAATGGCAATATATTCTGCTGCAAACGTTGACATAGTGATCAATTATTGCCTCTGGGAGCTCCATGCTATGGCTGAAACCCCAAAACGTACTATGAAACCACTTGTTTACCTTTGAAATTCTTCTCCCCATCCCGCATCAGCCCACAGTTCCAAGTCATCATTGGTTGGATTTATATTCAACTTCCCTCCCTTTGTGGCTTTTACATACCCTAGTAAGTGCCTTAGACCAATCCAGTGTTCTTCACGCGGGTTTGAGGAGTAGCAAGCAAGTTATTTTACCATATATGCAATGTCTGGCCTAGTGCCAATAGCCAAATATTTCAAGGAGCAAATGAATGATTGGAATTCTGTCACATCAACACCCCCTTTGGTGTGAGTTTCCAGTACCATGTCCGGAAGAGTTGAGGACATTTTCAACAAGGACTTATGAAAGTTTTTTTCTGCCTGGTCAACTTTTTGAAAAGCAAGATGTTTTGGGACAAATTGAGTCCATTGGTGCAATCAACGGTAATTCCCAAAATTTTCAAAAGTATGTCCTGCCATTTTATGTTAAATGCACCCTCCAGTCCACCTTAAATTCAATCCCTCAATTGCTGACTACTGGGGATCACTACCCGATCATCAACGTGCATCCATATCAAGAAAACATCATCACCCTTCCAACATTGATACAGCAAGAGATCCACCTCCTTGAATTCAAACCAATTTTTAACATGATTTCCCTAAAGTGCCTGAACCAACACTGTGGGTCTTGCTTAGTGTCATACAGGTCCTTGTTCAAATGCTGGACCTTTCCACGTAGTTTGGGAAGCACATTGACTGGTGGCCTTGCATAGATGAGTTCTTCAATCTTGCTGTGCAGGTATGCACTCAACACATCAAATGAATTAATGATCCAGCCATTTCTCACCTCAATCACACGCAAGAGGCGCAAAAAGGAAAACAAAGCAGTGGGGGCAAATGTTTCAAAGCAGTCCACCCCAAGTTGTTGGATATACCCTTTCATAACCATTTGTGCATTGAAATTGGTCACCAAGTTTTGGTCATCTTGTTTCAGTTCAAACAAAAACTTTTTTTCTAAGACTTGCATCCCTGGAACCTCATCCACCACATCCCAGACACCAAATGACTTGCACAATTCAATCTCCTTATGGCATGCCTTTTCCAACCTTAGCCAGAGAGGGAATTTCTTGGCCCTCTCAAGGGTCCAAGGTACATCCATTTCTGATATCTGAGAAATCTGGTCAATCATCTCATCCCGCAAGTCACAGATCTTATTTTTTGGTGTTTCACCCAGCTTCAGTTAAACAGAATTCAGGATGTGGTCAATTCCAATTTTTTTCTTCAATTTAGAAATCAATGACTTTGCGTTGAATTCAACAAACTCAGCCAAGTCAGACAAGATTAGTTCACTTTTCTGGCCATCCCAGAAGTACCATCCTTGGCCATGTTCCAGATAGCCAACCAGGAAACATAGTTGAGACCAGTCATCAAGTTTATTTCTCTTCTCCTTTGGAATGTGAACATAGGCTTTTTCCCCAAATGGTTAGATGTTCTCAGGTTGCGGCTCAATACCTTTCCACAGCTCCAAAGGAATTTTCCCATTGGTCCGCTTGTTTGGGAGTTGGTTGTGCAGAAAAGTGGCTGATTTGTATGCAAAGGTCCAGAAAGACTGAGGTAGGCCGGATTTCTTGAGAATTTTTCTTGCCATATCACCCAGCGTGTGATTCAGGCGCTCAGCCTTGCCATTTTTCTCAGGTGTGTATGCCAATTTCAGAGCCATAGTAGTTCCAATAGACAAGTGAAAATTCTGGAATGAGGCCTTGGTGTATTCCTTGGCATTATCACAACACAGATAGTTGGGGTCCTTGAGCTGAGTCTTGATGATAGTTAGTGCATGAGTTAGTTTTGTTTCCACATCAGACCTTGCCTTCACCGGAAAACAGTAGGAAAAGGTTGTTGCATGATCCCTCAAAGTCAGAATGTATCTGTTCCCAAAATTTCAGGTGTGTCTACTGGTCCCAACACATCAGTGCAAATTTGCTCCAGCCAGTCCATGGTCTTTAACTTTCCTCTCAGATCCGCACGCCGCTGTTCACTCTTAGTAACAGCACAGTTGTTGAAAAAAAATGATACCCACTCTTGCTGGTCAAACTGAGGTACAAACGGCTTCAGGAACAGACGTACCAACTTGTCAGACACCTGACCAATTTGAAAGTGAAATTCTAGAGACTTGGATAAATCTTTACAGAGAGTCATGGTCCGCACAGGAGGGTCAGACAGATTGGGGTTATCATTGCATAGGGCTACTGGCTAAAGCGCCCACATCTGGTTGATAAAAGGCACATCAAAGAAGAAATTCCCAGAGTTATCACCAGGAATGGCTGTGTGTTTCTTGCTAGCAAAAGGCATAAAGGAAGCTCTACTTGAATATTTCTCCATTCTCTAGTTGAATCTATCTCCATTCTTGAATCAAACATTTGGTGCACAGTCACTATGCACAATACACAGTCAATGTGCAGTGGATCTTGGTCAAAGCATGAACTTAGCTTGCTGAAAGCTTGACCTGAGCTTTGTCATATTTTTGGCCTAAGCTCCTTGATACTGCTTGCTAGCAAGCATTCTCAATTTTATTGGTGGTGTATCCTCCACTACTAGCCTGCACCCATCAAAACAAGGTTGGTATCTATCTTCCACAAGTTGGCCCAGAGAGATGAGAGTACCCAAGATGTTGGGAGAATAGAGAACCCCACTAATGTTGATTTTTGAGTGTTTCCAGTGCATCCTGATAGTCCCCTTGTGTGTAGCCTATGCAAATGTAGAATCAGAAGCTGATTTCAGCGGTATTTCATGTCCAAGGCAGGTTAGAGAGATAAAAAGATCATGGCGGCCACTAACATGATGGGTTGCGCCAGTGTCAAAAATACCTTCCCCTTCCATTTGAGGGACTGAAAGATGTATTGATAGCGCATTTGAGACTTCAGGGTTCTTCTGTAAACTGGGCCCCGCACCAGCATAATCCTTCTTAAGCAGACAATCACCTTTATAGTGACCACGTTGCTTACAGTAGTCACACATCTTGCTTGGCCCAATATCCCCAATTGGAATGTACAATAACCCAGGAGGAAAATTCAATGAGTACTCAGCACCTTGCTGAGTTGAATCGGCCATGGTGTTTGGCTGCAGCGTCCCACAAGAGACCCCAGAGGGTTGCCACAGCCCACACCTTGCCCCCCTGTGAATTGGTTGACTTGGAAAAGATTGGACACCGTAACATCTCCATTGCTGTTTTTGGTGTTGAGACTGTTGACTATGGCCTGGAAATCTCTCAGACCAAACACGTTGGTCTTCTTCAACTTAGCCAAGATCAGGTTGCTCATTGTTGCCTTTTTTGTCCCATTGTGTGGCGGGGTAATTGATTATAGCATCAGGGATTGGAACAGCAGTGGAATTAATATTCCTAGGCCCTCAAATTCCGCTATTGTGCAAAATAATAAGTTGAATTGAGAGGTGTAGTCCCCACTTTGCTTCCATTTCATCAGCACATCAGTCAGGTCAAGCTGACGTGCTCAAGTTTCTTGTTCAAATTTTCGTCAGATTACCTAAAGTACCTCAATTGACATGTTTCAACTAGTGGTTGGAGGTCAGCATCAATGGTGTTGATAATTTATTTTGTCACTTCCCAATAAATATTTGGAAGCAGTGCTTTTAGGTTGTCATCATTGGCCAGAAAAAGTGGAATAGCTAGAACAACATGAAGTGTCTGATTTAATGACAAGATCCATGAGTTGATGTTAGTTCCATCAGACTTGAGTTTTGGGTTTATATACTGCTGTATTACTGAGGAATTGTGATGAATTTCTGAGGGATTGCCTCCTCATAAATTACAGGAACCAATTCTTCTGGGGAATGCACTTTCTTTCTTGGCAGCATTGTTGCAGTTAGAGTACCAGTATCAAAGTTGTTGGCAGATCCAGATGACAAAGGATCAGTAACAGACATCCAATTTCATACTGTCATCCAGAAGACAGAAGATATACAAGCTAGCTGAAAATGGTTGGAGTGTGTTCAAATCTTAATCTTTTGGAAGGAAAAACCTAAAAATTCCCTTGTCTTCATTTCATAGTTTCAATCCCGCTTCTATATATATATTTTTTGTATGTGTTTACATGATTCTTATATAATATTCTATGATATTCCCGTGCAAGGTTTTTCTTACCTAAATCCATAGTGAATCTTTCTCAAAAGTTCCGAAAAACACCACATATTCTTCAGGACAAGAATAAATTCTTTTCTCCATTGGGAAACTCAAACAAGAAACAAAGTTCCAGGCTAATGCCCCTTCTGCTCACCTAGTTAATCAAATAGATTTATTGAGAAATAATATTGATCTAGAACTAGGTATGGTTAAGAATAACATGAGAAATATTAAAAAAATTCAACTTCCCCCCTGCTGATCAATCTGGAAGAAGTAAAGCCCACCAGAATAAGTATCACTCCTAACATCCCTCATAATTCTGGAGAATTAAGGAATGAGTCTTACAGAACCAGCCCAACCACTGAGGTAGAAAAAGCCCTTAAGCTTTTACCCCCTGTAAATGAATGGCCTAAATTTGCAGGAGAAGTAGAGTATAACCATATCAGCTTTATTAAATTTATTGACTACACTCTTGCTTCCTATGAACTCCCTGATACTATAGCAGTAGTAAGACTAAGCAGACTTTTTGAAGGTTTAGCCTTAGATTGGTTCATCAACAAAAGAGGAGAAGTGGGATATCAAACTTGGAACACTTGGAAAGGAGTGATAAGAGATCTATTTTGTACTAGAATGTGGAAAAGGAAAATGATAAAGACCTTTGAAAACTCACTATTTGAAACTTCAAAGGACAAACCCCACAAGTTTTGCTTAGGAAAGAAGGAGATATTAGTTTTTTTTTATCCAGAAACTGAGGAAGAAGATAGTAATAAAAGAATCCTCAATCTATGTCCTGGATACCTCAATCACAGTGTAAGGTGCAAAATTCCTATGGATTCTGACCTCTCTAACCTCATTGATATTCTCAAAGAAAATATTGATATAAATGGTCTTGAAAAGAGAAACAATAAACCCAGAGACTGTGATCCAAAGAATAAAAAAGATTACAAATCCAAAATCAAAGATTCTTCAACTCCCAACTTAGAAGTCAAGAAGACTTCTGAAAATAAGGAAAAGTTATGCTGGAACTGCAACCAGACAAGGCATGTAAGAACTGATTTCCCTTAACCTTTTACCCCCTGTAACTGAATGGCCAAAATTCTCAGGAGAAGTAGAGTATAACCATATCAGCTTTATTAAATTTATTGACTACACTCTTGCTTCCTATGAACTCCCTGATACTATAGCAGTAGTAAGACTACGCAGACTTTTTGAAGGTTTAGCCTTAGATTGGTTCATCAACAAAAGAGGAGAAGTGGGATCTCAAACTTGGAACGCTTGGAAAGGAGTGATAAGAGATCTATTTTGTACTAGAATATGGAAAAGGAAAATGATAAAGACCTTTGAAAACTCACTATTTGAAACTTCAAAGGACAAAACCCACAAGTGTTGCTTAGGAAAGAAGGATATATTAGATTTTTTTTATCCAGAAACTGAAGAAGAAGATAGTAATAAAAGAATCCTCAATCTATGTCCTGGATACCTTAATCACAGTGTAAGGTGCAAAATTCCTATGGATTCTGACCTCTCTACCCTCATTGATATTCTCAAAGAAAATATTGATATAAATGATTTTGAAAAGAGAAACAATAAACCCAGAGACTGTGATCCCAAGAATAAAGAAGATTACAAATCCAAAATCAAAGATTCTTCAACTCCCAACTTAGAAGTCAAGAAGACTTCTGAAAAAAAGGAAGAGTTATGCTGGAACTGCAACCAGACAAAGCATGTAAGACCTGATTGCCCCCAAACCAGGAGAAAAATAAATCTCATTGAAGAAGAAGAGGATGATAATGACCCTGACCCCCAGCTTGATGACACAGAGGGACCAATATCTCAATGTGAACTAATGATTCCTAACCCTATCAATTTCATTGAAGTAAAAATAGAATCCTCCCTAGAAATAAACTCTGTCAATAAGGATTCTAACCTACCACAACAATGGAATCCCAACATGACAATTCAACATGTTTCTGAAGCCAAAACCTTGATTCTGAAGCCCTCTGTTGGTAAGAGCTACACCACATGGAAAAACTTGCTTTGCCACTGGTCTAATAGGAGGTCCCCCTGTAAATTTACTCTTGGATAGTGCAGCTTTTTTATCTTTTGTTGGATCAACCTACTTGGAAAACCAAGATCCCAATAAGAAAGGGAATTTATTAAAATTATTTCACGCTTCAAGCTGAAGGGTTATTGTCTCTATCACTTTGACATATCCTTCCCTCAGTACCATATACCTCGGTCCATGAGCATGACACAAATAAAGCACAAAATCAATGCTGCATTCCGCTTACCAACTTTGCCTTATGTAGAAAACTTCCAATCATGGAAACTGACTCAGTATATACTTTCAAACCTTGCAGTTAACTCTACTATGGTTGATTATCCAGTCAAGATCCACTCTTTCACCCTGGGTATCATCAGCCCTCAGAATTCCATTCTTGGTCACACACTCACACCAGCTAGCACCCATTCCTAGATAGCCACACCTACTGTAAAGTTAAAAAATGGAATAGTCCCTTACCCTGCATAAACTAACTCTTCAAATTTTCATTTTCTCTCATTTCAATCCTTCCTGTCTCATCCTTTACGTTCTTGTATTCTCAGGTTCTTTTTTCTTGCACCTGCCCTTTGACCTTGGAAAAAAATTTACTGCAATTTCATTCCCCATTCTTTTCTTTTCATTCATTGCCTCCCCGCTAATTAACTGTAGCTGGCCATCCATCAGTTTGTATCTTGTCACTATTGATTAAATTATAAAGGTTGTGTTTCCTTCCTGAAGATTATCTCCTCAGTTAGTTAATTTCATAAGCTCTTTCATTTGCTAAATCAAGTAATCACATGGTGCCTGGCTTTTGTTTCCTTCCATCTGAACAATTCCTCCCTCTTGCTGTTTTTTGAGTCACCCATAATAAGTTTGTACTTTTCAGTTAGCCTTGCTACCTTGCACTTTCCCTTACACTCAGTCTCGTCATTTGCGCTCACAATCATCTAAGATTGCCCTATAATATTGAAAAACAAATGGCTAAGGAGGGAAAAGTATGGTTTATGTATGTATTGCGGAGGAAAACATGATGTTTATAGTTGTGAAAAGCGGCTAGCGCGTGAAGCGCTAAGCAGTCAAAAAATTAGCTTGTAATTTTTCTAATACTCCCAAGGAAGACTACATATTATCTAAATTAAAGCAAGTCAATCTTTGAAATTTCAATTCACTTGGTGCTCCTAGTTTGATATTTATCTCTCTCCATTCCGAAAACTCCCCACATTGTGTTTTACTAAATTCTGGTGCTCATTTTTCTTTTTTAATTAAATCTTTTGGAAATTCCAAAAATTATACGTGTTACAAGATAGATTAGTTTCCCATCTATTTAGTAAGTAGTGCAATCAAGCCATCTCATTGGGTTTCCCAAATTGCAAAATGGACCTTTTCATTTTCCAATTTCCTCAGCGTTGAATGGGATTTATTGTTCTTGGATATCCCCGGGATGGATAATACCATTCTAGTTCATGATTTTCTAGCTCACTGGAATTTTTATGTGAATTGGCAAGAAGGATTAATTAATCTTCAAACCTTGCAACCCCAGGACACTAACCTTTCTTTCACACAGGAATTAAACAGCCTACCTGACATGGTCATTGAGTTTGATGACACTTTCCCGCCAGGAGATTTGCAATATCCTGACCTTAATTCCAAGTTCCCTCTTAAGATTTAGGAGTTTTTTCTTATTTAACCAACTTAACTCTTCCTTCTTTCTTCAAAGAGAAAAACGCATCAACCAAACAGTTTATTTTGAGCTTCTTAATCCTCTTGAATTGTGCAAGCACTTCAAAACCGGTTCCCAAAGATTTAGAAATCATTCAAAAGTATTTAAATCTTGTTTATCATGAATTTTCTTACGTCTTTTCAGCTGTAGAGCCCAATGAAATTCCTCCTTTCCATTTTTAGTTTAACAAAATCAAATTCACAGGACCACCTCCAGCACCTGGACCAGTCTACTCCCTCTCAAATCAAGAATTTACCACACTTCAAGAATAAATTGCTGAAAATGTATTGAAAGTATTTCTTTGAACAAGAGATCCAAACACCTTTTCCCCTTTCCTATTTGTCCCAAAGAAAGACGGTGCACTTTGCCTTTGCCTTGACTACAGGAAACTGAACCAGTTAAGTGCAAAGAATGCCTACCTATTACCACCTATTTTGCACCTCCTCAGTCTATTACATGGAGCTGCTTATTTTTAAAAGTTGGAACTTTGAGGCAACTATAACCTAATTTGAATTGCAAAAGGTCACAAATATTTTACCGCAATGAGAACACAGTTTGGCAGTTATGAGTATACCGTCATGCCTTTTGACCTCTAGTGCAATTCTCCTTCCACTTTTAAACATTTTGTCAATGACATTTTTTCTGACCTTGTGAAGAAATACCATGTGTTATATCTTGATTATATACTTGTCTACTCATAAAGTCTTGAGGATAAAATTGCACACGTGCAAGAGGTCCTGCAGGAAATTTTAAAGAATAACCTGTTTTAAAAAGCCTCTGAGTGCAAATTTCATACTAATTCTCTTCAGTTTCTAGATGTCATAGTCTTGCAGAAAGGAATATCAATGGACCCAGCCAAGAGCAAGCGCATATTGGACTGGCCCGCACCTTTTTCAGTCAAATAAATTCAATTTTTCCTTGGTTTCATTAACGTTTACAGAATTTTTATTGATCATTACACCAAGAAAACCGTGAAAATTACTAAACTTATTCAAAAAGACACTAATTTTTTTTACAGAAAAATCTGCTTTGGACTTTGAAGCTCTGAAAAACATTTTCACCACTGATCTGATACTTGCTGACTTCAACAAGCTAGCTTGCACTATTATGGAAACAGGCTCAAGCAACTATGCAATTGCAGGAGTAATCTTGCAGTTTTCTTCCTCCTCTCCCTCTTTCATCCAGTAGCTTTCAAGTCTCACAAATTTTTTGCTTCAGAGCTTAATTACGAGATTCATTAAAAGGATCTTCTTGCAATGTTTTTCTGCTTGAAGAAATGCCATCAATACCTTTTGAGCCTTATGGAACCCTTTGCATTTTTTAACTGATCACAATTCTCTTAAGTATTTCATGAGCTCAAAATTCCTTACACGCACAAAGGCAAAATGGGCAAAATACCTCTCCAAGTTCAAATTTATGATCATGTACCTTCCTGGGAAACAAGCGGTTTTCCCTGATGCTTTATCATGATGGGAAGACATTTACCAAGGGGGGGGGGGAGCACCTTTTCCTATAACAACCCTGAAAACATTAGGACACGCTTCTCAACCCAGTATTCCCAACTCAGTTCAATAATCACTCACCTGCAAGAAAAAGCTTCCAAACTACAACAAGCTCAACCCAACAACCCCAAGTCCGTTGAACTTTTCAAGAGTGCAAGTCTATTAGATAGTGGTTACAGTATTGATGAAAATGGTTATTTAGTTTTACAGACCATATAGTAGTACCAGATAATTCTTGCATTAAGTTAGATATCTTCAATTCACAGCATGATTCTCCGCTTGCCAGTCATCATTGGCAGGATAAAACCTACCAACTGATTGCAAAAGACTTCCACTGGCCTGGTATGACCAAAGAAGTAGAATACTATGTTAGCCCATGCTATAATTGTAATTGTAACAAGTCCTTGAAACACCAGAAGTATGGGCTGCTGCAGTAGCTTTCAATCCTGCTAACTCCTTGGAACTTTCTGTCTATGGATTTCATTTTGAAATTACCTATTTCTAGTGGTTATGATGCTATTTCAGTAGTAGTGGATTGTTTCTTGAAGATGGATTTATTTCTTTGCAGTAATGTGACTGCCTCTTCAGAAGAATTAGCTAATTTATTCATAGAATATGTATTTTCAAAACTTGGTCTCCCTGATAACATAATTAAGTATTGTGGATATTTTTTTGTCTCTAGCCTCTGGAACTTGCAATGCCAACATTTGAAGATCACTTGCAACTTATAAATGGGTAAAACACCTGGAAACAGATGGGGAAACCAAGAAAGTCAATCATACTCTCAAACATGATCTTTGAATGTACATTGCCTATCAACAGGAAGAATGGTTGCAATGGCTTTCATTGGCCAAGTTTGCCTACACCAAGTCCACTCATTCCTAAACCAAAAATTTGCAATTCCATAATCTTTATGGTAGAAACCCAAATTTCTCTTCTATTCACGTAGAACCTTCTGAACCTGCTACTAATTACCTTAATCAAATTCAATCTCTTCAGTCAAAACTTTGAACCAACCTCAAAGCAGCAAACCAGCGCTACAAGGAACAAGCAGACTGACTGAGTTTCAGCTTCCTGATGCCAGGAACTTTGCCTTCCTTTAGCTACAGAAAGTAATATTGGTGTTGGAATAATAATTCCAAGAAAATTATGGTAAAATGCTCAAATAATTGATTTAAAAGCAAGTGCAAGTTTTGATTGGTTTGGTTGGATTGAATTTGTTTAAATATATATTTTTTTAAGAGGGGAAAAAGTTTGTGCAAACTGGGGATCTTTATTGGATAACAACCTCTCTTCAAGGGCCTCTTTTGAACCATGTAAAGACCTTGGGACAATGGGTTCTTGAATGATTGCTCACAAATGACTAACTCAAGGGGATGGGAGGAATGGATGTCTTACAGCACTTATGCTTGGGTGCAAAGAGGAGACAACTTACTAGTTTAAGTTCTTACTCCAAGAAGCTTTCAGAGATTCACAGTTGAAAGGGTCTCAGGACAATTATTGTGGTTATTTGCTGATATTCTTCACGGAATCAATGATGGGGCCAGAATTATTAATAATACTATCATACTATAGCCATATATCACTTATTTATCTTGAATAAACACTTGATCACAGATGGCAAGGGGTCTTGATTGATACTTAAAATTTACTGTGGTTTAAAGGGTTGTTTATATACCTTTTTGGGATAATAAGACCTTCTCAAGGCACGTAGAAAGGGTTTTTCTTGGATGCTGAGGCTAGCAGGCTGGCCAGGCCTAGTTTGGCACGTAGTTCTGGTGCTGTCAATCTGCTAGCCTTGTCTATGTTGTATTTCTTTGTGAAATAATTTTCAGAAGGTGTTTAAATGTTAATTTGATATTTTAATGATTCAGACACATTTCCTTATTTTGTATTGATTCCTTTTGAGTGAAATGGGTAGAAGTGGGTATTAGTAGATTCTACAGCATCTTCTGCAAATGTTGAGAATTTTTAATGATTTTTAGTTTAACTCCTTGTTTTGTTTCCTGGTTCATAAAGATCTGGCAATCTCATTTACGTGACTACCTTCATTATTGTTTCCCACAATTTATTTGCTTCATATTTTGATTTTCATATTTTTGATTCAATATTCTTAGGTTTAAGACATCCCTCTGTCCAGCAGTGAAGTTTTTACATATACATTATGTATGCACGCAGGTTTTAGCCTTTTCCTGCAGTACCTGGCTGTCAGGCTTAGTACCATTTTTTTGACGCGCGCAGGCTTGACAGCTGCGTGCAGGAATCTGTTTACTGCGGCTAGTCATTCATTTTGCATGCGGGTATTTTGACATGCGCCTACATATTGAGTTTCAGGCGTGTGTACCCTTACTGTATGAATGCGGGGCTGCGCGCGGGAATTGTGACACAACACCAATCCAACTGTGACTCCTGAAATATACACAACACCTCAATTCTGACTGAGTTTTAGGTGTGAAACCTATACATGGCATAATGTTTGAAGTGTTAAAATGTCCAAAAGGTGCCATGGTGTTGTCGTGGTCTGTTGGTCATTTTGTTTAATAATTATTTGAAAATGTAAGGAGTTAGAATTAAAGGGTGGGGTAAGTGAGTAACCCTACTCAATTTTGGGTGGGGAATCCATTTCCGTAATAATATTCATGGATTTCTCACTCCTTCTAATTTTATTATTTTGTTTCTGTTTTAAATCTGCTTTGACAGGTTTCTCTGTCCAAGTAGCAAGCTGACATTCCCCCACTCCAAGATATGTCTATATCTGAAAAAAAAATTGGGGCTTGATGTCTTTTGTTGGCTTTGTAATTTCTTAAGTGGATAGGTCCATCTGGAATGATATTTCCAGGTAACCATTCATCTTTGTCAGCAGATTCACCTTTGTATCTGACTAGATAGAGTCTGGAATCTTTCTCATTTATTGTTACTTTCTTTCCTTCAAGGATTTTGCTTATTTTTCCTGTGTCTTTCTCAGTTTCATCTGCAAAAGGAATTGCTGGTGACATAGTGTGTTCTCCTTTGTGAGGTTGGTAGTGTTTGACAAGGCTTACTGGGAAGACTGGTTGCTTTCTGGAAAGTTCATCACTGAGAATTACTTCCACAGCGTTCTTTGCATGGAGTTTCTTAATGGTGAATTGTCCAAAAAATGTAGGTCTGAGTTTCTTGTTTCCAGCTAAGTTAGTGAAATTGGTGGTAGAAACTAAGACTTGATCACCAATCTTGAAGTCAGGTTCTGTATGGGTTTTGTCCCATCTCTATTGGTTTTACTCAACAGCTTCTTGAACGCATTTATCAGCCTGTTTGTTGTCTGTATCTATCATATTCTTGAATTCAAGTGACTCAGGATGAATATTGGTTAGCTGCTGATTCAGGTGATCCTTGGGTAATTTAGGAATCCACCCTCTCTCCAGTAAATAGGGGGCTTCCTACGTGGTAGAATGTTTGCTGCTGTTGTAAGCCATTTCTAGAGCAGGCAAGAGGCTGAACCTGTCATGGCAGTACCCATCAGTATTCTTATATTCTAGACCAAAGCAGCAGAATCTCCTGAGCATGTCTTCCAGGGTCTGAATCATTATTCCAGCTAACATCAGCAATGATTCTGTTCCAAAATAATAGGGCAACTTCCATAGCAGTGTCTTCCTTGTGATTAGGTAGAAAATTTGCTTTCTTGGAGAACCTTTCCATGATGACTAGGACTGAGTTGTAGGAACAGGCTCCTCCTGGTGATAGTCCAGTTACAAGTTCCATGTTGATCATCTCCCATGTTTTCTTGGGTTCAGCAATTTTTTGTAGTAGAACAAACCTTTTCCCAATGGTCCTGTTGGACTTCTGACAAGTTTCACAACTAGTAACATACTGGATAGTGGAGTCTCTCTAATCAATCCACCAAGCAGTTTGTTTAACCTTACCTAAGGTTCTATCAGCAGATAAATGACCAGATGAGCAGTTATCATGGCACTCAGCCAGGACATGTTTGATATGGTCATCCTTAGTTAAGACTATAACACTTGAATGTTAATTCCTGTAGTATACTAGGCCATCTCATACTGTGAAACTTACAGCTTTGTATGGTTTCAAGAGGGGTTTGGGTAGGCTATTGATCAATTCAGATGAAGAGAATTACTCTCCATAATGGTGATCAGAGTTTTTATTCCAGAATTGTAAGATTCTTTGATTGAGTTGAAAAGGATTCATCCAATTCACAAATTTGGATTCCAATTATAGAAGCTTCAACGTTCAACATGTTAATGTTAAGGATAGGGAAGATATCATCATCCTCTGGGTCATGAGTAGGGTTACTTGGGTCATGGGGTACAGCATTCCTACTCAGACTTTCAGCATTCTTGCGTTTGTTCCCAGTTTGATGTACTATTGTAATTTATCCTCTGTCCTGTTGAAAAGCTATTTGCCATCTTAACATGTGCCTGCTTGGAGTTTTCATGTTCATCAGTTGCAATACATAATAACCACAAATTTTTGTACCTTCCAGATAGTAATGGAGCTTTTTTAAGGCCCATACTAGAGCTAGGCATTCCATTTGACTGGCACCATATCTTTTCTCTTTGTCCTTCACTTGTCTAGAGATAAAGAGTCTTGATTTTTCTACTGGTGTATTATTTTCTATGACTTCTTGATGAAGTGCAGCGCCTAGCCCTTCCATTCTTTCATCAATATATAGTATAAAGGGTTTACTGTAATCAGGTTGTATTAGTACAGGGAATGTAGTCATAGTCACCTTGAGTTCCTCATAGTCTTTAACTCTTTCATGAGTCATTTCAAAAAGGGTATTGTTGTTGCAAATCTCATACAAACACTTAGTTAGTAATACAAAATTGGGTAGATACTTCCTATAGTAGCTGCAGAAACTGACAAAGGACAGGAGTTCAGTTTTGTTCTGAGGCATTGGCCTGTTCATAACAGATGCTATTTTCCTTTGGTCAGCTGTAAGAGTTAGACCAGATAATATGTGACAAAATGCTTTGAGTTCACCATATCCAAAGTTGCACTTTTTCATGGATACTTTGAATCATGCAGCAGAGATGTTTTTTAGGACAAGTCTTACTTTATCCATATGGGAGGTCCAATCATCAGTGTAGATGATAACATCATCAACATATACCATTATCAATCCTTGCCTTATGAACTGGCCTACTAAAGTTTCCATCATCCTCTGAAAGTTGGAAGGAGCAGTCTTGATTCCAAAGGGCATCCTCAAGTACTCATAGCAACCTAGGTGACATATGATATTCATGAGCTTCCTACTGTCTGGGCTGATGGGTATCTGGTGGAATCCTTTCAGCATGTCCATGGTAGTAATAAACTCAGCTTGTGAGAGATTTTGAAGGGCATTGTTGATCCTGGGAATGTTGCAATATTCTGCTTGAGTGTAATTTTTCAGCATCGTAAAATCTCCTACCATTCTGGACTTATCATTGTGCCAAGCTATGATCACAGGAGTAGTGATATCTACCTGTTCATTGTGTCCTACTTTCCCCAGGACTTGTAAGTAAATTAGCTCCTGGATGTGAGTTTCCAAATCTGCTCTTGATTTTGGACTGGAAGGATAAGCAGGTCTTCTCAGATTAGGAGGGTAAGGGGGTTTGATAGTTAAGGTAAGGATCAGATCATGTCCTTTGATGTTGCCAATAGGGTGGTCTTTAGTGCAGAAAGCATTTTGATTGTTGAAGCAGACCTGAAGGATATCACATTTTTGATCTTCACTGAGTTGGTCATTCAGGGCAGCTTGGGAGAAGTATTCCTGGTTAAAGGTTTCCAGGTAGTTCTGATAAGTGATGTCAGTGGTTTGAGCATTAACATGGCATATTTGAAACTTCTTGTTCCAATCGCCTCCTACAGTAAAGTATCTTTGTTTATTTTAGAATACATCTATATCATACAGGCAAAGAGAGTCATTTCCTAAAATGAAGTAATGACACATTCCATTCTGGAGTACTACAAACTCAATCTTGAGTCTCAGGGAACCTTTGGAATGGGGAAAAATGAGGTCTGTAGACCATAATCCAATAGCATTAAGGGAGGGGTGGAAACTGCTGAACTTAGCTTGTGGAACTGGTAGCAATTATTCTTTCCAGTTGGGGACTTGGCTCTCTAAGTAACTTGACCCAACACAGAAGCAGAAGTTTCCACTATCTAGGAAGAACTTCACGGGAGAACCTTGGATTAGTCCAGTAGAATAACAAGTTTTGCCAGTGGTGTAGCTTTTACCAATAGAGGGTTCCAGAGTCAGAGTCTTGGCTTCAGAAACATGTTGGATTTTCATGTTGGGAGTCCATTGTTGTGGTAGATTGGAATCCTTGTTTACTGAATTTATTTCTAGGGAGGATCCTATGTCTCCTTCAATGACATTGATGGGGTTAGTAATCATTAATTCATACTCAGATAATGATCCATCAGTGTTATCCAGTTGAGGGTTTAGTTCATTATCCTCATCTCCTCCTTCAATGAGATTGATCTTTCTTCTGGGCTGGGGACAGTCAGGTCTTACATGTCCAGTTTGGTGACAGTTCCAGCATACCTTTTCTTTGGTCTCAGAAGTCTTCTTGATTTCTAATTGGGGATTGGTGGAGTCCTTAGTTTATGGATTATACTCTTCTATAAAGTTGGGAGCAAGTTCCCTGGGTTCATTGGTCCTTTTTTCAAGACCATTCATGTCAATAGTTTCCTCCAAGATACCAATAAGGGTGGAGAGATCAGCATCCGTAGACATTATACACCTTACACTGTGATTAAGGTGTCTAGGACATAGGCTGAGGAGTCTTTCATTGACTTCCTCTTTATCAGCTTCAGGGTAGAAGCAATCTAACATCTTCTTTTTTTCCAAACACCGCTTGTGAGGTTTGTCCTTAGCAGGGTCAAAAAGTGAGGTCTCAAAGGTTTTCATCATTTTTATTTTCCATATCCTGGTACCAAATTGTTCTTTGATAAGGAATTTCCACAAATCCCAAGTCTGAGGTCCTACTTCTCCTCTTTTGTTGATGAACCAATCCAAGGCTACTCCTTCAAACAGCCTGGGCAGTCTTACCACTGCTATATTGTCCGGTAAATCATAGGAGGAAAGGGTTTAATCAATGAATTTGATGAAACTGATATGGTTATATTCTCCTTCACCTGAGAATTTGGGCCATTCAGCTACAGGAGGTAAGAGTTTAAGAGCTTTTTCCACTTCAGGAGTTGGACTGGGTTGGTAAGATTCATTCCTTATTGCTCCAACATTAAGAGGAATTTTAGGAGTGTTACTTATCCTAGAAGGCTTTACCTCTTCCAAATGGATCCTAGGAGGAGAAGTTGAATTGAATTTGAGGTCTCTTAAGTCATTCTTGATCATACCTAATTCCAGATCCAACTTGTTACTCAATAGTTCAATTTTATCAACTAGGTGAGCAGAAGGGGTATCAGTTTTGTTTTTAACTTCTCCTTTGAGCTGGTCAATGAAAAAGCTGATCTTGTCTTGTCCAGAGGAGTAAGTGGTATTGATGTGCTTGATCAAGGATATTTTTTCAGCACTGATAATATCCTTTAACTTATTACTTTCTCACTGATTGATGTGCAATTGTTTGAGTATGCTGAATTTGTTTGACTCAATGTTGTCTTTTAATGCCTTGGTTTCAGACTCATTAGTTTTCATATGGTCAGCTTGACCTTGGATCATTATTTTAGTATTCAGGAGGACTTTATCAAGTTGTTTATGAATATTATCCAAGTTGCTGGCCAAGATCTTAAAGTTGTAAAAGACATAATCAAAAAATTTGTTAAACAATGGTGTGATATCATCAGATCCTAGTGGTGATAGACTTTCTTCCATTTCTGGGCTAGAGCTATGATAGTGTCCCAATATTTTGGTTTCTCATTTTTTGATGATGTGAAGACCTCAACTTTTTGGGGTCTTTTCCCTTTAATTTGGCAGATTTGTCCCAGGGGATCCATTTCTACACGTATTTCTCCACCTCTGGCCTGGGGATTAATTTATGCAGGGATATTTGAGAGGACTTGAACCATGATATGTCCTTTCTCACAGCTTCTGAGTCCTCCTGTTTGTGTGCTAGCTTGTAAGCCTCCCAATGACTCACGTGATCCTTCACCAACTCTTTGTTTTTGGAGTCTTTGACTAGGTCCAGAGTGGGAGGCGTAGTAGGAGGGGTGACTGTGTGGGACAACTGTAGGGGAGAGGGACTCATCTTTGACAATTTGTTGGTTGAGTTGGAGGGCGCGGGTGCTGGCGGTTCTTGCGGCACTTGTATTGTGGGTTTGAGCCCCCTCATGGTGCTTGCTACAGGCACTTGTATGGGAATTCTTTCCTCCAGGCAGAGGTCCATAGGACGGGGCTTGTCCTGTCGCGCGGGTGTGGGGTCTGTTTTGCGACATAATGCAAAAAAAGATGTAAGTTTTTGTCAAAAAGACTTTGAAAAAAGTCAAAAAAAATAAAAAAATATTTTTATTTATTTTTAAATTAATTTATGCTTACTTAAGCTTAGATTCAATGTTAATAAAGCTTGGCTGGGATTAAAAGATTTCTTGGGGATTAATCCAGGGGGATCTTTGTGAGTACCAATCAAGTCTTGGCTTAAATCCAAAGAACCATGGTCGGAACTGTTCTCCAACAGGTCCTTCTCAATAAAATATGCTAGGTAAAAGGTTCTTTCCACTAGTTTAAGATAAAAAATTGAAATTAATAAATCTTTGGTTTTATTATAATTTTTATTAATTTTTTATCAAACTTTGATTTTTTTCGAATTTTTGTTATATATTTTTTTTAAAGAAAAATACAAAAAATATTTTGAGCTCACTTTCTTTATTCCTATCAAAGAAATATAGTTGCCCCTGATATTTCTTTGAGGCTGTGTGTTGCCTGAGTGAAAAATTAAAATTGATAAGTCTTTCAAGCTTCAATTCTTTTTCCTTAATAGCTTGTTGCTTATAATGAAGTAATCTAGCTTGTTGTTGCTCAGGAGTTATGATAACAGGAACAAAATTACGGAGTCTTTCTTCTTTTTGTTGTTTAAGAAGGTTCAAATAATAATTGATTAATTCTCCGTTGGTTTTAAGGTCCACTGGAGAAACAATAATCAAAAAATAAGGATAATAAGTATTTTTACTTATTTCTACGTAGAATATCTGGTCCAAAGAAGTAAATTAATTAAAAATTAATTATTCAGGGATATTCACCGGCCAGAACCCCAGTTTTAAGCTTCCTGATGCCAGGAACTTTTCCGTCTTTTAGCTACAGCAAGTGATATTGTTGTTGGAATAATAATTCCAAGAAAATTAAGTTACAATGCTTAGATAATTGATTTCAAAGCAAGTGCAAAGTTTGGTTGGTTTGGTTGGTTTGGTCGGATCAAATTTTTTTAAATATATTATTAAAGAGGGGCCAGAGCTTGTGCAAACTGGGGATCTTCATTGAATAACAACCTCTCTTCAAGGGGTTCTTTTGAACCGTGTAAAGACCTTGGTATAATGAGGTTCTAAATGATGGCTCACAAATACTAACTCAAGGGGATGGGTGGACAGGCTGTCTTACAGCACTTATGCGTGCGTTTCAAGGAGGAGACAACTTACTAGTTTAAGTACTTACTCCAGGAGGCTTGCAGAGATTCATGGTATGCAAGGGTCTCAGGAAAATTATTGGGGTTATTTGCTGATATTCTTCACGGAATCAATGTTGGGGTCAGAATTATTAATAATACTATCAGACTATTGCCATATATCAATTTTTTATCTTGCATAAACACTTGATCACGGATGAAAAGGGGTCTGGATTGATACTTAAAATTTACGGCGGTTTAAATCACTTAAAAAGGGTTGTTTATATACCTTTTTGGGGTAATAAGACCTTCTCAGGGCACATAGACAGGGTTGTCCTTGGATGCTGAGGATAGCAGGCTGGCCAGGGCTAGTTTGGCACGTAGTTCTGGTCCTGTAAATCTTCTAGCCTTTTCTATGTTGTATTTCTTTGTGAAATAATTTTCAGAAGGTGTTTAAATGTTAATTTTTTATTTTTATGATTCAGACCCATTTCCTTATTTTGTATTAATTTCTTTTGAGTGACATGGGTAGAGGTGGGTATTAGTAGATTCTACGGCATCTTCTGCACATGTTGGGAATTTTTAATAATTTTTAGTTTAACTCCTTGTTGTGTTTTGTGGTTCATAAAGATCTGGAAATCTCATTTACGTGACAACCTTCATTATTTTTTCCCACAATTTATTTGATTTATATTTTGATTTTCATATTTCTTATTCAATATTCTTAGGTTTCAGAAATCCCTCTGTCTTGCAGTCAAGTTGTTTCATATACATGATGTATGCATGCAGGTTGTAGCCTGTTCCTGCGGTACCTGGCTGTTAGGCTTAGTGCAATTTTGGTTGACGCGCGCAGGCTTGACAGCTGCTTGCGGGAATCTGTTTCCTGTGGCCAGTCAGTCATTTTGCATGCGGGCCTTTTTACATGCGCCTACATATTGAGTGCCAGGCATGTGTACCCTTACTGTATGAATGCAGGGCTGCACACGGGAATTGTGACACAACACAAATCCTCCTGTAACTCCTAAAATATACGCAACACCTCAATTCTGACTGAATTTTAGGTGTGAAACCTAAACATGGCATAATTTCTGAAATGTTAAAATGCCCAAAAGGTGCCATGGTGGTTTTGTGGTCTGTTGGTCATTTTTTTTAATAATTATTTAAAAATGTAAGGAGTTAGAATTCAAGGGTGGGGTCAGTGAGTGACCCTACTCAATTTTTGGTGCGGAATCGATTTCCGTAATAATATTCATGGATTTCTCACTTCTTCTAATTTTATTATTTTTTTTCTGTTTTAAATCTGCTTTTAAAGGTTGCTCTGTCCAAGTAGCAAGCTGACACTTAGCACTATGGCTCCAACTCTTGAAGTAGGTGATCAGGTACGGCTCAATGCTTGCAAAATTTGCAGTACTCACCCAAAACATAAAATCTCTGAAAGAAAGCTTGGCCCCCTTAAATTGGAATCAGCCATCTCCCCTAATTATTTTAAACTTAAATTACCTGTGAAATAAAAAGTTATCCACTCAGTCTTTCATGTGTCTCTCCTACAGCAAGCTTGAGTCTTATACCTGGGAAAGAATCATCCCCCTCCTGCACCGTTCAATGTCCAAGATCATTTAGAGTGGAAATGAAGCCATATTCTATTTTACAGGTTACACAAAGGAAAACTTCAATAACTTGTTGAATCAACCAGCTTCCAGTCCAAAATTTTTGCACCTTGTGCAAACCAGCCTATCACCTTCCCAACTCTGGCAATCTGGCTCAATAATTCTATGAAAACTACCTTTGAAAACCTTGCCAATAATGATTCTTTCCCTTCAAATCCCATTTCAAATTTCCTCCTGTTCTATCCCACTGAACTCTTCACATTTCCTTATTATATTTTATTTTCAGTTTCTTTAATTTGTTTCTTTTTGAAATCCTTTTGACCTTTTGGGTTCTTTATTCCAAGAAAATTACATTCCTTAAGAACCAAAATATATATATATAATGATAATAAAATAAAATTAAAATAATAATAATAATTATTATTATTACACATAAAATTACAAATTTTCTTTATTTATATATAGTGTTCCGCCTCTTCACAATTCTTGGTCAACTCTGCAGCAATTGACCTGAATTCATCCAAATCCTCACCATTTATTAAAGTTGATTTTTGTCTTAGAACTAGTACTTTTGTAACAAATGCTTCTTGAATATCTCCTCACACTTTGTTGAGGAGATGGACAGAATGGGAGTAGAGAGGAGAGGCGGATGACAGAGGGGATTACAGTCTGACTTGGGGGGTCCAGAAGGGACCAGATTCAGGAGGTCAGTAGTAAGTGGGCCCGGATTAGAAAGGTTGAAATCTGATGATTTTCATTCAAGGGAGCAAAGAAGAAAGAATATTGATAGACAACTAGAGAACCACAAGTTGGGCCTATGAAAAGTAGGAATATTTGATCAGATAATGAAGACGGAAATGGTTGAGGATAGGAATGTTAACATGAGTTTCACAGAGGCTAAGAGTAATTACATTTGAGTATCAAGAAGCCTGTGAAATATATAAGGTAAGGAGGCTGGCAGACTACAAGTACCAGACATAAAGGTGGCCTTGACAACTACAAGTATCAAGACATATAAGGGCGGTTGAGACAACTAAAAGTATCACAAACATACAAATATATATATATAGTGGTCAGAATAAGCTAAATGTATTCCAAACATGCATAATAATAATATTGAAGATGGGAGCGCTGAGAAAGGGAGGTGAGTGGAAAAGATGATAAAGGCCAAAACTCAACACTTCGCAGTCCAAGCCCTCTTTGGCCAGGCATTCCATCCAACTTCTTCCAAGAGCTCCTCATATGCTCTTTTCTTTTTTCCCCTGGATGAAACTTCCCCAAATTTTCCAGTAAACCGCCTTGCATCAGTCTCAACTGGTACCACAATTTGAACCTGGTTCCTTTTGCCTTGGCCTTCCATCCCATTCCCATCTGCTCCATCTCCTTCTGTTCCAATCCCCTCATCATTCCCTCCTCCTTCCTCCTTCCTCTTTCCCTTTTTCCATTCCCTTCTTCTGTTCTATTTTCTTCACCTTCTCCTTGTTTTCTTGTTTTATTCTCTCCTTCAACCCTTTCCTCTCTTGCCCCCTTGGTTATGGTTGCCACTTGCTCTTCATCTTGTGATAAGATTTCAAGCTTGAAGTAGAGGACCAAAACCAAAATACTGAGGATCAAAGTTAGGAACAATGTTGAGACTCAAGGATATGAGAAGGAAGGAAGGAAAAAGAAAATAATATGAACAATTAGTAGAAATGGAATGAACAGGTGATGTTAGATAGGCAGGGCAAGATGAAGAGTTTCAGGATTGAGAGTAGGTAGAAGAAGTGATCCAGTGTCAGTTTATTCCAGGAAATGGGATTGAGAACGGCAAGTTTTCTTACCAGGAAATGATTGAGAGATGAGTTAGAACAGAGGACTGGCCTCTGGCGGAGTCAACAGAGTTGGTGGAGTAACCAAAAGATGAGTTTTGAAAGAGTTGACGGAGTTGGATTTTTATAGTAGTAGAGAAAATAAGAATAGAAAGAAGATAAGAAAGAAATAATCAAAAGAAGAAGAAAACATCATCAAATGAAACAGAAGAAAAAGAGGATCTCCCAATAGAGAACCGCATCCCAAGAAGGAAAGAAATTCAGTCTAAGCTTGTCTGGATTTGGAGTGTGCTTTGGTTGGAGCATCCTCACCCCGCAGGAAGCTTGGGTGGAGCAGGATCTCAACACCCTTTGTGACTGGTTAGATGGCAAGAAAGGTCTGGTTTCATTTCAACAGGCACAAAGTTGGATTTTTGAAGAAGAAGTAGAGAGTTGAGGCTCAAGGCTTTAGTCAGAGAGTCCGCAACCATAAATCTGTGGAGATTAGAGTTAGGTTGAATTCAGAATTTTTGTAGTCCTCTCATAAGCCCTTGTTCTTGATGTCAATGTTTTGGGACTTAGAATGAGATCCAAAGCATTTGACTTTGTTTTCAAGCCCCTTTTTGGAGATTTATGAGACTGGCTTGGCCTTTGGTGTTTGATAGATTTTGCTCACCAAGTGAGTGATCCATTTGAGTTTCAGGGAGCATTCAAGAAGAGTGTTGATCTCTGATTCAGTAGAAGAGTAGGTGACATTTTCCTTCCTAGAGGAGTTCCAGAAAATGGAACTGCCATAGTGGAATACAATGAAGCCTGTCTGGGTCTCCTAGAGGCTGGGTTGTTGCCCCACATGGCTTTGCTATAGCCAGAAATGATTTTGTCCCTTGGATTATACCTAAGGGTTAGTTTGAGATCTCTGGTAGTCTTAAGGTACTTCCAGAACTTTCGTGCTTCTCTCCAGTGGCTCATAACAGGCTTGACATTGAACCTTTTCAGATCAAAGACAGCAAAAACAATTTCTTGGCAAGTATAATGAGCAAGGTGATTGAGCAATCTTGTGAGGGATTGGAAGTTAACGTTGAGTTGCGCAAACTCCGCGTGGTCTTTGTCAGTGGCAGGTTCAAGGTGAAGATTCTGTGTGAGCGCTGAGTGAGTGTCTCTAAAATCTGATAGACCAAGTTCATCCAAGCCGCATTTGATATGTTTGGTTGACTGAGAAGAATTTGATTGTCTTTCACCTCCATCAGCAAGCCAAGGATAGTGTTTGGGGAGTGACAGGATGAATTTTTAAACATGTTTATCAAATTTGACTTGAAGGTCTTGTCTCTTACAACATGGATAAGGTCATCTAAATGGAAGTAGAGGACCTCCTTTGATTTAGGGTTGATGTATAGACAGGGGTTGCTGTTGAATTCTGGAAATCCTTGAGATTTTATCCAGAGAGTAAGTGTTTTGTACCAGTTTTTTGGTGATTTTTTGAGACCATATAAAGATTTCTTCAATTTAGTTATGAAGAACTCCTGTTTTGAGACTTAAGGAGTATTGATGATAAAATTTTCATTAAGAGGGGCATGGAGGAATGCGCCCTTGATTTTGAACTGCGTGAGGGTCATTTTTTCTTTTAAAACATATATGAGAGCAATGCGTAGGGAGCCAAGTTTGCCGTAGGTGCCCAAGTTTTGTGATATTGGACCCCAAAGACTTGATCAAACCCTTGAACGCATATACTAGCCTTGTACTTCACCAGTCCCCCTGGCAGTTTTCTTTCACTTTGAATACCCATGTCATGTTTAGAATGTTTTTGGGTGTTCCATAGTGCTCCTCCCATACTTCTTGCAATTTTAAAGACTCTAGCCCTTCTTTGGAAGCCTTCTTTGAATTGGGCCATTCTGGGGACTTTTGTGCAGCCTTATAGGACAGAGGCTTGTAATAGTGATGGAAGACGTAGTGTTGAGCTTTTCTAGTTTCTTGTTTAGATTTTTGGTAAGCTCCCTGTGTAGTTGGTATTGGAGAAGGGATCCAAGTAGGTTCTGGTTGGGGAGAGTCTGAAGACTCTGAATTGAGAGAAGTGGAATTGTTGTGATTAGAGTTGGATTCCGGTGAGTTGCTATCCCGGTCCCTGGCCAAAAATTGCTTGTTGGTCAAGGAGAAGTCACATTTGTTGCTATCTTGATGAGTTGGTGAGAAGATGTCCATTCTAGGAGATTCCAGAATGGGGAAATTGGTTGAGTGAGTCTTGAGGAAGGTGAAGTGATTTGTTTTGAGAATAGAACCAAGTGAGTTAAGGACTAAGTAAGAATGTGATGCGATGAAACTAGGCCGACAAGAGAATAGAGTGGAAAGGATGGTTTCATTGCACACTCAGTGATGAGAAGAAAGGAAATGGAAAACAGAGATGGACTCACCTAGGCCAACGAGAGAATAGAGTGGAAAGGATGAAGAGAAAGGGTTCCACTCTATGGCTCGGCCCAGGTGAGGTATACAAGGCTGTGATGTCACTGACTGTGACATGAGATGTGAAAGTGATGGAAGCAGAAAACAAGAAAGGAGAAACTGAAACACCGGACTACTCCAACACCCCCCCTTGCTGACAGCCACCAGAACACCAGAAAGAGGAGAAAAGAGAAAAATTCCTAGACAAGACCAAGAAGGGAGCGTTGAGAGGTGAAAGCTACTCGAGAGAGAGGCTTGGTAAGGAGGTCAGCAACCATAGCCTTTGTTGAGACATGAAGAACAGTGATACGCCGTTTCCTCACACATTCCCGTATGAAATGGAAACAAGTATGGATGTGCTTTGTGCGGGAGTGATTTTGAGGGTTTTTTTGAGAGAGCTTCAGCACCGGCATTGTTGACATGGAGGGGGATTGATGAGCGGGGTCGGAATTTAATTTCATCTAGCACCTGACGGAGCCACAGCGCCTCTTTACATGAATCAGACATGGCCTTGTATTCAGCTTCCGTGCTTGAGAGGGAGACAGTAGTTTGCTTCCTCAACTTCCACGAGATCACGCCATTGCCAATCTTGAAAACGTATGACGAGGTTGACCTGCGGTCCAAGAGATCTTCTGCCCAGTCGGAATCAGAGTAGCCTTCACAATTCAGAGTGCCACCAAGACAAATACGCAGAGTTTTGGTGGAACCGAGATAGTGTAGGACCCGGAGAGCTGCATGCCAGTGGGAAAGGGAAGGATTCCAAAGAAACTGGGATAGACAATTCACTGAGAAGCTTATGTTGGGCCGGGTACACTGGGAGGCCCAGAGCAGGGCACCAATGAGCTGATTTTAAGGACCGGGGGAAGGAAGCTTGTCGTCCTTCTTAGGAGATAGGTCTTTGAAGTAGGAGTCGGTGGGGATGGAAACAGGTGGGCAGTCCAATGTGGAGAAGCGCTTCAAGATGTTGTCAATATAGTGTTTTTGATTGAGATAAACATACTTGTTTGGCGGATCACGAGTGATGTTGATCGAGAGAAAATGGTGGAGATCTTCGTTGGCTCCGATTTTGAACAGCCGGGAGAAAGAAGAGATGAGTTGATGAACAGGGGATTTTTCGCCAACAATGGCTAGATCATCCACATGAACTGTCACCAGGCAGACTGCGCAAGATGAATGCAGAAGGAAGTAGAGAGTGGGGTTTTAACAAGACTGACGGAGTCCACAGGACAGAAGACCAGCATGAAGAGCCTTGTTCCACTTACGAGGTGATTGTTTGAGACCGTAGATGGACCTGTGAACCTTGAAACCCAGTTGAGACGTTCAGGATCTTCAAAGACTACCGGCTGTTCCATGTAGACCGGCTTCTCGAGTTTGCCATTGAGAAAGGCAGTCTTGAAGTCCACTTGCCGGCCAACCCAGTCATTTGAAGCGAGGAGAGAGAGAACCAGACGGAGAGTTTCCAAACGGAGATTTGGGGCAAAGATTTCGTCGTAAACAACACCCTTCACCTGGGAGAAACCAAGAGCAACAAGACGGGATTCCAACTTTTGGATGCTATTGTCCACTCGCCTTTTTACCTTGAATACCCACTTTGATCTGAGCACCTTCCTACCAACTGGTCTTGGGACTAACCTCCAGTTAGCCATTCTTAGCAAGGACAAGAATTCCTCATTAGCCGCTTCCAACCAACGTCACTTTCCCGGGAGTTTCAACAGTTGATACCAATTGGCCGGAATGGACGGGTCGGATTTGTCTGTTGCCGCTTTGGACCATTCACCAAATTGTTTTGGTTGTCTCTTTGGTCTGGTGGAGCGTCGAACCAGCAGGGGCGGGGGCTCCGGCGGGGAAGAAGGGACTGGCTGTGGTTGATCGGAAGAATCGGATGGGAAAGAGATTACCGGAAGAGAAGGAGGGACAGAAGGTGGAGTTTCGACTGGGTTGCGAGGTTTGGGTGGAGCCTCAGATGAAGCTGGTTGGGAAGCAGGAGGAGCGTGAATGGAAGCTTGGAGACGACGATTGAAGCAAGGTTGAAGAGCAATGTCAAGAGAGGGGAGATCCATGGAGGAATCACAAGGACGAGGCAACGGAACACCCGCAACTTGGAGCGGCGGAGGTGAGGGAATACCTACTAGAGTAGGCGGAGATGAGGTAGGAGAATTGGTTGAGGGAAACACAGAGTGGTCAAAGAGAACATTGCGCAATTTGACAGGGGTCCGCCGCGTGGTATCCCAGAGGCGATATCTGTTGCCATCCGGAAGATAAGATAGGAGTATGGTGGGGTTGGCTTTTGGATTGAGTTTCTTTTGGTTTGCCTCAGGTATTTTGTACCAGAATCAACAACCAAAAGGGTGAAGATAGCTGGTTGGGGGCAATTTCAGTGAAAGGGTGTCATGGGGAGATTTGAATCCGGCAGGAGTTTTGCTGGGAATAGAATTAAAGATGAATAGAAGATGACAAAGAGCATGGGCCCAGAAAGTTTTCTGGAGGCCGGAGGAGAGAAGAGAGCATTGCACAAGATTGCCAATGGTCCTGTTGGTCCTTTTGGCAACTCCGTTCAGTTTGGGAGAATGGGGTGGACCAGGGAAATGAGAGATGCCGTGAATCGAGAGATAGTTTCTGAACTCCACTGATATGTATTTTCCACCATTGTCCAAGAGCAGGGACAAGATTTGACAGGGGACCAGTTTTTCAAAAGTTGATTTGAATATTTTGAAGCAATTGGGGACATCTGACTTGTGTTTGATAGGAAAAACAGACAAATATTTGGAAAAATTGTCAACAAAGGTTACAAAAAACTTGTAGCCTTCCCTGGAATGTTCTTCAAAAGAGCCAACATCAGAGTGGATGAGTTCACCCGGTTTAGACAATTGATAAGGGGAAAAAGAATGAAAAGATTGGCGATGCATTTTAGATTGGATGCACACCTTGCATCGTAGCACTTCTATCTCGTTGTTCACGGTTGGCTTGATTCCATTTGATCTGAGGTATTTTTTGAGGGGTCAAATTCCTGCGTGAGACATGCATACGTGATATCCTAAAGTTGAATCACTTTCATTTACAGCATTGGCGACTGAGGTTGAGTTAGACCTTACCTCTGAAGCCGGCAGGTAGTACAGCTTGTTCTTTCTGTACCCTTCACCAATGGGAGTGGAGGTGAGATTGAAATCGTTTGTGTCGTAGATTTTGCACCGTTCCTTTTTGAACACCACCGTTTGATCATTGTCACAGAGGCTTGAAACTGAAATGAGAGGTTTGTGCAGCCGAGGAACAACGAGAGCCAGGAGGCTGGTGTCCGGGATTGCTTTTGGATGGATAAACCCAAAATGAGTTTCCTGTATGTTTGAACTGTCCGCAAGTCTGATGACGCGATTGGTGGGGAGAGTGTTTTCCATGCAATTTTTCTTCTTTGGAACCATTGAGATAGAGCAGCCGGAGTCGATGTTCGCGTCTCGTATTTCAGCCAGCATAAATGTTGTTGCGACCTCAATAGGAAGGGTGACCTTGGTAGCAGAAGCCCAAGCTGGTTGATCTGAGTGGGAATCTGGGTAATTGTAGTCGCCTGAGTTGGATGAGTCAAAATCCACGTTGATGTCATTTGTTTGGTTTCCAAGAACCACAACTGAGGTACGGCCAGCCTTCTCCTTCTGAGGTGGTTGGTTGCACTTTGAACCCCGGTTTGACAAGGAGTTTTTCCTGGGTTGATTGTCGCAATGTTGAGGATTCGCAGGAGGAGAGGACAAGTGGTCGGAAAAGATCTTTGCGGCGGTTTTGCAAACATCCAGATTTTGACCTTGTTGTTTGCAAAAGGAGCAAAAAATGGAACCATCATAGGGTGGATGGTGGCGATTGGAGTTATGTCCGGAGGAGTTTGCTTTGGAGGCTGACTCAGGGAGAGGAGTGTCCTCATTTTGTGTCCTGCGCCGGAGATGTTTGGCTTTGAGAGCTTGAACCAGCTTGATTGGGTTGACTTTTGGTTCATTAATCATGGAGGAAACACACAACAACCAGTCAGACGGAAGATAGGTGAGGATGTTGGAAGCCGGGATGTCATTTGGAGTGAGAGGATTGTCTGAGGAAAGAAGAGCGTTAAGGTGCTCAAACACTTTCAGCATTTCGTCCAAATGGCTCAAAATATTGTCATTGTTGAGTTGAAAGCTATTGAGCTTGCAAAGCCAGTACATCTTTCCCCCCAAGGAGTTATCTTGATGAGCTGCCTTGAGGGCCTCCCAAAGGCCTCAAGCATCCTTGTCAAATTGGCGAACAAATTGAATTTTTGAGGGATGAATTGTCCTCAAAACAACGGCTACAATAGCCATGTTTTCCTGCATCCATGCCGCCTTCTTTTGTAGCGTCTGAGCAGGTTTTTCTTCTGGATCAATGATGTAGCCCACTCCTGTAGCGTTGAAATGAATCTTCAGAATCCAACTCCAGTCAATATAGTTGGATTCTGGACCAGGCGCTTTGAGTTGTTCAACTCCGGACAGTTTGAGATTGGGGTGATTCACAAGATCAGTCGACACGGCAGGAGATGGGGAAGTCATGATGTTCTTTGCTTTATTGGCAAGCTTACGGATCCTTAAAAAAAATTGTTTGGCTTTCTAGTAGCGCTCTGGGCTCATAACCTGATGCGATGAAACTAGGCCGACGAGAGAATAGAGTGCAAAGGATGGTTTCATTGCACACTCAGTGATGAGAAGAAAGGAAATGGAAAACAGAGATGGACTCACCTAGGCCAACAAGAGAATAGAGTGGAAAGGATGAAGAGAAAGGGTTCCACTCTATGACTTGGCCCAGGTGAGGTATACAAGGCTGAGATGTCACTGACTGTGACATGAGATGTGAAAGTGATGGAAGCAGAAAACAAGAAAGGAGAAACTGAAACACCGGACTACTCCAACAGAATGAAAGGTGGGATTGAGCCCAACTCATGTTCCCTCATGTCCGTTTTTGTTGAATTGCATCCTTTTTTGAGTTTGTTTGCCAGGTAGACCAGAGGAGTCCCTACAGGTCTCAGATACTTAGTGGGAAGTTTATTACCAAACATGAGCTCCCGAGGAGAAAGTGGATTACCTTCTTTGGGGATTTGTTTGAGCATGAAGCAAAAACTTCTTGTGACAACATGCCAATAATTCTTTGGTAGTTGGGAGGAAGAGAATGTGGCTTGGGATGATTCCACAATGGTTTGATTTGATCTTTCAGCGCAGCAAATATGCTGAGAGTGATAAGGTTCAGAGGTGAGATGTTTGATTTATGCATGAAATTGGTGAACTCTGTGCCTTTTTCTGAATAGATCTACAAGGGATAGTACTTGAGCCTCTTGAATTTGACTTCAATTATGTTGATGATTTTTGCTGGGGTTTTATCCTTGGAGTGTATGGGAAAGTCTGCAAGATAGCCAGAGTAACTTTCAACCAGATTCAACATATAAAGGTTGCCGGCTTTTTATTGTGGGGTAATGGGTCCAAAAAGGTCCAGGTGGATTCTTTCAAGAGGCTGAAAGGCGGGAGTAGAGATGGCTGGGAAGGAGGAATGGGTGATTTTGCTTTGAGCATAAGCTTTGCATTGAAAGTGCATTAGTTTGTCTTTTGTAAAAAGATCCTTTAGAATGGGTTGGAGGGTGGAGATCAAAGCTTGGCCATAAATTTTGTGAATCTCTGAAACGGATTGTGTTGTTTCAGAAGGCTGATGGTGATACTGATTGATATGGTTGACTAAATTTTCTAATCCTATTGTCAAAGGCTTCTTGATTACAAATAGGTTGTCACATATCAATCCATTGAGGATAGTTTCCCTGTCCTTGGTGACTAGGAATTTGTCTCAGTCTTGAGTTAGACGGCATCCTTTCTTAGCCATGAGACCAGGACTGATGAGGTTGACTACAATATTGGGGATAAAGACGCAGTCTTCTAGTGTTGAGACCAAATCTTTCCATTTGAGTTGTACCATGCCGGTTCCATGGATTTTGAGGTTAGCCTTGAGCTTGCCTGTCTTGACTACTTCATGTGCCTCTTGCATCTTTATGTTTGAGAAATATTTGAGGTCATTGAAAACGTGCAAGTTTCCACCAGAATCCAGAACAAGGTTGGGAGTGTTGTCTGCTTTGTGCAGAGGGTCAGGAGAGCATGATAGTTGAGAATGGGGTTTTTTTTCTTATTTCTGTTTTTCCATTCATTTTGTTGTTTCAACCACCAGCTCGGGACTGTTTGAGGGTGTAGGTGAAAGCAAAAGGATTCTTATTGCAGAGCATTGGGGTCATGGTAACCTTCTTGACATTGCATTTTCATCTTCTTATCATATTTTGTTTCCTGGACCTTTGTTGTTTTTAACAAGACTTTGGAAGCAGTTTTGGAAACCTTCTGTTGAGCCTTGTGTTTATTATTTTATTGAAATAAGTGGTTGAAGACTACATCTATTTTTCTGAGCTTCTCCATGTGAATGATTTTCTGCTTGAGATACTTGAGGAAAGGTGGTAATTTGAAGAGAATTACATCAGCAAGGATGTTGTTGGGCAGTTCCATACCCACATTGTTCATTCTGGTGAGGGCTGTCTTGGTGTCCATTGTGAGAATCCAAACAGTGCTAGGCCGTGGCAGTTCTGTGGAGGGTAAAGGTGCTGTTTAGGCTGCCCTCCTGAGTTTTACAAAAATATTTAAATGTAACCAAGATCAAAGTCAAGAACCTGGTAAACAAGGGACCAAATGTAAGAGGATAAAGATGATAGTAGTTGGTAGCTGGGGAAAAAACACTATCTGAGGCAAGATGATGCCGGGGAAAACTTGAATAGAAGAAGTCAAGGATTTTTCAGAGTCCAACAAGACAAGGAAATTGTAAGTGACAATGCCCACAAGCTAATAGCTCTGGTTGTCAGCAGAAGCTTAGGAAAGATCAACTTAATCCCAAACAACCTCCAGGTTCTCAACAAACCTGCCCAACTTTCCGCAATCAAGCGCTTGAAGGGTACCAGATAACTGTGGGTGGCTCCACAGGACAAAGCTAATTGTTTTGATGATGCTCTAGAAGCAAAAACAATAACTGATTCAAACAAGAATAACCCAACACTTCTCAAGGGACTCAAGAATAGCGTGGCGGAATTCAACTTCAAAAGAAATGAAGGGAGGTTTAACACTCCAGGTTTTAAGCTTAATAAAACCTCTTCAGTCAAACGTGACTGGTTCCAGAAAGATAATCAAAGGATTATCAGGACCAGTATGGTTGGATAAAGGGATCAGGAGTGGTGTAGCACAATCAAGAATTCAATCAGTCAAATTCTTCTTCAACCAGCAAAGCTATTGATTGGTGATAAAGATCAAGGATTAGGGTTTGAGTATGGAGGCTCAAGGATCAAGGAGAAATCATGGATATACCCAGAATTCAGTTCTCAGATAAAGGGGAATGAGACCCCACAGATAATTTATTTCAAGATAATAGTGATGATGTTCTCCCTGGTAGGATGCCATATGATACCCCCCTCCAAAAGGCAGGGCAGAGACCCTCCTTGTATGGGCAGGAGGCCCTGTTAGACTATTTACAAATGATTCTACAAATAGAGCGGGTTTTTTTTTTTGATTTCAGATGATCAGAAAAATTGATCACGCGGGCTGGTGGAAATCTGGCCTCCCTGATTGGGGTGTGATCTTTCTCATCCCTTCACCTCTCTTGCGTCCGTCCGCAGAAGGGCAAGCCTGACAACACCGGGATCACCCACCCCTCACCCAAAGGCAGAAGGGGTGTGAAAGAAAATGAACCAGGCCACCCGCAGATGTCCACGGGCGGTAGACAACGCTTTTCAACCCCCACCCAAAGATGGAAGGGGGTGGAAGAGTGATTGATGGATTTGTGTTGGCCAATTTGCGGACCAAGGGGGGGAAAGGATTGCAAGAGGCCTGAGTGGGTTGATAGAGTGAATAAGGGTTTGAAGGACAATGGTTTGGGTTGAAAAATTGAGGTTTGAGAGGATTGACGGTAGCTGGGGTGTGGGTGAGATGGGATGGATGGATTTTGGTTGGGATTGGTGGTTGGGGGGGGAGGATCAACACCACTGGAAGGACTTAGTAGGCCGCAGATGGTTGACTTGTTTGAGATACTAGGGTTGGAGGCCAAGTCAGGGGGAGAGCTCATAGCGACCTGAGAAGTCCGCCTGGAGAGGACTGCGGCTGAGGAGTGACTGGATCCATTGGATTGGGCTGCCTTGGGGTGATGAGAGCTATGCTCACCATCCAATTGCTCCCAAGGTTGCTTTCCCTCTAGCTTGAGGGGGAAGAGGACAGGTTGACAAGGTGGATTTGGGGTTGATTGGATGGTTGATGAAGGGCATGGTTGAGAGCAATTTTGAGGGAGGCGACAATTTGATCCTTGAAGCGAGAGACTCTGAGAGGGTGAGGAGCCAGGAACGGTTGGAGGGAAGATGATTGATGGAGATAGGAAGAGAAGGAGGAGGTGGTGGTGGTGGGGATATCTGGGGCTGAACGGGTCTTGGCCCGCACGTTTGGCCAAAAGGAAGGGGGGAATAAAGAGAGAAGGGATCAAACGCAATGCCTAGGTGATGAGACCAAGAGAGGCCCGTCCTAGACTACTTGGAAAGAGGAATGTTTGGCAGGATGAGGAAATTGGAGGAGTGATACTGATAAAAAAAATTCCAACTTTTTTATTTTTTTATTTTTTTTTTTGGAATGAAACCTAAATAAAAGCATTGTAAAAAATTTTGAATTTTCCCCATCTGGTCCAGGGTGTCCAGATTTGGTCACCACACCGTTACAAAACTTTCTATGGCGTGTTTCTGGAAGGTGATGTGATGGAAATGGTTGAAGATTCTAGTGTGGTTGGAGGTCTTGGATGAGGCAAAACACTGTGTTATCTTGTCCCAGATTAGCTTTGATTAATTGAAGTTTGTTGAACTGACTACGTAGGCATGTGTTGTGCTCTCCAAATTTGAGAGAAGGACCGCTCTGATTTCTTTGTCCTATTTGACGGATAATTGTCCTGTGTTCCTCGTAATGGCATTTTTGATATCTTTGAGTTCAAAGAGCATTAGCATCTTTTCTTGCAATATTTAGTAGTTTTTGTTGTTGAGTAGGGGAATGGCATCTTCAGCGGCCTTCTAGACGACTTAGTGAAAATAGTCCATAGTTCCTGTTGGTTTGGTCAAATTGAGATTTTGAGTCTTTGGTGAGGCTTTCAGCTTTTAACCATGATAAGATTTCAAGTTTGAAGTAGAGGACTAAAAATAAAAGACTGAGGATCAAAGTTAGGAACAAAGTTGAGACTCAAGGAGATTAGAAGGAAGGAAGGAAAAAGAAAAGAATAACAACAACTAGTGGAAATGGAATGAACAGGTGAGGTTAGAAAGGCAGAGAAAGATGAGTAGTTTCAGGACTGAGAGTAGGTAGCAGAAGTGATCCAGTTTCAGGTTATGCCAGGCAATGAAATCAAGAACGGAAAGTTGTCTTACCAGGAAAGGATTGAGAGATGAGTTAGAACCAAGGAATGGCCTCTGGCAGAGTTGACAGAGTTTGTGGAGTAACAAAAAGATGAGTTTTGAAAGATTTGAAAGAGTTGGAGGTTTATAGTAGTAGAAAAAATAAGATTAGAAAGAAGATAAGAAAGAAATAATCAAAAGCAGAAGAAAAGAGCATCAAAAGAATCAGAAGGAAAAGAGGATCTCCCAAGGGAGATCCGCATCCCAAGAAAGAAGAAATTCAGTTTAACCCTGTCTGGATTTGGATTGTGCTTTGGTTGGAGCATCCTCACACTCACGGGAAGCTTGGGCGGAGCAGGATCTCAACACCCTTTGTGACTGGTTAGATGGCAAGAAAAGTCTGGTTTCATTTCAACAGGCACAAAGGTGGCACTTTTCCTTGCACCTTGGAACTCATTTGGGTTGTCTGAAATTTGGCCAACAGTCCAATGTATGGTGGTGTAGGTGGGGGGGTATTCAGTGGTGTATCTTTGGAACCTTGGAAATACTATGAAGAACAAGAGTAATTATATTAGTTTCATTTTCCTTCAAGTTAAAGTCTCTAGCCTTATTTACCTGGGTTTCAGATACCAAAGAACTCAATATCTGGAACTGGCAGTATATGATAATTCACTCATAGTGTGCTGACCTTTGACTTTGCACTTCACTTTTTGACGCTATTGGGGGATCAACCACCAGCTTTCTATTTATGGGGAATTTGCAAGCAACTTTTTGAAGACGGTATTTTTTGCATTTTCCTTGGAGACCTTGCACATCATTACTAGGGACACATTTTTCATTTTGACAAATGCAGTTTTTGCAACAACAAGATGACAATGAAAAAATATTCAATTACAGATTTATTTTAAATAAATGAAGTAATAGTAGTATTAGGGGTATACAATAACTAAAAAAACTATTGGAATGGATGGGAAAATCATCTGAACTCTGTGGAAACAGAAGAGAGATAATCCCCTCAGTTGTCCTCAAGTTTGGAAGTTATTGGTTCAAGCGTCTGTAAGGAGGTTTGTGTTGATTAGTTTGATGAGAAAGGGGCCATTGTAGAGGGGAGAGAAGTAAATAAACGATGATGTGTATTCCTTCCAATCAATTTGGATGATCTCTTTCCAAGATTATTATTCTATCCAATGTCTATCCTACAACCCAAAGTTTATAGTGAGGTATCAAAGTCCTCCCTCTCAACCCTAGCCTAACCAAAAGTGCAAACAGAAAGCCTAGCAAAAAAAAAACCCTAAGGCCCAGAACCCTCACCCAACCCAACCCAAACTGTGCACCGCCTCCAAAACCATTACTTCCGTCCTTATTTAAATCCGCTTTGTCCTTCTCATGGCGCCACCCTGCGCCGCGCCCTACTTGGAGCCCCCCACCTTTATCCGTCTGGGAGTGTCTGCAAATCCCATGATCTGTGGATTGGTCCATGCCTATGCTCGCGCAGACCTCCCCAGCGCGTATAACCCCGCTATTGCACCACTTCTGCTTCCCAAACTAGCCGCCTGCAAACTTGGTTGGGTTGGCTCCATCACATGGTCAGTGTTGTCTGAGCAGTTTTCAAGCCCACCAAGCCTGGAGTAGGACCAACCTGCACCCGGTTCTCATCCCAGCAATTCCTACGGCTGAGCCCGCAGAGGCTGCTTCCCAGCCCGCAGCAGGAACTTCTGAGACTGCGCACACCCCAAATTCTGATCCCAGCCTACCCAACTGTTGAGCCCGCAGCCCGCAACACAGTTCCCAACCCAAGGTTATAAATAAAACACCACAGGAGAAGCGGTGAGGTGGAGGTGGTGGGTGAGGCTGAGGTGGTGGATGAGGAGGAGGGGTGAGGTGGTGGGATCAGTGGTTTGATGGGGTGAAGTGGAGGGTGTTTTTTGTCCAAGTCCACCAAAAGAGAAAAAAAAAACTGACTCAGCCTAGGAATCTTGGGTGAACAACCAAAAACAAAAAAAATTCATGAAGGGATTTTTTACATAGCTTGAAATCAAACATTACTCATCAAATAATCAAAGATAGCAAGGGTGAGAGGAAGAATCTGTTCTCTCATAGAAGAAGATGAGGGAAAAGATGAAACAGGGATGACTTTAGGTGGATCAGGAATATCATCTTCAAATATTTTGTCCCACTCATCTTTGATGTCAGCCAAAAGATTGTGAAGGATTAAACAAGTGATAATCCAGTTGATGAGGAACTTCATGTCTTTTGGGTTTTGAAGCTGGTTTTGAATTTCCCTTAAGCTGGCCCATCTTCCTTTCAGTACTCCTATGGCATGCTCAATCCAAACTTGTGATTGGGCAAGATGATAGTTGAAATTGGTTTTTCCTTGATTGTTGGAAAAAAAATTCTGGTGTGCTGGAACCACATATTTCCCACTAGCATAAGCCAAATCGGCCAGAAGGTATTGATTGTGGTCAAATTAGTTCTCTGGTTTTTGGGCAATCTGCATCTGATTGAAAACATATGAATCATAAAAAGAACCTGGAAGGCCAGCATTGAGGGATATTAACTTCTTGTTGTTATTTCAAAAAGGTTGTAGTGCCACAGAGTATCTGAAGAAACAGACAAAACATATTTGGTCAGTGTGTGAATAATGGTGTTATCAAAGCTATTAGAAAAGATATGAATCAATTGCCTTTTTTTCCAATCAAAATAGTGGTTGCCATCTAGCTTGGGTTTTTAAATCATGGGGATGGTGGTTCCATCAACAAAAAGAATGCAACCAGGAAATCCTTTGTTTTCCATTTCTTGAGATATCTCCTTGATTTCTTCTTTTATTGGCCAAGAAATGACTGAGAAATGGAAAGATAGGATAGCAACCATGAATTTTTTGGTGTATGAGTCAATGGTTCCATATCTGACTGAGAATATATTTTTTAATAAATGATTTGCTGCTCTTTTTCCATTTGATCCCAATCTAAAAAGGGAAACAGCAGGTTGGATAGCTGGATTGCGTTGAGGATTCTGAGGATTTTTCTGGAAGATTTTGTGGTCTTCAATAATCTCCAAAAGTTTTATGAATGAAGGAAATAGAGTTTGGAACAGTTGCTGGAAGCTTAGGTTGGGGAGGAGATGAAGCTTTTGCCTTTCATACATAGGTTTGTGGAGAGTTTTTCTTCTTGGAACCATGTATTTCTTTTGTGATAGAGCATTCAAAGCCAACCAAGTTTTTTTGAAATCAGAGTCTGAATTGGAGTCTGAATGGCAGTCAAATACTAACAAAATTTCAATCAGCTTTTTTCATTTTCAACTTTCTGCCAAGAAGTTTGATGGGACATGTTGAGAAAGATGGTGATTTGATGTGGGGTGATGAGATGATGATGGGATTTGTGTGAAGATGGAGATGTGAAGCAATAGAGATGTGAAGCAATAGAGATGTGAAGCAATAGAGATGTGAAGCAATACAGATGTGAAGCAATAGAGATGTGAAGTGATGGAGATGTGAAGCAATGGAGATGAGATGCGTGTGATGTGATGGAGATGGGACCGTTATGAATTTGCTGATGTGGATGGGTGTTTTAGATGTGATGGATGGTGGATGGATGATGATGCATAAATGGAGGGTTTAATGGCGGGTCTGATGTTGGAAATCCACCATTTTCACGAAACCCACAATTTTGAAATACACCAGTTAGGGGGTATGTGTATTTCAGAAACCTGCCATGAAAATGGTGTGTTTGGTAAAAAAAATGGCGTTTTTCTAATGGCAGGTTTGCTTACTCTGATATGCCATATTATAGATGAAATTTATAATTTTGAGACTGTTGGAAAAAAATTCAAAGCTGGAGGAAAAATCGTTAAAATCTTAAAAAAATTAGGTTAAATGTTTTATAACACATTAATAATAATTCTTTTTTGGATATTCAGCGCAAATTCAAAGAGGGATCAAAAATGATAAAATAGAGAATCAATAGAAAACAAACAAAATATGAACAAAAGTTCCAGTGGAAGGTGCTGCTAAGCTGAATAAATAACAAAGAATCAGATATAAAATTGATCAAAATGAAATTTCAAGCTAATTCCAAGCTTCTTTGAACCCAATTGATAATAAAAACAAAAAATTGAAAAAATCCCATGAAAATTCCACTTGAAATTTGTTCACAGTGGCTTTAAGGGTTCAAAAAAAAAACAATCAAAGAGCTAATCAAAAATAAATCATGAAAAACAAATTAAAATTTAATAGAGAAATTATTTGGAGCTTCTTTAAAGAATGTTTGAAGAATAATGAAAAAAAAATAAAAAAAATCAAAACATAACTCACAAAAAATAATTAACAAAATTTTCTAAAGGTTTATAAGAAGTCCTTGAAGATGGAAAAAAATGACCAAAGATGTGATTAAAATTTGTGGAAAATAAAATGAGTGAAAATTTAGTTTGAATATTTGAAGATGATTGATTGAAATAATTACAGAAACTCATGAGATATATCAAAAAAACCTAATGAATACTCCATGAAATATAAATTTTTATGTTGTTCAAGGCAGAACACAATTTTTTTTTTATTTTTTTTATTTTAGAAAATTCAAACAATAACACAAAAAAATAAAAATCAAAGCTGATTGAAAGAATCTTTAAGTATGAAGTCAGCATAAAAAAGAATTATTCCCAAAATCAATAGGAATTCCATCATAATTTCATCTGGAGCTACTTCAAAGCAGCTTCCAAGAATATAAAAATCATTAAAATAAGAAAGTAGTGGAAATTTAATCACTATTGGCAAGAAACAGCTTTAAAGCATAAAGAAAAAAAATACAAAAATTGTGAAAAAATTAAAAAATCTTCCAAGCTGCTATGAATCAAAGTAGATTCAAAAATGATTGGGATTTTGGTATAATTTCTGTATTATGATTGATGATGATGAACTTACATTGGAGAAGTGAGCATTTTCTATCTTTCTATTCCCTATATTTTTTTCTTGTGGAAGGTATCCTTGCAATTTCTTGGTGATAAGCTTACTTCCAAATTCAAACATGGCTGTTTGTAGGTAAGGATATAATTGTGTAAATTTAAATTAACAGTAAAACACTCTACATCTTGGATTAAGTTGTTTAAAGACTGGAAAATTTCATCAAGTTCAACTAAACATGGCAATACTTAGTAAAAACATGAGATAATTCAAAATTATTGAGTCTTGTAAACTTTTAGAGAAATGCTTATTCTTGTGTGTGTAAACAATCCATGTTTTGATCTGGAAAAATGCAGGTGAAATTGCATTCAGAATTGAAAATATTAAGGATAAGGGCAGTGATAAATTCACAACTCAAATGAGTTTTTTAAACAACTCATTTGAGTTTTCTGGCACTCCACACAACTACATTCAAGCCATGTAGCCTCTACACAACTTGAGTGTAGTTGTGCCACCCCCACAGAGCGCTCCAGTGCTGTGTTGCCTACAGCCCAACCACATTTGGGTTGTGTGGGGCCTTACACAGATCTGATGTAGTTGTGTTGCTTTGCCACACAACTAAAAGTTTTTTGGGCCCAAAAATAATAATAATAATAATAATAAACTAAATAAAAATACAATAAAAACAGAAATAACCCAAAAAAAAATTGAAAAAAACTGATTTTTTGGTTAAAAAAAAAACAAAAAAAAAAAAAACAAGAAACAAAAAGCAATAATAAATAAAAAAAAAAAAAAAAAAAAAAAAAAAAAACTGAAGAAAACCAACCAAAAAAAGTACAAGTTCAAATTGACTAGCCCTAAAGTGAAAACACCAAACAAAAAATACAAGTTCAACTTGACTAGCCCTAAAGTAAAAATGCCAAAAAATACAAGTTTTTTGGCCATCCCTAAAGTAAAAAAACCAAAAAAAAAAACAAGTGCAACTTTTTTTAAGCTGATCCCATCACAAGAAGTAGAATAATCCTTAAGATGGGATCAGCCCAACACAAGTTAAACTGACTTACCAAAAAAATCTCATTCAAAATACTCATCATAATGAGTTTACCTCAAAATGCTCAACATAATGCTGTTCAATACGTGATAACCCTTTATATTAATAGAATTAATATATCAGCATAAGAACCCAAAGCCAAATGATGAAATTAAAATGATGTCTATAAATTAGAATAAAACTCAAGTTAGTATTTGAGGTGATCAACCCAACCAGATTTCAATCACCAACCGGATCCCAAATCCCACCCAAGAACTTATGTAAGTTCTCAGGTATTTGATTGAGGTATTCACTTCCTAAAATCAAAAAATAGTTAGCCAAAATTCTAATCTCATTAAAGGAAGCAAAACTCACCAAAGATAATCTTCTGTTTGAATCCTCAAATTCTTCATCTCCCTCCTTTGAAGAGGAATCCAATTCAAACAGCACAGAAACTAATGAACTTTCAGCCTCGTTGACTGAACTATGAAATTCAGATGAAGAGCAATCCGTGCACTAAAGAAATCATTTTCCCATCAGTTCATCAATCCCAAAAATAAACCATTAAAAAAAGAAAAGACTTACAATCTTCTGTCTTTTCTTCTTTTGTGCCCTTCTAATTCTCTTTTCCCGCTTAAGTTCATTTTAAACATGTTCAAATTTAGAAAAATCTTGCTGGGTATCTGTCAATTTTGGATGGCCTCTGCTTGATTGCAAGAATTTATGTTCAAGTCTTGGCTTTGATCAATAATCTTCTGTCTCCTTCATGAAGTGCTTCAACATCCCGCAATAATATTGTTCAGGATGAGCCAAGATCATTGCATTGAACATGTCATGTAAATCAGAATGGTTTAGCAGTTCATCAACATTGACCTTTAAAAATTCAAAAGGATCAAATACTAGTCAAGTAGGAATCATCATTCAAAAAGCATTTATCAAAAAGAATTAATCAAAAAGCATTAATCACAAAATGATTTGAACAATCCAAAAATCCAACTTAAACAAACTTACAGAACTAGAACTGCAACACCCATACCCCAACCTCTACTGAGGATGAACATCATCAGGCACAACAGATCCTCTTGACACTAGTAGGTTACCTATTTAGTGGGAACAGGGCAAACCCATATTCATCAAGTATGACTTGGCGCACACCTCCCCATCATGGTTCCACTTTAATCTCTCTAATTGATCCACAACAAGTTTGTTTGCCTGTAAAGACACCTTGTATCCCAATGGTAACAGTTCATTAGTAAGAACTATTCCAATCTTTCTTTGAGAGTTGCAAAGGGATTCCTGAGCCAATTTAATTTGATTGGACACTGTTCCCTCTAATTTTTGAAAAACATCAAACATTTTTCCCAAAGAATTTGCAAGGAATTGTTTTATATTAGCATGGGCCCCTTCAGCCCAAGATGTTGTTTTATTTCCAAAATCAGGGTTTTCCCAATTCCAAGCAATTAAAAAAATCTCTTTGATGCAGGAGATGTTATGATCCATATACTCAAGCAAATCCTCACAGTCTGCCTATGAAAAACTTTATAAAATTCATAATTGAAGCAACCCAAAACTAGGAAGATTAACAGTAGATGCAGTGATTTGGCACCTACTCTAAGTTCCACATCATTGAACTTTGCCTCCTCCTTGTTTTTTGAGGCCCCTTACTTAGCCCATGGAGACATAAAGCTTTGCAACCCTTCAATGTCATTATTAAAGCTCACTTTCAAGTTTTCTTGTATGTTTTTAGACAAGTGCCATTGAAAAACTGGCTTGTAGACTCAGGGAAAATGTTTTCTAGAGTACAGATCAAAGCTTTTTCACGGTATGTCAAAAAGACTTTGGGAAGTATCTCAGTATCATAAGAAACTCCTTTAGCACATTGAAAGACCAGATGTAGAACTCAAAAGTTTCTCTTTTTGCAAAAAAAAGAGCTTTTGTGACAGTTTTCTGGTTGGCTGTAATTTCTAAAAAATGCAATAGGAGGATGTTTTACTTATTTCTTTAATAATTAAAATCCATCATAGATATATGATGTAATTGGTTGCAAGGCTTTAATGACTCTGGGTGAGCCAAGCATAGGGCCTCCAATTGAGCCTCTCCACTGAATTTTGCTCAATCCACCCAACCTGAATCACCAAGTTGTTCAAAGAGGACCTCCATAAAACTTTTCCCCTTTAGTTCTGCTAGTGTAACCTGACGCTTAGTGTGATATATTTTTTGGTCATAAGTGTATTTGCCACCATTTATTTTGCTCAATTTTCTTTTCAGATGAAGTGTATTGAGCCCATCATTCATGCATTCTTTTAGATTGTCTAAGGCTACCCCAGAGATTCTCCTCAGGTGAGGATGCACTGAGGGGTGTGTAGATGGTTCATGGTTAGGTTGATCATTTATGTAGGAGATTTTTCACAAGGGGTCTGTCTTTGTGTGACTTTCACGGATTGAAAACTTGCACACAAACTTCCTTGGGTGAGTTTTCCTTGAACTTTTGGTGAGCAATTTCCCAGATTACAAACCATGTCTATCACAGCCTAAATCCACATATTTATCACGCTTTGAGTTGAAAAATTTCAAAGCGTAACCATGCTTCATTGTACATGTTTGACAATAGTTTTGTGCCTTTTCCCTAGTAGGAAAATATCTCACAGGAAGTGACACAAGTGGTTCTGTCATAGGTACACCATATTCAAATTTTCATAGTTCATTTTCCATTAAATTCAATCAGACAAAGACCAAAGTGACATAAAATGTTACTCACCACTAAAGGTCCTAAAGGTCATGTCTATTTTTGAAACATTCTGTTCCTCAATTTTCACCCTTGATGAGGATGCCATTGGGGCTTCCAATGTTTCATTACCAAAATCCTTTTTTCCCTCAGCTTTCATCAAGGAAATATCAATTGAGTCATTCATGCAGACATGTTAAAAAAAGGAGGGCTTTAAACTGTTCCCATAATGCTCAAAAAATGCAATGCTATTTCAGTATTCAATCCAACTTTCAAAGGAACAACTACAAATTTCAATCACTGTTTATTTGATAAAGATCAAGTTTAGTGGGAAGTTTGTTTGGATTTTCCTATAGTGTCACTTTGATTTCACTTGAATTTCACTTGATTTCACTTTAATTCACTTCAAATTCACTTTAGTGTCACTTGGGGATTGACAGTTGTGGTCCAAAAGTCCCAAATAGTATGTGTTGATCCCAAATTTGGTTTGATGGAACCCAAATGTGGTCTGGGGGTGCCAAAAACTTTGGCACAACCCCCCGGGGCGTGTATACCCCTGGCCACAAGTCAAAAGCGCTGTGAATGGGGGTAAAAAAACCAAAAACCCCGTTTACGGGGGGTTTAAAGCCACCTGGGGGTTGCCCCTGTTTGAGAAAACCCCTTGGATACGTTTCTTGGCCCGCACGCATGCTTTGGACGCATGTATGAGCCCCCACACATTGTGGTGACCAATTTGGGACACCTCATGTAAAGGGGAAATTTTTTAATTTTTTTTTATATTCTTTCATCCAAGTATCATCAAAAAAATAACTATCTCCTGTTACTTGGATGAAAGAATATAAAAAAAAATTAAAAAATTTCCCCTTTACATGAGGTGTCCCAAATTGGTCACCACAATTACTTTGGGCACTCTTCCTCTTTCCCTTCTTCCAAATTTTTCCTTTCCTAGGGGTCTAGGAAGGGCTCTCCAGGATACTCCAATCTTCAGACCCTCTATTCAACTCTTGCTTGTTATGTTGCATCCCAATTTTTTGGCCAAGCGCACAAGCCACCAATCATTTCCTCCCTCATTGGAAACAGAAAAAATGACAAAGACCACCCTTTCCAGTTTTCAACAGTCAACAATTCCCTCCCACCAATCTCATCTTCATCATTGGCATTGGCTTGTCATCATTGGCATCAGAAACAACAACAAAGACGGCTGCCAACCTCATCCTACAACACCCATGAGCCACTGACTAACAATTGGAATGTTGTCGTTGTTGTTCATCATCATTGTCCCATCTTTATCAACAATTCACCTGGCCTTTTCCCAAGTTGTTCATCCGAAGAACCAGCAAGCTATTGCTTGCAACCATCAGTTTTGTCCCCTATTACCCCTCATCAACTCTTCCTTGAATCTTCCCACCAGCATCATCCCAAGCCCATTGGTCCATTTGCGTGACTGCTGTCTCTGGGTTTCTTTCTGTCCCAATTGATCTCCATAAGCATCACATTCCCATCATTGGCTTTCTCGCGGCTGTCTTGCCAATTTGCTGACAGCCATTGATGGCGCCAATCAGCAACCTCTTGCACCCCGCTCATCTCACGTTCATCTGCTGCCCGCCATCATCCTTGACGCAGGGCTGGCTTCCTTTTCTAATCTGTCATCTTTTTTTTACATTTCATGATTTTCCTGTTGCAATCCTTTGTTGTTATTGTCATTACTATTATCTTCTAAAAGAAAAAAAAAAAAAAAAAAAAAAAAAAAAAAAAAAAAAAAAAAAAAAAAAAAAAAAAAAAAAAAAGAAAAGAAAAGAAATTCCTGCTCTCGTTTGTAGTTATCTCTTTTAAGTAGTCTACAGGGGCTCTTTCCAAAAAAGGGAGAGGTCTCCCCTGCCTTTTTGCCCCATCATCCATGAATCATTCATTATAATCAATCAATAAATCCCTGTGGCCCTTCCCCTTTATCTGAGAATCCTTATCCCGGGTATACCTTTTGATTTCCCCTTGATCTTTGAGCCTCCATACTCAAATCTTGATCTGTCCCTCTGTATCCTAGTCCATTATCACCAAACAATATCCTTGCTGGTTGAAGAAGAATTTATTTGATTTGATTCTTGAGTGTGTTATAACACTCTTGATCCCTTTTTTGACCATACTGGTCTTGATCATCCTTTGATTATCATCCTGGAACCAGTCATGTTTGACTGAGAGGTTTTTTTAAGCTTGAAAACTGGAATTTTAAACCTCCTTTTATTTACCTGCAGTTGAATTTTTCCATGCTACTCTTGAGTCCCTTGAGAAGTTTTGTGTTATTCTTGTTCAAATTTGTCATTTATTTGCTTGCAGAGCTTCATAAAACAAATTCCTTTGTTTTGTACAGCCACCCACATTTATCTGTTACCTTTCAAGCACTTGATTGCAGAGAGTTGGGCAGGTTTATTAAGAACCTGGAGGTTGGTGCAGATTGAGTTTATCTTTCCTAATATTCTGTTGACAACCAGAGCTATTAGCTTGTGGGTGTTTTTACATACAACTGCCTTGTTCTATTGAACTCTGAAAAAACTTACTTATTTTGTTCAAGTCTTTCCCTGAACCATCTTGCCTCAGATAGTGTTGTTTCATTGCTACTGAATACTTCCAAAATCATCCTTTCCATTGATTCCTCATTCATAAGGTTCTGTACCTTGATTCCAGTTACATTTAAATATTTTGTAACTCTCAGGAGGGAAGCCTAAACAGAACCTTTCTCCTCCACAGAACTGCCTGAGGCTTAGTACCATTTGGAGTCTTACATTTGGTCCCCCAGGCAGGAATTGAACCTGCAACCTTGGTATTTACAGTCCTGATATGTTTGGAATAAACTTTGAAATCCAATTTTCTTTTGTTTTCTCTCTGTTTCTCTTTTCCTAGGTCTGATCTGTGGAGGCAAATTATCCTAGAATGAAGCCCTCCCCATTGTGTACCGCTTTGGCAAAATTATTGTTGTTTTTCTTGAAACCCTACTCTTGCCACACTTGTGAGCCACTTTTGAATTCCACTCTTTGGATCCTCTAGGAACTCTGTTATTTAAAATGGCATCTTCTGGTACTCCCACCACCTCTTTTTGACCTAGGATGGTCAAGATCAAACCTCAGAACAAGAACTTAGGGCTCAACAGGGTAAATGTTGAATGGTTCTTGGACTCTTACAAAATTTCTGCTGAAGTGGATGGGGCAAGAAAATACAATATGGCATATCAGCTACAATTCTTTTTCTCCTCTGATTAATTCACGGAATTAATTGAGTTTTTCAATGGATTTGAATCCCATAACTGGAGGCTTCTGAGGGAAGCAATTTTGGCATATTGGGGGAAAATAGATATAGCCCAATTTACTTTTCAGGACTAGGATGACCTTGTATCTCAGTGGATCTCCAATTTTGGTGTCTCTTCAGCCTCTGACTATCAGTCTTTTGAGAAAGTCATTGGATCCAATCCAAAATTATCTTATCCAAAACAATCACATCAATACAGCAGATCAAGTTCAAGTGAAATTTTTCCAAACTTTGTTGCTAGCATTACAGGAAAGGATTATGGATTAATTTGTAAAATCTGGATCAATGATCACCACCAGGGATATTTAATTCAAGCTCCCTTTTTTCCTTGTCCTTAGGGGTACTGTGGATGAAGTTATGAAAGGTCAAACTGCTTTAACTTTTGAAAAGCCTAGAACCACTGAACCATTTCATGCTCCTTCTTTCAAAGAGTAAAAAAAAATTATGATTAAGATGGAGGCAGATCAAAGGCCTAAATCTGATCCTCAGTCCAACCAGTAATCTCCTATTATGGAAAAAATCACCAAAATACTACAAGCTATTGAGAGAAAAATTGATCAAAAGATTTCTTCTCTTGCTACTCCTAAACCCTCTAACTCTGTTCCTAAATCCTCTCTGGTCTGCTACTACTGTCATAGGGAAGGCCATGGAACTGGATGATGTCTTGAAATCCAGATGGATAAGGAGGAAAAGTTGGTGGAGCAGGAGGGGAACAACTTCTTTCTTCCTAATGGTGCTCTGATCCCTTTTGATACACCTTAACTTATCCATCATGTGGTGGCCTCTTATCAGCCACCACCTCCTATGAAGGCATCTTTGGCTTTTTTTGATTTCCAATCTTCTTGTGGTGCCCTTCAACCTTGGTACCCTTCAACCTTGGTGCCCTCCAGCCATCTCCTCCTCAAGTCTTGCTGGGGCTTATCAATCTGAGCTGGGTAGGAAACAACATGAGGAGCCCAAACCTCATAAAGCTCCTTCCTTGCCAACTTCAATTTTTTGAGAAGGTTAAACATTGATCTTCACCTGAGCCTCCTTCCTCCAATGTAGAAGACATGGGAGGTGGAAAGGGAGCCACTCATTGAAATTTTTCAAGATCACTCTGATACTCCTCCTTCATCCAAATTGACTCAACCTTCTGATCCCATCTTAGTTCCTGCTTCACCTGAACTTCATCCCTCCACCAATCCCAAAGTTTGTTTTGAGGGGGAAATCTCAAAGGATGACCCCAATGCTGTGGAAGGGGTATTAAAGAAAATTTCTGATCTCAAAATTCCTGATATATCTGTGACTGAACTACTGTTGATCTCTTCATCTGTTGCTTAAGGAATGAAGAAATGGGTCTCTTGTTGACATGTGGAGATTGGTCCTGAAAAATTTAAGGTCTCCTCTGGCACTTTGATGCAGGACTCTGGAGAAACACTTCCCTCCTCAGATTACAACATTTACTCCTGTCCTCTTGGTTTTCTCCCTTGTTATCTTGGTGATTCAGCTAAAACTGTTTCTCCTCTTGTGGATTCCTGTTCTCAGCTCAACTTAATTTTGGAAGCCATGGCCTGAAATCTAAACCTTAGTCCTAGGGTCAGCTTCAATTCTGATGTTTATGGGATAGGGAATCTTTTTAATTGGTTGGTATTGCTGAAGATATCCCAGTTAGAATTGGTTGAAATATTTTTGGAAATTTTAAAGTTTGGATCACTCATTTGGAAGGTCCTTTGATCTTGGGTCAACCCTTCTTGATAGATTTTGGTGCTACCCTGATGTTTTCTTATCAAGTTGGGGAGAGAATTCTCCTCCCTGATGCTGATGGTAGAAAAATTGAAGTTAATCTCTGTTCTTTGGATTCTGGTTGGTGGGAAAGAGATTTCCCTGGTCATCCTCCTAAATTGTCTCTAAAGGGGATGCAGAAGGATAATTCAAATTCCTCTCATTTTTTATGGGAATATTTGATCTTAATAATAGTTGTAGTTCTTCTCAGCCTCAGACTTCAACTCAAGGATAAACTCTCATCCCTGAGGCTTGTTTTTCATTCTTCTAATCATTTTTTTTCTGATCTGGAAATCATTAAAAATCAAAAACATATTAAAATAGAAAATTCCAAAAATATTTCTTTGCTCTCTGGATCTTTTGTGTCTTCTTTTCCTTGTACTCTTAGGTATGATCAATTTCTTCTTACTTCTGGTTTGAATCTCTGCAATGAGTATAAACTAGATCCTGATATCAATTCTATCCTTTGTGGTTTTGGTATGGAGAAATATGGTCTTCAGTGGAGGCAATTTGTGGTAGAAGTAAGTCCTCCCAGTTGTGCACCACTAGGGAGATCTTATACCATTGTTTTAAAAAACCTACCTAGTGCCACACATGTGAGAAACTTTTTATCTCCTGGTTCTCCCTTCATGGAAAAGGCACCCTTCAAGGATATTGCAGAACATTGGACGTGAAAATTTTGGAACTTGGTCTCAGTTTTTGTAGTCAAGTTTTGCTGGTTAAATCTTGGAGGAAACAAGAGTTTCTCTCTTTTTCTACCAAGTATAAATCAGTTGCAAAAAAGGTCCAAAAATTCAACCAGCCTATGCCTCTCAATCTCAATCCCCATCTCATGTGTCCTACCTTATCTTGTGATCCTTACTGTGGTCTATCTCAATCTCTTACTGGTCCCTTTGTTCCTCATGGATGGGTCACTGAAGAACTTCTGAAAGTTTTCAACTTTGGTCCAGATGTATGGCTTCTTCCTGATGAGTTAAATTTGATCAAAAATGTCTTATCTCCAAGGGAAAAATCTATTTCTTTCTGTGAAGAGGAGAGAGGTCTCTTGCAAGAATCCTATGGTCTTCCCTATATCATCCCTGTAGTTGAAAATGATCCTTGGAAAAATGAAAAGATTCCAATTTCTGCTGCTAAAGTCAATGAATTTATTTAATTTTTCCGCAAACAAGTTTGTACTGGTCTATATTAACAGTAAACTTCTATTTATTCCAGCCCTGTCTTCTGTGTACTCAAGAGTAATGGTGAACTGAGAATATTTCAGTATCTTCAACCTCTCAACAAATTTACTATTAAAGAATCTGTTATTCCTCCTGCCACTGAAGAATTTGTTGAATCTTTCTCTGGGAGAGATTGCTATGGTCTAGGAGAAATTATGGGTGTTTATGAAAAACAATTCTTACATCCTATCTCTTGCCCTCTCACTACTTTTGATACTCCTCTTGGTTGTTTTCAACTTAATTGATTGCCCCAGGGTGCCACTAATTCAGTTGCAGTATATCAGACTCAGATGATGTGGATCCTTCAGGATGAAATCCCTGATCATGCTGGTATCTGTATTGACAATTTAGCAATGAAAGGTCCAGTTTCTGAATATGATAATTAGCTCTTACCCTGGAATTCAGGAATTTATTCATTTCTCTGGGAATATGCTACTACTTTGTAAAGGATCCTGTTTTGAATGGAGTAGTCTGGCCTTACTGTCTCTGGATCCAAATTGGCTGCTTGTGTCCCTGCTCTGGAAATTAATGTTCATGTGTTCTGCAAGGAAGGAAGAAGGACGGCACAATGCAAATTCAACAAGATTGTCTATTGGCCCACTCCAATCAATCCTACTGAAGTTAGATGCTTCCTAGGCATTGTGACTTATGTTTGAATATTTATACCATCATTATCCAAAATCAGTGCACCCTTGCATTGTCTAAGCAGGAAAGATACTGAATGGATTGGGACCCAAGATTTTGAACATTTTTTTCAGTTGCTCAAAATGATTTCTGGTAAAGAAATAGTCTTGAAAAAGATCTCTTATGGACCTGGAGCTGGCAAGATTAATCTGGCTGTTGATTCTAGTTATCAATCTGTTGGCGCTGTTCTTACTCAGGAAGATGAAAATGGTTGGGACCATCCTGATCTTTATGAATTTTTGTTATTTTCAGATGTAGAATGCAGATATTCTCAGCCCAAACTGGAACTCTTTGGTTTGGCTCAAATGATGAAGAAGCTCCAAACCATCCTCTGGGTTCAAAATTTCAAATTAAAAGTCAATGCTTGATCCATCATTGAAATTATCAATGCTCCCAGCCTCCCAAATGCTCCTATGACTTGTTGGGTGGCTTTTATTCAGCTGTTCCCTTTTTTTATTGTTCATAGGCCTGGAAAATCTTTCACCATGCCTGATGTCCTATCCTGACATCCTATTGGAGATGAAAAATCTGAAATTGGAATGGAGTTCAATGAAGAAGAACCTTTGATCCAACCTTTCTTCTCCTTCTCCTCTCAGGAATTCTGGATTTCAGGCATGTTTCTGGATTAAACTAGAGCTGTAACTTTTAACTCTTCAAAAACCTCATGATCTCTACACTGAAGAATTTTGATCCCTTAAAAGAAAGTCATCTAATTTCTTTGTAAAAGGCTCTAGGCTTATGAAAAGAGGGAATAATTTTGCTCTTATTGTTGTTATTATCCCTTCTAAACAAGATTATTTCCTTGAAAGTCTCCATGAAGGCCTTGATCATTGTGGGGAATCTGAAACTTATCAACAATTATCCAAACAATTCTATTGGCCACCTCTGAAGAGATCTGTCACCCAATGGTGCACAAGTTGTGAACTTTGTCAAAAACAAGATCTTAGGGGTCCAGCTGAAATTAGTTATCCCACTGGAGATTCCACTGTCTTTTGGAGGATTGCTATGGATGTGGGTCATATTAAGGCAGGTGGTGCTAAGTACCTCATTGTGGCTAGGTAAAATTTTTCTTGATGGTTTGAAGCAAAATTTCTTAAGAATCTTAGCTCTGAATAAGTGGAAGACTTCCTCTATGAGACTTGGACAATGTGTTATGGCTTTTATCAATCTTACTTTACTGATGGTGGCTTTGAATTTGGTTGAGAGCTTGCAGAAATGATCCAATCTCTTCCTGGAAAACATAGAGTTGCTAATCCTTATTATCCTGAAGGCCAAGGAATGGTGGAACAAGGTCATGCTCCTTTGAAGGCTGCACTAGTTAAAATGGCTAGTGAAAGTGGCAAGAATTGTTGCAAATTCCTTCCTCTTGTTCTATTCTCTGATCAAATGTCAACCAAACCTACCACTGGCTACTCACCTTATGAAATCATCTTTGGTCAAAGGGAAGTTCTTCCTTTGGATCTCAAGATGGGATATTTCTTGGGTATCTCTTGGGAGAAGGTTTCTTCAAAAACTGATCTATTAGTTGCTAGATCCAAGCAGCTGGAGCAAAGTGAAGAAGTTTGTGATGAAAATTATCACAAGATGATTGAATCAAGAGAAAAATTGGTTCATTATTGGAAAGATAAGCACTCAAATCAAATTGGGGAGCCCTTAAATCCCGGTGATCTAGTTTTAGCTTATAATAAATCCTTGGAGGCCCAGTTGGGAAAGCTTTTCTCAAAAAGCTGGAATGGTCCTTATTGGGTTGTTTTTCAAGTTGGAGGTGGATCTTATTTTTTGGAAGAGCTGGATGGTACTCAGGTTGCCAGAAGCTTGTCTGCTGATCAAGTCAAGAATTTTCATTGTTGTGGAGCCAACTTATCTCAGAATTAAGTCCTCCCTATTGTGCATCACCAGGTTCATTTGATGCATTTTTGTTGTGAAACTCTACTGTATGCCACATACTTGAGGACCTGGAATGCCTTCTTTGTTTTATCTCTGCTGCTTCTAGGGCTCTATTGGATGTACCAATATATTTTTTAATTCTCCAATCACTCTCAAAATCAAGAAAGGGCCATTATTCTGTTTTAATTTTTTGTATTCCTCCTTTTCTTAACATCTTCAAATTAAAGATGCAGACTAGCAACAGTCTGTAAGTTGGGGAGAGATTTGGTGACCAATTTGGAACACCTCATGTAAAGGGAATTTTTTTTATTTTTTTTCATATTCTTTCATCCAACTATCATCAAAAAAAATTATCTCCTGTGTTACTATTGGAACTCTTCCTCTTTCCCTTCTCCCAAATTCTTCCTATCCTAGCAATCTAGGAAGGGTGCTCCAGGGTGCTCCAATTTTCAGACCCTCTGTTCAACTCTTCCTTTTTATCCTCACTACACAATTTTTTGGCCAAGCGCACAAGCCACCAATCATTTTCTCACTCCTCAGCTTGTCATCATTGGTATCAGCAACAATGACAAAGACCGCCCTTTCCAGTTGTGAACCATCTAAAATTCCCTCCAACTGATCTCATATTCATCATTGGCATCAGCAACAAAAAAAAAGACCGCCACCAGCCTCATCCTACAACATCCATCAGCCACTGACTAACAATTGGACCATTGTTATTGTTGGTCATCATCATTGTCGCATCTTTATCACCCAATCACCTGGCTGTTGCCAAAGTGTTTTGTCTGCAAAATCATTAAGCTATTGCTTGTGGCGGTGTGGTGTTGTTATATAGCCTCAGATTGGGAACCATGCCGCGGTTGGCGCGCTCATTGTGGCCCACTCCAGAATTGTAGACCCAAGAATGGAGCCGGCCTGACCAGGTTTGCAGGAAGCTAGTTTGGGAGGATAGAGTGGGGTTGTTAGAGCTATAGGAGCAGGGCTATAGGGCCGGGAAGGAAATCATGCGGCGCACCGGGTGGATAAAAACAATGCAGGGGGCTCCAACTAGGGCCCAGCAGAGGGCCACCTCATGAGAAGGACAAAACGGGTGTTTTTAACAGTAGGCAGGCTTGAGAATGGTTGTGGTATGGGAAAGGGTTAGGGTTTCTAGGGTTTCTTTTCTATTTATTTTTGCGCTTGTACTTAGGATAGGGTTGAGAGGGTGGCTATAAATTCTGTTCTCTCAACCCCAGCTTGTAGGAAACCCATACACACATGGATGGATGGATGGACGGTGAAGGTTATGGAAAGGAAATGAAATTCATCTCTCTCTCTATATCTCTCTCTCTCTCTATATATATATATATATATATATATATATATATATATATCTTTACTGTAGCATCCTTATCCTTACAGATGCTAGGACCATTGATTCTGGAAATCAAGGACAACTAGGAGATTATCTCTTTCTTACTTTCCACAGCGGTAAGTGTTGTCCCCTGTCACCCATCATCAACTCTTCCTCAAATCTTCCCACCAGAGTCATCCCAAGACAATTTGTCCATCTGTCATAACCAAATTGACTCAGTCTCCTCCAGCTTACTCAGCCCTCAGTCAACCTCAGCCCAGCTCAATCACACTCCACTACTGAACATCCTGAAGTATCTCCCTGCATATCCTGCAGCCTTTAGGTAATCTCCCAGGCACACCCTCTACCCCTCTATGGCTTGGTGCATCCTCATCTCTCCTTCAAACCCTATCTAGCATGAGAAGTACATGAAGTAAAACCATAGTACATACTCCTTGCTGGACAACCCATACTCCAGCTCAGTACATGACCTTCCTGGACAGGCCCATTACTCAATCTGTCAATCTGCAACCTTCAACCCAATTGGTCCACATGTAATTCCATGGACCTCCCAACCCAGCACCAGCCATCCAATCCTCAAAGCCTCCTCTCAGCTCTCACATATACTGGGCACTCCTCTCCCCTTGGACTAATTCCCCCAAGGAATTAGTATACTACTTCTTATTGGTTAGCCCCTCATCCAATAGGTGTCATCTCAGCACAATAAAGCCAATCAGCCTACCTTACTCACCTCACCTATCCCTCTGGTGTTACTCTTACAGGATTCCCTCATCAGATCCTTCAGAGCCTTACTCCTGGACTCATCTCCTCATCCTTGTCTTTACTTTACATCCCCTCCTCATTTGCAATCAACCTCTTATCTCTATCCTGAGTTCTGTGAGCAGTAGTGCCTGTGCCATCAGCCCCTTGCACGCCAGGGGCAGTTGTGACATTATACTAATTCCTTCCCCTCAATTACTACCCACCTCTATATCCCAATAGAATCATTTCATCCCCTGGATAACACTACCTACAATATTTGTGGGCGTGCGTGGTATAGAGCTAAACAGTGTGTGGCCTCCACGTTTCCAAAGGTACACCCTGCGGAATTTATCTGCCTCAACCCCTCTCCTGGATTTGGCCCACAATCAACACTTCAACTTTGACCTTCAACTTTGACACTTTGACTTCAACCTTTGACTTCAACCTTCAACTTTGACACTTTGACTTCAACCTTTGACTTTGACCTTCAACTTTGACACTTTGACTTCAACCTTTGACTTCGACCTTCAACTTCAACACTTTGACTTTGACCTTTGACTTTGACCTTTGACTTTGACACTTCGACTTCAACCTTTGACTTTGACACTTTGACTTTGACCTTTGACTTTGACCTTTGACTTTGAACTTCAAATTCAACACTTCAACTGTTGACGGAACCCTTGTACAAGTTCAAGAAATATTTTCTGCGGCCAAATTTTCTCCCTCATTTTCTCCGGGTATTCTTCTTGGGTCACTCTCCTACGGCATACTTGGAAAACATGCCTCCTCAACGTGCACGACCTTCCATCATCACCAGTCCACCTCTTACCAGGGCCTCCCGAGGACGTGGTTCTACCATAGAAATGCAAGACCACAATCAATCTACTCCTCAAGCCCGTGGACAAGGGAGGACCTTTTTCAACCTCCCTGCACCAGCTTCCAACACCATGGACACTGGTATCCTTCCTCCAGCTCCTCCAAGAGCTTCTCTGTCCCCTACTCCTCCTGTTGTCAGACCATTTATTAATTTAGTGATTGGTCAATATCCCCAAGCAGGTTATGGATTGGACTCCCCATTGTACAATCCCAGTCTAATCCCTCTCCCTGAGGATGTGCAAGAGGAGGAAGAAAGCAAGGACTCAGGGTTCAACTCAAGGATCCTTAGCAATCTTAACTCACCAACCTCTGGACCTCAGGAAGAAGCCCCCCTACCTTCCGCTTCAACTGCAACCCCAGCTCCTTCAGTTCAAACTCCTCAACCTACCACTGTGGACCCTACTCTCCTAGCCTTGCTTCAAACCATGACTTCAGCAGTGGCCAAACTCTCTCAACCCCCAACAACTAGTACCTTGTACTCAGGAACCTTCAAAGCCCCATTGATGAATCCGCCAGACAAATTTGAAGGCAATAACCCTACCAAGCTCAGGCCCTTCCTACAAGCTTGTGAACTCATCTTTGCAAATGACAAAGGGACCTTCCCTGTGGATCGAAGGAAAGTTCTGTTTGCTGTCTCCTACCTCACTGGGAACGCAAACCGTTGGATTCAACCCTACTTGGCCCACCTCACCAATCAAGAGCCCTCATTCCTACTCAACTCCTGGCAACACTTCACGGAACAACTTCATACTCTTTTTGGCAATTGTCTGGAAACGGCCAAGGCAGAGAAGGAACTTGCAAACTTGAAGATGAAGGACTCTGGCTATGCCTTGACCCACATTACAGAATTCTGTTCCCTTATGACAAAAGTCTCTGGATGGGGGGATAGAGCCTTCTACTTCCATTTTCGCCAAAGCCTCCCGGCCCAACTTCTGGATCAATTAGCTGGCTATGATGGTTCTGTAGACACCCTTCAAGGCCTTATGGATGTAGTGTTGGACTATGATACCAGGTACCATGAACAAGTCAAGGAGAAGTCTTCCCATCCAAGCCACTCTAAACAGCAAAATTCCTCTCAATCCCAAGCCAATTCTTTCCAGTCTGACAAGGGAAAGGGTAAGGCCAAGAAGAAAGACAAATCTGCAAAGAAACAATTCTCTCAGACCAAGCCCACCTTGGACCTAGGTCCTGATGGCAAGCTCAAGGCTGAAGAAAAGGCAAGAAGGTAGAAGGAGGGACTGTGTAAGTATTGTGCAGGGAAGCACAAGACAGAAGACTGCAAAAAGAAGCCTGCCTCTAATACCAATTCCTCCTCCACCCCCAAGCCAAAAAACAATTAGGTGGTTTTCCTGCTGTACTCCAGGATTATCACCCCACTGACATTAGGGTACAAAAGATACAAAAAGACTACTCTGACCCACTTTCCAAAGGCTTACGTTTTATTCTCTTTCACCAGGACTTGAGTTATAGTGTTTTGATCAATTCAGGTGCCACTCAATCTGTAATGGCTCACACCATGGTTCTAAAGTTTTCATTGCAGCCCATACCTCTGGGCAAACCTATTCCTCTTTTCAATTTTAGTCCAAATGAGTCACCCTCTCAACTAATCTCCCACAAGGCAACTTGGGTGGTTTCTCTTCCTTCTTTTCCTAGCTTTGAATGGGAATTCCTCCTTGTGGACGCACCATTCTCAGAAGACCTCATCCTGGGGATTGACTTTATTCCTCACTGGAATCCTGAAGTTAACTGGAGAATGGTGCTGATCACCCCAAGACACCAGCCCACTGACGATTTTTCTTCCCAATCCTTTGAACTCAACATGGCCAACCTACCTTCAACTGGTTCCGCTCGCACTCTTCCTCTGGCACTGCAGTCCATTGCACTCCCCTTCACTTCAGAAACCTTGCATCCTCAACACCCCATCCAATTTCCATTGAGTTCAACGAATTCCCACCTTGCTTGGATATTCATTGATCCCCTGGCCATTCCTCTGGAGGAGGAACCTAGGGATTCATCCTTGCATATCATGCAATTGGTGACCTCTTCTAACATTTCTGCTACTCCCCACAAGAACGCTTCAGCTGATTGGGACAAGTTTGACATTGACAAAGACCCTGAAGAAATAGAAACCGTGTTGGAGAAAGTTCCTGCTGATTAACATTCTTTCCTAGATGTTTTCTCCAAGGTTAAAGCAGATCAACTTCCTCCTCACCGCGCTTACAATCAACACATCAAACTGGAAGGCCCACTCCCTCCAGTTGGGCCCATCTATTCACTATCTCAAAGTGAAAAGGAAACCCTTCAGGCCTACATAGCAGAGAATGTAGAGAAAGGTTTCATCCGCTCCAGCACTTCAAGCACTGGGGCACCTGTCCTTTTTGTTAAAAAGAGGGATGGGAGTTTGCGGTTGTGTGTTGACTACCGCAAGCTTAACGCTGTCACCAAGAAAAACCGTTAACCTCTTCCTCCAATGACTTTCTTACTGACTGTCTTCTCAGGTTCTTGCATCTTCACCAAAATTTACCTCAGAGGCGCCTACAATCTATTGCGCATCAAGGAAGGAGACAAACACCTAACAGAATTCAGATCTCAGTTTGGAAGCTATGAATACCTGGTCATGCCCTTTGGACTGACCAATGCCCCAGCTTCTTTCCAAAATCTTATAAATGACATTCTTGCTGATCTCCTCACAATTTATGTGGTGGTTTACCTTGACGATATTCTGGTTTTCTCAAAAAACTTACAGGAACACATCCCTCAAGTGTTTGAAGTACTGACCAGACTCAGAAAACACAAGTTATATGCAAAAGCCTCCAAGTGCGACTTCCATGCACCCTCTGTGGACTATCTGGGCTACGTGATCTCAGGGGATGGGATCTTTATGGACAACAACAAAGTCAAGACCATCCTTACCTGGCCAAATCCTACAAACAGAAAGGTTTTACAGTCTTTCCTTGGGTTTGCTAACTTCTATCGCAGGTTCATAAAGAACTACTCCAAACAGGTCTCTCACCTCACCTCTATTGCTGGAAACAGCTCCCCTTTCAACCTCACTCCTGAAGCCTTGCAACAATTTGAAAACATCAAGCAAGCCTTTACCCAAGCTCCAGTCCTTCGCCATTTTGATCACCTTCTGAGAACCTATGTTGAGACTGATGCCAGTGACTATGCCCTGGGAGCGGTCCTACACCAGGTTACTGCTGATAACACTAAACACCCTATTGCCTTTGACAGCAGAAAAATGTCCAGTGCTGAACTCAACTATGAAATCCATGACAAAGAGCTCCTTGCCATTGTTTTTGCCCTCCAGCAATGGAGGTCCTACCTCTTGAGCGTTACTGACCCTTTTGAAGTGCTAACTGATCATTCCTCTTTGAACTATTTTATGTCTTCCAAGGTCTTTACTAGAAGACAAGCCCGTTGGGCAGAATTCCTCTCTGAATTCAATTTTCTGATCACTTACAGGCCTGGAAAACTCTCAACCATCCCAGATATCCTGTCACGTTGGGACAACGTGTATTCAGGGGGGGGAACGCCATATTCTGAAAAGAATCCTGGAAATTTTCAACAGCTTCTGAAACAAGATGAAGTTGAAGCTTCTAAACTCTTTTTTATTTCTGCTAATAAACTTGAAAATCAACTGAGTGAATTGACTTCTGGTCAACAAGATGACAAGTTATTTCAGGGAATCATTAAAAGATTGAATAAGAATGAAGAAGTAAATGATTACTCCTTAGACACCTTTAGTGGCTTACTCCTGATCCAGGGTAAAGTGGTCATACCTGACCAAGCTAACCATCTTAAACAAAAAATACTCTATCAAAGACATGATTCTCCTCTTGCAGGTCACCCTGGCCAACAGAAGACCTTCAACCTCATCAAGAGATCCTTCTCCTGGAATGGAATGTCAAAGGATGTCAAGAACTACGTTTCAGCCTGCTACCTTTGCAACAGGAACAAGGCAAGGCATGAAAAGAAACTAGGACTTCTCAAACCTCTTCCAATCCCCAATGGCCCTTGGACCTCTCTTTCTATGGACTTCATCTCTCAACTCCCTCTCTCCAATGGATTTGACTCTATCCTTGTTGTGGTGGACCGTTTCTCTAAGATGGCCCTCTTCATTAAAACAACTGGTACACTGACTGCAGTAGAACTTGCTAACCTTTTCATCAGTCATGTTTTCTCCAAACATGGCCTACCTGCTGACATCATAAGTGACCAAGGTTCCCTATTCATCTCTTCTTTCTGGCAAAAACTTTGTGAAAAACTACAGATACAAAGGAATCTCTCCACAGCCTACCACCCTGAAACAGATGGCCAAACTGAAAGAATCAATGAAGTACTAGAACAATACCTCAGAATGTATATCAGTTACCATCAGGACAACTGGGATACTTGGCTTCCCTTGGAAGAATTCTCTTACAACAACAGTGTCCACACTTCTACCCAGCAATCACCCTTCTTTACCCTCTATGGAAGGCACCCAAGCTTTGACTTCCTGCATGTGTTGGACAACCAACCTGCCAGTCACTACCTGGACCAGATTCAGAAGAACCAGATTCAATTAAAGAAAGAATTAAAAGAGTCTATGGATAAGTATAAGCACTATGCTGACCGTAATAGAAAAGACATTCCAAAAGGTATTGCTCCTGGGAATAAAGTTTGGTTATCTGGAAAGAATATCAATACTAACAGACCTTCCAAGAAGCTCTCTGAGCGTTGGTTGGGTCCTTTTCTCATTATTGAATGTATAGGATCTCATGCTTTCAAACTCCAACTCCCTGATCAATGGTCTTCCATCCATCCCGTTTTCCACACTTCCCTTCTCAGACCCTACGCCTCAGACCCAGACTCTCCTAACCACCATTCACCCCCAGAACCAGTGGAGATTGATGGCCAGGAAGAGTGGGAAGTTTCTCAGATCCTGGACTCCAAGATTAGACGTGGCAAACTCCTCTATTTAGTCAAATGGAAAGGTTTTTTAGAAGACTCTGAAAGAACCTCATGGGAACCAGTAGCCAATCTCACCAACTGTTCAGACCTCCTCCACAACTTCCACGCACTTTATCCTTCCAAACCCAAACCCTCATAATCGCCATTCTGGTTCCCCAATCAACTCCATCCATTTCCTTGTGCTTCCTCCATAATTCAAAAAAAATTTCACTCCCACTCTCCCAAAACAATAAACCAAATCAAACCTATCTCCATTTCATCCATCTACATCCAAAAAATTAAAAGAAAACAAACAAATTTTCCATCTACCACTCCCTTTCAATCTTATCAATCAAATCAGTAATTTTAGCTACCCAAACACTAGCCAATTTTATCTTCCTTCCCTCATATTCCTCCTTATCTTTAGCAGTAGCTCCCAACTCATATGTTACACCAGAAAAAGATAAAAAATCCTCTAGCTCTGCCAACACTTCCTTTTTTTCCTCCTTCTTCTCCTTCTTCTTCTCCACTTCTGCCCCATTATTCAAAATCCACCCAAAAATGGCATTGCTCCTGGAATCCTTTGAAAACCTCCCAAGACGTCTTTCAATCTCCTTCAAGTCCCCAACTGGATCATCTTCAATAGCATCCATGGGTCCAACTACTTTTCCTCCAGAGCAAGCATAAAAACCAATATCCCCCTGGGTCACTTTCTTATATCCACCTATCACTCCATCCTCAGCCAGTAACCTCCCGACCAACTCTCCAACAGACTGAAGGCCGGGGGAATCATCCTCCAATTCTATAACTTCCTTACCCTTTCCCTTACCCTGCTCCACTCCACCTCCTTCCCTTTCCATGTTTCCTGTTTCTTCTTCTTCTTCATCCTCTTCTTCTTCCTCTTCTTCTTCCTCTTCCTCTTCTTCATCATTGTCAGGCTCTCCGGGAGCATCTTCATCCTTGTCTTCCTCTTGTCCCGCTTTGACGCCCTCCTTGACTTTGACTTTGACGGGTTTGACTTTGACTTTGATAGGGGCGGCGGCGGCGTTCCCGGTGGTTCAAACCACTTTCAAATTTCGAATTTTGACGTCTCTTTGACGCTTCAAAGCCTCTTCAATCCCCTCTCCGCTACCTCCCCCATGCTTTGACCGGATCACCACCGCTTTGACCGCCCTTCTACGTGGCTCATTCACCTTGACCACCTCGCGTCGAACTTCAACGGGTTCGACCCCGGGCCTTCAAACCTTGGCCGTTTCAACCTTCAACCATTGAAGTTTGACGGCACCAACCTTCAATTGTCGAACTTTGACAGGTTTGACCTTTGATGGATTCGATTTGACCTTTTTGAACTTTGATTGGTTTGACCACCTTTTGGCTTGCTTTGACCGCTTCAACGGTGGTTCAACCGTCTTTGACCGGGCAGGCCTGGCTTTGACAAAGGTTTGATTGACCCCCTATGCACTCGGAATCCGCAATCAAACTAATCAAAGATGCATAAGGGGTCCCCCAACGCACGTCCATTGTGTTCAAACTGGTCGCTCCCTTCTTCAACGTACCGTCCGATGCCAGCTGTCCCTTCCTCCTCAATTCTGTTCGGCGCCTCTCCAGTCTTTTCATCTTCTCCTTCAGCGCCTCCACTACAATAGTAAAATCACGGCTGGAGTCAGCCTATCTAAACGACAAAAAAAAAAGAGAGAGAGAAAAATTCACCGTCTGAAGCCCCTACCCTACTCTCCACGCCTAGCGACACGCTCGAATTGTCCGGCGCCTCCTTCACTTTGAAGTTGGGACACAACTTTTCCTTCACCCAAACAACAGTTCCTAGTACTTTTCTTCCGGCGTCATGAGTTCCAGAACAGGGTCTTTTGTATTGTTGAAAATACTTGCACTTCCCAGACTTGGGAGTGATCCTGGTGATGCACATCTTGTCAGTCTCTGCACACCGGGAACAAGGAAGGAAATACTGGTTGACAGGGTGATAACCGTTGGTGACTTCCATACTGAATGAGGGGGTGGAAGATCTACTGTAAGGGGAAAGGGATGGACAGGTATCAGGTGGCAATGGTGATAGATATGGTGGGGGAAAAGATAGTTCAGTCATCTTGAAGATCTCAAAATACTCTCACCTCTTCTTATGGGTATCAGGAGCTACCCCTTCCTCTTCTGGGGGGGTACTGTCATAACCAAATTGACTCAGTCTCCTCCAGCTTACTCAGCCCTCAGTCAACCTCAGCCCAGCTCAATCACACTCCACTACTGAACATCCTGAAGTATCTCCCTGCATATCCTGCAGCCTTTAGGTAATCTCCCAGGCACACCCTCTACCCCTCTATGGCTTGGTGCATCCTCATCTCTCCTTCAAACCCTATCTAGCATGAGAAGTACATACAGTAAAACCATAGTACATACTCCTTGCTGGACAACCCATACTCCAGCTCAGTACATGACCTTCCTGGACAGGCCCATTACTCAATCTGTCAATCTGCAACCTTCAACCCAATTGGTCCACATGTAATTCCATGGACCTCCCAACCCAGCACCAGTCATCCAATCCTCAAAGCCTCCTCTCAGCTCTCACATATACTGGGCACTCCTCTCCCCTTGGACTAATTCCCCCAAGGAATTAGTATACTACTTCTTATTGGTTAGCCCCTCATCCAATAGGTGTCATCTCAGCACAATAAAGCCAATCAGCCTACCTTACTCACCTCACCTATCCCTCTGGTGTTACTCTTACAGGATTCCCTCATCAGATCCTTCAGAGCCTTACTCCTGGACTCATCTCCTCATCCTTGTCTTTACTTTACATCCCCTCCTCATTTGCAATCAACCTCTTATCTCTATCCTGAGTTCTGTGAGCAGTAGTGCCTGTGCCATCAGCCCCTTGCACGCCAGGGGCAGTTGTGACACCATCTTCACGCTGCTGTTGCTGGGTTTCTTCCTGTGGTGGCTCTTTGGCTATTGCAATTGCTCTCCATCAACATCATCTTCCAAAAATTGGTGTTGTTGCAGCCGTCTTGCCAATTTGCCAAAAGCCATTGATGGCGCCCATCAGCAACTGCTGGCACCCCGCTCCTCTCACATGCATCTGCTCCCCGCCGTCATCCTTGACGCGGGGCTGGTTTTGTTTTCTTATATCTCATCTTTTTTTTACATGTCACAATTTTTCTGTTGCCATCACTTGTTGTTATTGTCATTGCTATTATCTCAATATATATATATATATATATATATCTGCTCTCATTTGTATTTATCTCTTTAAAGTATTCTACAGGGCCTCTTGCCCATAAAAGGAGTGGATCTCCCTGCATTTTTCCCCCATTATCCATGAATCATCCATTATAATCAATCAATAAATCCATGGGGCCCTTCCCCTTTATCTGAGCATCCTTATCCTGGGTATATCTTTTGATTTCCCCTTGATCTTTGAGACTCCATACTCAAATCTTTATCCTTCCTTCTGTGGCCTTTTATGCTATCACCAACCAATAGCCTTTCTGGTTGAAGAAGAATTCATTTGATTGAATTCTTGAGTGTTTTATACCACTCATGAGCACTTTTTAAACCATACTAGTCTTGATCATTCTTTGATTATCATTCTGGAACCAGTTGCGTTTAATGAGAGGTTTCTTTAAGCTTGAAACCTGGAGTTTTAAACCTCCCTTTATTTACCTAAAGTTGAATTTTTCCACGCTAATCTTGAGTCCCTTGAGAAGTGTTGGGTTATTCTTGTTCAAATTTGTCATTGCTTTGCTTATAGAGCTTCATAAAATAAATTGCTTTGTTTTTCACATCCACCCAAAGTTTTCTGGTAACCTTCCAGCGCTTGATTGCAGAGAGTTTGGCAGTTTCATTAAGAACCTGGAGGTTGGTTGGGATTGAGTTGATTTTGCCTGATATTCTTCTGACAACCAGAGTTATTAGCTTGTGGGTTTTGTTACTTAAAACTGCCTTGTTCTATTGAAATCTGAGAAAAATTAAACTTTTTTTTTCAAGTCTTTTCCCACACCATGTTGGCTCAGATAGTGTTCTTCCATTGCTACCAAATACTTTAAAACTCATCCTTTTCATTGATTCCTCATTCATAAGTTTTGGGGCCTTGATTCTGGTTAAATTTAAATATTTTTTTAATTCTCAGGAGGGAAGCCTAAAAAGCACCTTTCCTCTCCACAGAACTGCCTGCGTCTCAGCACTGTTTAGAGTCTTACAGAATCCATTGGGCCTTGTAGGGCCCCACACACCTCCCACACAACTGGGAGTCATGAATTCATAATAACCCTCAAGATAATTCTTATAAAGGAATAAAAAAAGAAAATAGATAATATTGGAAAAAATATGGAATAATGTAGGTGAGAATCATGGATTGTAACTTTTTTGGTTGAGAATTAATTTCACAAATCAATTTCAAAAAATGAGTATATATGCCTGAACTAGGCTTTAGATACTACATACTAGTGACAAATAATTTTTATATTTTAAGTCCTTTTAAGATGATAATATATTTATCAATATAATATATTATAATCAACTGTTTATGAGATAAACCAAAATTGAGATTGGGATACTGTTCTGATTAATTTCCTTGAATAAATTGAGAAAAAAAGATATTAGGGTTTATCAGAGTTGAAATTTAAAAAATTTAAATAGCTTCTTTCAGGAAAAATATCAATTTTCCAGAAAATATGTTTTTATAAAAATTTAATCAATTTTTTTAACTGAATACAATTAAATTTTTAAAAAAAGGAAGGATAGGCCTGAAATCAGCCATTTAATTTTTTTGAAAACTTTAACTCTGATACGCCCTATTATGTTTATTTTTAAGAAGAAGTGAAACAAAACTGCACTTGAAATAATTGATCAAATATAACACTATAATTTTGATAAAATATTTCTCTAAAGAAGCTTTGAAAGAGAATGAAAATTCATTAAAAAATTGGTAACAGCTTTATGAAAAATGAATAAAATTGTTCTTTCCAGCAGATCAACAGGATTTTCATAGATGAATAAAAGAATCATGAAAAAATCTATATTATTCATGAATTAAATGTCAAGTTTCTTAAAATTCAAAACATGATGAAAAATACCATCATCATTCACCATGAAAAATTTGATATCATTTGCTAGAAAGTTCCATCAAGGAATCTATGGTTGAAGCTTTCTTCATTCTTTTCATCTTTCTACTTAACACAGATAAACCTTTCAAAGTAGAAAAAATAAATAAAAATTAAAAAAAATAATTAATTAAAACTAAAGGAGTAGAAAATACATAGATATTATATCAGAAATGGATTCTCCACCCAGAATTAGGTAGGGTCACTCACTGAACCCACCCATGAAATATTACTTCTTCATATTTTAGATAATTAAATAAAAAATAACCAAAAGGCCAAGGCACTACTACAGCACTTTTTTGGCCATTTCAATATTTTACACACATTGTCACGTATAGGTTTAACCCCCAAAATTCAGTCAAAACTGAGGTGTTGTGTATATGCTAAAAGGTGGAAGCATAAATTTGTTTTTTCACAATTCCCGTGTACATCCCCGCATCCCTACAGAGTTCCTGCGCATCTGCCTTACTCTTTACACATCAGATTCCCTCATGAAGAATTCCTGCACATAGAAGATCCTGCCACGCACGCAGAATATCCGACCCTGTGCGCATATGAATTAACTGATCCCTTCATCAGGATCTGTTGTGGTCAAATTAAAAATAGGTAATCCACTAACAGCTAAAAAGTAGAAGGATAAACCATTCATATATAATATAATGACATAGGCATGAAAAATAATATAATAAATTAAAAACTTGAATAAAATTATTATATAATAAACTTTAAATAATTTTCAATTAATAAAGAAATATTGAAGAACCACCACAACACAAGCTGATCCAGATCTTTTAGGATCACAAAACATATCAAGGAGTGATCATAAAATTTATTAAGAATTATCAACATGCTCAGAAGGTGATGGAAAATAATCAAAAGTTGAATTCTGATTATTTTAGTCCAAAACTAATAGTAAAAATGAAGGATACGTGCAGAATGAGCAAAATGATGAATTAAAACATCAACAGATCCTGCAGCTAAAAAACATGCAGAAATCCAGCAGATCTGAGATCAGCTGATTGAAAGAAACTTGATGACGTGCAAATACTGCCCTGGATGGCTTACTAGAATTGAAAGTTTAGCCTTAACACACTTCCATGCCCTGAGCAGGCTCCCTTTCACCCCAAAAAGTTATTTATACAGTCCTTCTTTTGACTATTGTTCCCCATTTTACCAAAAATTTATTTATTATCAATCAGAAACCATTTCATTGTTGATCAAGTGCTTATAAAGAGATAAGCAAGTGATTTATGACTTTAGTCTGAATTATTATTATTATTTCTAAAACCCATCACCCTGATCCATTGAAGTTTAGTCAAGCAATCAAACCCATCTGCTCTGAAACCCTTTATCTGAATCTGTGAAAGATTTCTATGAATTATTGCTAAAAGTGAGTTTTTTCCTTCCTGCCTTGGCCTGAGTTCTTTTTTCCTGGCCATCCTAGCTGGATTAGTCCTAAAAAGGCACCCACCATTATTCCAAGGTTTTCAAACTGACCCGGGAGGCCCCTTGAAGAGAGTTTGCTTGTCAGTAAAGATCCCCAGTAGTATAATAATGTGGGCCCCCTTTTATAACATATTGAAACCCCTTTTACCAAACCATTTAAACCTTGCACTAGCTCTTAAAATATTAATTTTTTGAAATTTTTACGTGTTTATTTTGGGGAATATTATTATTAAATTATTCTATTGCTCTATTTAGCTAAAGGACTGCAAGTTTCCTGGTATCAGAGAGCTGAAAATTCTTTACCTGGAGCTATCTCTATTCTTCAATCAAGTTTTTTGTGCACAGTCACAGTGCATTTAAGCTTGGTTAAAGTTTGAAATGAAGTTGGTTGTAGTTTTTCCTGAGCTTGCTAATGGATCTGGGCTGAGATCCTTGAGGGAATTCCTAGAAAGTGCAATCAGAGCTTTTGTGGAAATTAAACAAAAATTTGTGAAAATTTATTGAGAATTTGGTTTAAACATATTTCAAAGTAGCTTTTATAATGGGAGAAATACTCACAAAATAAACCAAAATAATGAATAAAAATCCCGCAAATTTCAGTGAATATTCAGGTTTAAAAATATTCAAAGCTTCCTAAAAAAGTGTAAGAATTTTTTTTTTTTTTAAAAAAAAAAAAAAAAAAAACAAAGTTCATAAAGGTTTTATCTGAAAATTTTTGAAAAATATCAAAACAAAATGAAGAAATTTCATGGTTAAATTACCTAAGGCCAAGGAAGCTGACAATGACTGAGGACAAAACAAATGGAAGAAGTAAAATCAAGGTGAAGAACAACTGGATAGAAAGAGTCTCAGCAAGTGGGATTAAAATATTTGGCAGTCTGAAGACTGAGTTTCACCAGGCAGGAACTAAAATTATGAGGATGAGGCTAGATGTAGGTAATTGAAAGGTGAAATTTTTCAGGAACAAATGGTGATATTTGGAAGATTAGAGTTGAGACAAACATGGTTTTCTGAGAGGTAGACAAAAGAAAGTCAAGATAATGAAAAGGGAGTGAAGATGATGTTTTTTCTGAGGTAGGACTGGATGGCTGAGGTCTTGCTGAGGTGTTTTCCATGAGGTTGAGAGATGAGATGTGCCTCAGTTGAGGACTGTAGCTGTAGTCCTCTTTGCAGTTTATTGCATGCATGTGGGAGCCCAAAGAGAGTGGGAGAATAATCCCAACCAAAAAATTGAAATAAAATAACTTTATCAATCCTTTTTTAAAATAAATCAATAAAAAATCAAAAACAGGTTTGAAGCAGCTTGTGAAATGGAAAGAAAAAAATCATAGAAAAACCAATAAAAAAGTCAATTTTAAATCAAAAAAAAAAAATATATATATATAAAGCTTTCTGGAAACTGCTTTGAAGAAGGATTGAAGGAAAATAAATAATGGTGAAAGAATTCATGAATGATTTGAATAAAAAAAATGAAAATATAATGTGGGGATTCTTCAAAGCAACTCTAAAGCTCAATATAAAATTATAATAAATCAATGAAAATTTTTTGATAATGGTTTGAAAATTTCATGAAATCTTATCCAAATAATCTTTCAAAAATAATCAGGATAATAATGAAATATTTGTCAAAATTATATAAGAAACAGGTTTTGGATAGAAAGAAATATTAAAGGAATATCAATAGTAATTTTAAAAAAGATTAAATTATTATTTTTGGAAAGAAGTTTAAAATATGAATGAAAGAAAAATAAAAATCAATGAAATTTTCTAAGAAAAGTAGTTAGATATCAAAATACAAATAATTGATTTTTTTCCAAATCTTGAATTTATATTGGAGGCTTCCTTAAAAATTTTCAAATTGAATGCTTAATGATTTATAAGGCATTATTTTTCTCATTCCCCAAATACTTAAAATAATTCAGTTTTTACACTGGAGGGACATAGTCAACTTTCTCTCTTTTCCTTGAACTCCCACCAATTTTTTACTTTTTAATTTGAGCATCATTAGCACTAAAGTTGTGTAAATTTCAGATGATGGTCCCCAAAAAATACTTATCAGGATTTTTGCATGGTTTTAAAGCACTTCAAATTCCATTCAAAAATAAAGAAAATTTATTTTCTCACACCCCTAATCTCCAAACTGACACAGTTTTGATGTCCTGGGGATGAAATCTGTGCATTCCAAAGCCCACAAATTCACTTTTTTTTGGATTTCAAAGTTGCATTTTTGAGGCTGAAGTTGTGTAAATTGAATTTCAAAGGTCCCAAAAAATATTTATGAATAACTTAGAATGGGTTTATAACTCTTAAAAATCATTCAAAAAAAATAAACAAAAAAAGAGGGGGTTTCCTTCAGTTCCAACCATGATCTGAGGTTTTTTGTTTTGTATACTTTTGTGTTTTTAAGCTGCAATTGATAGGTTTTATCAAAGTTAGCAAAACCACCATCAGAAATACACCATTTTTTTTACCAAACCTGCAATTTTTAATGGCAGGTTTCTGAAATATGCATACCCCCTAACTGGTTTATTTCTAAATGGCGGGTTTCATGAAAATGGCAGGTTTCAAAAATCAAACCTGCCATTTATCATCCATCCACCATCCATTGCATGCAAAACACCCATCCACACCTCAACCTCATCAAAGCAATACCAATCCCATCTCCATTGCATCACACACATCTCATCTCCATCTCTTCCAATCTTCATCACTTCACACCTCATTGCTTCACATCTCCATCACATCACGCACATTCTTGCATGCAAAACACCCATCCACATCTTCACATCAGCAAATCCAAACCGGTCCAATCTCTATTGCATGAAACACATTTAATCTCAATCACTTCACATCTCCATTTCTTCACAAAAATCCCATGACCATCTTTTTCAAAATGTCCAATAAAACTTCCTGGCAGCAAGTTTAAAATACAAAAAACCTGACTAAACTTTTTTTATTATATGACTCTGATTCAGACTCTGATTCAGACTCCAATTTGGAATCAACTTGGTTAGCTTTGAATTCTCTAGTGGAAAATCAATACATAGTTCCACAAAGACACACTCTCCAAAACCCTATGTATGAAAGGCAAAAGCTTCATCTACTCCCCAACTTAAGCTTCCAGAAACTGTTGCAAACTTTATTGCCTTCATTCATGAACATTCTGGAGATGATTGAAGACCACAACATCTTCCAGAAAAATTCTCATAATCCTCAAAGATATGAATCTATCAAACTGGCTGTTGCTCTTTCTAGATTGGGATCAAATGGAAATGGAGCAGAAATTCATCAATTAGAAAATCTATTCTCAGTTGGTTATAGAGCCATTGACTTATACAGCAAAAGAGTCATCATTTCTATCCTATCTTTCTTTTTCTCATTCCTTTTTTGGCAAACCAAAGAAGAATGCAAGTATATATCTCAATTAATGGAGAACAAAGGCCTTCCCAGTTGCATTGGTTTTGTTGATGGAACCACTATCTCCTTGAGTCAAAAACCCAAGTTGGATGGCAACCACTATTTTGATTGGAAAAAATGCAATTGATTCATTTCTTCTCCAAACCATTTGATAAAAACTTTGATAACACACTGAAAAAATATGTTTTATTTTTTTTATAGATACTCTGTGTCACTAAAACTTTTTTTTTGATAACAACAAGAAGTTCATATCCCTCCATGCCGGCCTTCCAGGTTCTTGTCACAATTCATATGTTTTCAATTGGATGTGGATTTCCCAACAGCCAGATAAATAATTTGAGCAGGATCAATATCTTTTGGCTGATTCAGCTTAGGCTGGTGGGAAATATGTGGTTCCAGGATACCACAATGTTTCATCCAATGATCAAGCCAAAACCAAATTCAACTATCATCTGGCCCAATCACAAGTCCGGATTGAGAAGGCCATTGGAGTCCTGAAATGAAGATGGGCAAGCTTAAGGGAAATGCAACACCAAATTCAAAACCCCAAAGACATGAAGCTCCTCATCAACTGGATTATCAATTGTGTAATCCTTCATAACCTTCTGGCTGACATCAAATATGAATGGGAGGAAATATTTGAAGAAGATATTCCTGATCCTCCTCAAGTCTTTCCAGTCTCATATGGTCCCTCATCTTCTGCCATGAGAGAGCATATTCTACCCCTCAAACTTTCTCACTTCAATGAGTGGCCTTTGGTTTAAAGATAGCTAAAAGATCACATCAATTTTTTTTGGTTTTGGTTGTTCAACAAAGAATCCTAGGCTTACTTGGCTTTTTTTTTTGGTGGAATTAGACAAAACCAAAGCAAAACTTCCAAACCACCCACCACCTGCCCTCCTCCTCCTTACCCTACACCTCTACCTCACCAATCACCTCCCCTCCTCCTTTGGTTGGCACCCCAGGTAAGCTCCCCCCCCCTCCTCCTCCTCCTCCTCCTTTTCCCTCCCTCTCACCCACTCTTTCTGACTTCTCCATCTCACCCACCACCCATTCCTTCCTCCTCCTCACCCTCCACCTCCTCCTCACCCTCAACCTCCACCTCAACCATCAAGTCCTCTCCTCCCATGGTTGGTACCCCAGGTAAGCTCCCCCCCTCCTCCTCCTCCTTTTCCCTCCCTCTCTTGCTGACTTGCCCTTGCTGACTTGGCCCCTCCCTCCTCTTGGTCTTCCCCCATTGATTCCCTTTCTTGCTCCCTGCCCCCCCCCTCTCACTTTCTTTTGGCCCCCCATCTTTCTTGGTCAATGCCCCCCCCACCCTCTTGGTTGCTGCCTGCCCCCCCTCTCCCTCCTTCCAAGCCAACCAAGCAAACTCTCCACTCCCTCCTTCCTGGCCAACCAAGCGCCCCCCCCCCCCCAGAAACCACCCAGCTGACCAAGCAACCAAGCCCCCCCCCCCACCTCTTTCCTGACCAACCAAGCAACCAAGCCACCCCCACCACAAGCCCGGCCAACTAAGGACCCCCCACCACAAGCCTGGCCAACCAAGCCCCTCCACCTCCCCCCCCCTCTCCCTCCTGCCCAGCCAACCAAGCAACCAAGCCCCCCCACTCCCCCCCCCCCTTGCCCTCCTGCCTAGCCAACTGCCCTCCTGCCCAGCTGACCGCCCTCTTTCCTGGCCCACCAAGCCCCCCCACTGCCCCCCCCCTCTCCCTCCTGCCTGGCCAACCAAGCCACCCCCACCTCCTACCCAGCCAACCAAGCCACCCCAACACCCCCCCTCTCCCTCCAGCCCAGCCAACTGAGCCCCCCCCCACCTTCAGCTCATCCAACCAAGCTCCCCCACTGCCCCCCCTCTCCCTCCAGCCCGGCCAAACAAGCCCCCCCCACCTCCAGTATAGTTTTGTTTGTTTGTTTGTTTGTTGATCATCTACCTTGATTATATCATACTAATCAATTTTTTTCTATTTGGTTTTTTGGATGCCATTCAATTCAAAAACCTTTTGACCTCTTGTTCTGTCAAATTTTTCCCCCTTTCTGGACCACCAATGCTTCTCCTACCCCACTCAAAATGTTATACAACCAGATCTTTTCCTTCTTGATCCTCAACCCAAGCGCAGCAGGTGCATGGGAGGGATCAAGATGGAAGGAGATGGATTGAAAAACATAAAGAGAGGTGGAAAGCAGAGGGCTCAAATGAGAGATTCTGAAATATCTTTGGAAGTAAATGAAGATGGGTTTAACATAAAGGTGGTTTGGTCTTGACAAAAACTAAAACCTTTGGATTTTTACCCTTCTATTTCTGCCAAAAAGAAAACTCAAAAACCCACCCCTGAAGATTTTCAACAAGCCAAACAGAAGATTGAACAGTTCCATTTCTTCAGCTCTGGAAAAGTTGATTTTCTTGATTGTTCCAATTGCCACTCTCTTGTTGCAATAATTTGATTTGTTCCATTGAATAAACTATCCCAGAAAAAAAAGAAGGACCTAAACTTGGTCACCAAATTCCTTCAACAATCAAAAAAGTTTGTCAACAGGGTTAGTCCTTCACAATCTTGGGGTGGGAAAATGTGGGCAATTGGATGGCAAAAATCAATGCACCCTTCTGAAATTTTTGGAATCTATTTGAAGAAATCAGCTATTCAATCTTCCCCCCAGTAGTTTAAATTTTTTAACCTTAGGTCTGACAAGGTATCACAAATTTTAGGCCAAATGTTTGGAAAATTAGCCAGACTGGCACACAATTCCAACCAAGAAACCATGCTGAACAACAATATCCCCTCTTTCTCTTCATTGGAATTTGGATCTGGCCTCACTCCTTTTGACTTCCCCCCTCACATCACCTTCACCTCAGACTCCTTCTAAAACTCTCCCCATATTGAACAAGGTGATTCCTCCTCCTATCCCTTTTTACAGGTGGTCCCAACCAAGAAAATCAAATGGAAAAATGATGGACAACAAGGACAAATATCAAGTATCCAATGGCCAATTCCTCTACCCTGAATTGGCATTTGGAATAGATTTCCAAGAAAAAGGTATAGTAAAAATTGTTTGGGCAGCAAATAAGTACAAGCATTGTACTTTTCCTGCCGTGGATACTGCCACCCATACTAGGATAGCTATTTCTTTGAAAATTAACAAGACAACTCTCAACACTTGCAAAGACTTGGAAAAGTTGTCAAATATATTCTTGACCAAAAAATTTAAATAAAAATAAAAAAGATTTTTTCATTGGTGGGTTTAAAAAGGGTAATGTTAAATTCACAGCTCATTGAGCCGTGCACACGGTTTGAAATTGGCTGTGTGGCATGCCACATGGTCCAATCCAGGCCGTGTACAGCCCCCCAAAGCTCATGGAGTTGTGCAGCCAACCCAACCTGGTCCGCCGCTGTGTGGACTTCCACATGACTACATTTGAGCCGTGTGGAGTTGTACATGGCTCAAATGTAGTTGTGTGGCATTCCACACAGCACCGGAGCGCGGTGAGCAAAAAGAATAAAAAAGGAAAAGGAATGAAAGGGTACTAAAACAACCCATATACTAAATAAACCTTCCAAAAAAACAGAAATCAACCAAAAAAATCAAAGAATGTTCATTTTTTGGTTAAAAAATAAATAAATAAATAAATAAAAATAAAAAAACTGGTACTATCCAATGGACTAGCCCTAAAATAAAAAGACCCAAAAAACACAAGTAACTGGACTAGCCCTAAAGTAAAAACACAAAAAAAAGACAAGTAAGTTGAAAAGCCCTAAAGTAAAAACACCAAAAAAAATATAACTAACTTGATAACTCCTAAAGTCATTTCAACTTTACTAGCCCTAAAGTAAAAGGGCCCAAAAATTAAAGAAGTCTTTTGACCAGCCCTAAAGTTAAAGCGCCCAAAAAAATACATGTCTTTTGACAAGCCCTAAAGTAAAAACACAAAAAAAACAAGTTCTACTTGTGTTAAGCTGATTCCATCCCAAGCTTAACGTAAGTTAAGCTTTTGATGGAATCAGCCCAACAAAAGTTGAACTGAATTACCATTAAATCTCATTCAAAACACTCAATATAATGATGTTAACTCCAAACACTCAACATAATGATGTTCAAAATGTCATAACCCTTTATATTAATAGAACTTGTTAGCTGCATTAGAATTAAAATTTATATGAAACCCAATGATGAAATGAATTCAAAGTCAATTAAAATCTAGAATAAATTTGCAGATTATCATTGACATGATCAACCCAACCAGAGGCTTTTTTAGAAATCAAGGAATGCGGTTTTGCTACAATGGGTGGGATTTGAATCATTTCTCCCTCAAGTACTAATAGAACCAAGTAGTTATTGTTTAAAAAGGAAATGAAAATTGGATCTGATTGATTAGTAACACCATTTTTCATTGGAGTATAAGTATCACATGACTCCAATGAAATGAAACATATAGGCTTGTAATATGTGTCTGCTATGATTTTACCCATTTCCAATTTGGCCAGCAATTTTGAGGAGGGAATCTTTTCATTGATGTCTTCAACATCAAGTCTTTGTTTAATATTTTCAACCTCCTTTGAGCCACCAAGAATCTTAATGTAGCATGCTTTATGTTTCTCTAATGTTTCAATCATTTCCTTCCTAATTTTAAACCAACAATTTTCTTCATAACCAAGAGATTTAGCAATGACTCTAAATCCACTATTCCCATCTCCAATTGGATCCCAAACCTCACCCAAGAACTTATGGAATTTCTTGGGTATCTGGAGGTATTTCACGTTTGGTTCCTATCATTGAAACTAACTTGGTATTCATTTCTTTAATTGGATCAATGAAATGAATACTCACCAAAGATGAGCTTCTGGTTGAGCTTTGATGCATGTTCTCTTCCTCTGAAGAGGATTCTGATTCCAAATTAAGTGATCCTGATTCACTTTCAGTCTCTTCCTCTGAACTATGAAATTCAAATTCAGATTCTGCCAACTTTGACTAACAATTCATCATTAGTTAGCAACTAAGTTCATTAAACCAAAAAAATGAACATATACCAAAAGAAAAGACTTACAACCTTTTGTCTTTTCTTGTTTGGAGCCCTTCTAGTTATTTTTTCCCCCTTGAGTTGTTTGTCAACAAGCTCAAACCAAGGTGGTTCTTGCCACCTATCTCTCAATTTTGGCCTGTCCCTACTTGATTGTAAGACTTTAGGTTCAAGTCTTGGCTTCAATCAATATTTTGTAATCTTTGTAATGATATAATTCAATAGGCTGCTTTTCTCATGATCTATAGATTCCAAGATTGTTGCACTGACTTTTTCATGTAACTGAGTAATGCTTAGCATTTCATTGACATTGCACTGGAAAAATTCAAAAGGATAAACCATTAGTGTCAGCTTGCTACTATTGCAGAGCAAGCTGCAAAAGTAACAGAAATAAAATAAAAATAATAATAATAAAATTTACCTAAGAAGGAGAAGGAAAACCATAAATATTATTGCAAAAATGGAGTCTCCACCCAAAATTAGGTAGGGTCACTCACTGACCCCACCCTTGAAATCCAACTCCTTATATTTTTAAATAATTAAGGAAAAGAAAGACCAAAATACCATGGCACCACTATTGAACTTTTTGGCCAATTAAATATTTCACATGTATTGTCACGTATAGGTTTCACACCTAAAATTCAGTCATAATTGAGGTGTTGTGTATATTTTAGGGATTGCAGACAGAAATGTGTTCTGTCACAATTCCCGCATGCAGCTGCGGAAGCCAATGCACCTGCGCGCGGCTGAGCTACAGCTCTGTCACTCTGTCAAAGCTGTGTACGCAGCCCTGGGCCTCTTACAAGTATGCAGCCGCGGGACTATGGGTTGACAAAGTGACAGGCGGCCTGAGAAACCTAGGTACTGCCTAAACATGCTAAAACCTACACGGGAACATTCTACATATGTAATAAATGTCCCCCTGGATAGTAGATAGTCTAAAAATACATAAAAATATATAAAAATACTCAAATAACCTTTATATGTATTATTTATTAAATATAATTTGAAGTACCAAAAATTTCAAAAATAAGATAATGACTACTTCTAAAAATATATTAAAATACTTTAATATACTTTTATGAGAATTTCTAGACATCAAATTTTTATGAAATACTAAGAAAAATTATGATGTAAAAATATTACATGAATACCCATGACTTACAATTTTAATTAATTATTTTAGTAAATCAACTGAATTTCAAAAATAAGGAGTAAAATCAATATCATGACTTTACTCCAATTATTTAATACATAATGAGAACTCACCTGACATCAGAATATCCATAGGAATGTTTATTAAAATAATTATTAACTTACTGGGAACATTTACTAAGGATAATTAATTAAATAATAAATAAAAAGGACAGATTAATGTTATTCACACGTCCAAACATCAATTATAAAGTAGAATGATTCCCATACCCTGTGGAATTAGATGCTACCCGTGTTAAAGCACCAAGAACATGTGAAAGGCTACCACTGGTTACCCTGCTAGCCTCAGTGTCTGTCCCTTTGAGCCCCTGTACCCCTCAGAAGGACAATATTGGGACTCCAAAAGCTATAAATAAAGAGCTCCTTAGAGAATATTGATACCCAGAGACCCAGTTATATTTATAGCCAGAAACCATGCCAAGGTAATCAAATACTTATAAGAGATAAGTAAGTGATTTATGGATTTATTCTGATTAATAATATCCGTCCTCAGCCAATTTTTATCAATTTAAACTGCTGAAAAACCTTATAACCCCAGTATACAGGTTTAACCCATCAGTGCACATCCCAAACAGATACCCAAAGGATTTAAAAATATACCAGTGAGTCTTATTATCCTTTCTCTGTTTTGGCAGCTTGGTTACAAAGCCCTGCCATTACACCATGTATTTTATATACATATTATCTTTGGGCAAAATGTCCTTTAAACTAAATGGCCCAAAGTAACCAGGCCTACGTGTTTTCATACTGAATTCCCTCAAGAGAGGTGTTAAATATCCCCAATATAATTGTGGCCCCTCTAAAAAAATATTTAATAATCAATTTAACTATATTGATTTATAACAATAAACTATTCCCAAACCAATTTACCTTGCAATAACTTTTATCCAAATATTTTACAGATTTTTGCTGCATTTATTAAATAATATATTTATTATTTATTCTATCACCTCTGGTAGCTATAGGATAGCAAGGTTCTTGGAATCCAGGAGGCTGAAAATGAGTGAATTGGGATTCATTAATCAAAAAGAGTTAAACAAAAAGCATTAATCAAAAAGAATTAATCAAAAAGCATTAATCAAAAAGCATTAATCAAAAAGCATTAATCAAAAAGCATTAATCAAAAAGCATTAATCAAAAAGCATTAATCAAAAAGCATTAATCACATAGTGATTTGAACAATCCAACTTGAACAATCAAACTTAAACCAACTTACTGAACTAGAACTGCAAGGGTCATAGTCCAACCTCCCCTGAGGATGAAAATCTTCAGGTACAATGGGTCCTCTGAATGCTAGACGGTCACCTATCTGGTGGGAACAGGGCAAACCCATAGTCTTGAAATATGACTTGGTGCAGACTTTGCAATAATTATCACGTTTGAACTTCTTGAATTGTTCCCTAAAAATTTGGATTGCCTCTAAAGACAATTTGTAACCCAATTGTAACAGTTCAGGTAGAAGAACTGTCCCTAACTTAATTCAAGAGTTATAAAGTGATGCATGAACTGATTTAATTTGATTCAAAATGGTTCTGTCAAGGCTTTTCAAAACATCCAACAGGTTTCCCAAAGAGTTTTCAAGGAATTTTTTGAGATTTGCATGGGCCCCTTCAACCCAAGAAGTTGTTTTTTTTTCAAAATCTGGGTTTGTACAAGTCCACACTGTTACAAACGTCTCTTTGATAGGTAAAATGTTATTTTCCATATACTTGAGTACATCCTCATAGTATTTCAAGAAACACTATACAAGTCAAAAGGTCAGAACCCAAAACTAGGAAGAATAAGAAGAAGTGATTTGGACCTACTCTGAGTTCCACATCATTGACCTCCGCCTCCTCTGTCTTTGAGACCCCATACTTTGCCCACAGATTCATAAAGCTTTTCCATCCTTAAACATAATTAAAAAAGCGCACTTTACAGTTTGCTTGTATGTTTTTAGAAAAGTGCAAAGTGCAATATTGTCTTGATGACTCTGGGGAATTAGTTTCAATTGCACAAAGCAGAGCTTTTTGATGGTCCATCACAAAGACTTTTGGAAGTCTCTCAGGATAATAAGCCAACTTTTTTGATGCATTTACAGACCAAATGTAGAACTCAAATGTTTCTTTTGTTATAAAAACAAGAGCTTTTGTGAAAGTTTTCCAATTGGCTGTCATTCCTACAACATGAAATAGTGGGGTTTTGTACTTATTTGTTTTATAAGTACAATCCAACATAGCAATATGATGGGATTGTTTTGAAAGCTTTACTGCCTATGGATGTGCTACGTACAGGACCTACAAGTGACCCTCTCCACTGAAGTTTGACCGGTGAATCCAACTTTTTTCTTCAAGCTGTTCATAGAGTACCTCCATATCACTTTTTCCCTTTAGTTCTGCAAGCCTTACCTTCCGCTTAGTGTTATAGATTGTTTGGTCATCAACATAATCCCCCCCGTCAATCTTGCTCAATTTCCTCTTCAGTTGTAACATATTGAGCCCATCATTCATGCCTTCTACTAGATTGTCTAAGGCCACCCCCAAGATTCTCCTCAGTTGAGGATGCACAGAGGGATGTTCAGATGTTTGATGGCTATGTTGGTTTTCTTTGTAGGAGAGGCGCCACAAGAGGTCTTCCTTTGTGCAACTTTCATGGATTAAAAAATTAAACCCAACCTTCCTTGTTTAATTTTGTCTAGACTGTTTGGTAAGAAGACTTCCTGAATAGTAACCATGTTTATCACAGGCTAAATCCACATATTTGTCACGCTTTGAGTTGAAAACTGTTAAAGTGTAACCATGCTTCATTGCCCATGTTTGAAAATAGTTTTTTGCCTCTTCCCTAGTAGGAAAAGCTCTCAAGGGAGGTGGTTCAAGTGAATCTGCCATAGTTACATAGTTATATTGATGGCATTCACTCCATCAGTTTCAATCAAATTAAATGTGGCAAAGATCAGTAACATAAAATTTTACTCACCACCAGCGGTCATGTCCATTTTTGAATCATTTTGTTCCTCAATTGTCACCCTTGATGAGGATGCAATTGGGGCTTCCAATGTTTGATTAACCAAATCCTTTTTTTCTTTTTCAAAAGCTTTTTTGATGGCACTATCAATGTAGATGTTCCACCCAGCCATTTCAGAAGAAGGAGGGCTTGCCACTGTTCCCATGCAAAAAAATGCAATGGTATACTTCAGTATTCAATCCAAATTTCAATTGATTAAATAAAGTTTTCTCACTTTTGAGTTGAGAAAGAATTTTTTGCAGATTTTTATATGATTTATGATTATTCACTTTAATTTCACTTGGGTTTCACTTTAATTTCTCTTTGGGATTGCTAGGTGTGGAAAAACAGTCCCACAAAGTATGTGTTAATCCCAAATTTGGGTTGACAAGACCCAATTGTGGTCCAGGGGGTGCCCAAAATTCTGTCACGGCTTCCAGGGTGTTGTGCACCCCCAAAAACAGCCAATTTGAGCCATGTAAGGGGGTAAAAAGCTCATTTGAGCCATTTCCGGGGGTTATACAGCTCCTACACAACCCCCCCAGGGGTTGCGCATGTTTGAAACGGCCCTTTGTAGTTTTCTTTGGGCCCCATGGCTCATTTGAGCCATGTAGGGCCCTAAACAACTACCACATGGTTGGAGCCATGAATTTAGCATCACTTGGTTAAAAATAGGCTCAAAAATTGTTTTATTTGAAAATATATTTTTTTATTTTTAAAATTTTCATCAAATCAAATATTTTACAAGCCAAGAAATTGAGTAATTTCTGTTATTTCTTCCACTGTTCTACTGCTACCAATAAATGACATGGCTACAGATGACCTATCTTTTTTTTCCATTGCCAGTTGTTACCTCTCCTTTTCCAGTCTATCTTCCTCTTGATCCTTCTCCTTTCCTCTTTTTGGAACTCCCCCTCTGCCTGTTTCAATTTCCACTAAGCATCCAATTTCTGTTGATTAGCCAAACTCTTGGCTTTCTGCTTTTGATGATCAATAGCCAGTTGACAATCCCACTTCTCCTTTTCAAATTGAAGTTTTTCATATTCAATTTGTTATTTCATTGTTTTTTGGAGGGGAATAAGAACAGGCTTGATTTTGAAAGCAAGGAGAATCAATAAATTCACTTACTTGAATCTTGCTTCTCCATGATATCCTCAAAGCCAGAAAAATTTGAAGTGTTTCTCCTCTTTTGACAGCTTTTGGGGTTTATTTTGATGGAATTGGAGGCCTTTTGTTTTCCCTTTTAAGAGGAGGTTTGTCTGGAAACATCATTTCTCTCCTTTGAAGGCAATGTGGGAGGCCCAATTGGCTTGAGTATTTGGCCATTCAGGAACGGATGGGCCTTTTTTTTACAATCTAAATCAGTCAGGATTAACCAGACAGAAGATAAAAGAAATTGGTCTCTTACTTGAGCAGATGTTGATGGTAGTTGAAATACAGAAATAACTTGCTCCTCATTGGCAAAGTTGTTGAGTTCTTTCACCCCAGGAAGAGATCAATCCAAAGAAGGAAGTGAGGGGTCCAAAGAAGGGTTTGAATCATTTATCAATGCTGATTTAAACACAATTGGAGGTGGTTCTGTTGGAATATCCTCCTCCAAATCAGATTGGGGCCACTCATAGGTTTCATTGGGATCATCATTTCTATGCTGAACATACACAGCCAGGTCCTTAGCATCAACTGAATCTGATTGTTGTTCATCAAAAGCTGCTAAAGGGGTTATATTGGCCTTCTTTCCAAAGATTTCATCCATTTGAACATAAAAAGGACAAATGGATTCCAACTTATCAACAACAGAGTTGATTACCTTTGCTTTATCAGAGTTGGTGATACCAAAGCCAGTGGAGATTTACATTGAGTGGGCTTTTTTGTACTTTTTTTCATAGTTCTTGAATTTCTCCTGCATCTTTTTGGATGAAAGATCCAGCCTATGTTTGGTTTTATTCTTCATTTCATTGGCCATCAGGAGATAACCATCAACCTTGGAGGAAGTAGGTTTTTCAACTTGTGTTTCATTGTTGGATCCAAGGCAAGCATTTTAGTTGGATGAAATTTTGAGCCAGTTTACCAGGATGATGTGATCAGCTCTCTTGAGACGACTTGAGCCTTTGGAAGCTGATGGGGGAGCATTGTTGGATTTTGATTTCCTTTGGGATTTTTGCTTTGTTCCATTGTATTTTTTAGTGGAATTGCGGGGGTGATTGCCAAGGAGCCATTTATAAAGAGTAAGGGATGAAGCAATGAAGTAATGAGAGGATGGATGTGATGAAAGAAATGATGTGTGAGAAACTGATGAGAGTCATGAAGCAATGAGAGTGATGAACTGATGAGAGTGATGAAGCAATGAGAGTGATGAAGTGATGCAAGTGGTGAAGAAATGAGAGTTATGAAGTGATGGGGATAAAAATGAAGAGATGAAGAGGGATGAATCAAATTTTTCAATGAGGTTGAAGTTAGAATTTTTCCAATGAGGTCAGGGGTTGAAACCAGGGGTGATGATGTGGAATGATGGGTTGGGGCGGTGAAAGCCTTTAAATACTTTATTTGAAGAAAACCATTTATTTTAAGGTAACTTTGACAAGTCTGATGTGAAATAAGTGGTTTTTTTTGATTTTTAATGGCAGGTTTGAAATGGCAGATTTGGGTTGAAACCCACCATTAAAAAAGGTGTGTTTGCTTAACTTTGATACTCCCTAATTTTGAAATATATTGATGAACTCAAAAAATATCTTTCTGAAAACATTAAAAGGTTTTTCTTCCTCTAAAATTGAAAAAAGGTCCAGAATGATACAAAAAAGGAAATTATTTCAAATGCCTGTTTAAATGATTTTAAATAGGGTGTTTCTTCTTTGAAATTGTAAAAGCCTTATGTAAAAATCAAAAGAAATTAAATGATACCATTTGGATATTTTTTGTTCAATTTCACCCCTTGAAAATCTTTCCCTTTCAACAAAAGTAAAATCATGATAGGGTGTTTGGGGACCTTTTTTGGACCTCATAAACAAAAAATAATGTAGAATGAAGAATATATGAAAAAAAAATAAAAAAATTATTGTGGCAGAAGTGATAAAGAAGGATTTTGAATGAAAAAGAGTAAACAAAAAATGACAAAATTGAAAGTGAAAAAAAAAATAAGATTTCAAAAATAGAAACTCAAATCTGAAAATTCATAGGGTGTATCAATGTTGAGATTCTTTAGAATGAAAAGTCTGATTTCAGGCCTATAAATACCCCTTCTTCATTTAAAATTATTTTTTCAAGGACAAAAGCCTTCATTATATATTTTGGGAAAAAAAAATATTTTTTCACATTGAATGGGTTTCCCAGGATTAGCAATGGAAAATTTCCAAATTTTTGACTCTGATATTCCCTGATATTTATGACTATACCTCTAAATTATTTCTTTCCCCTAATTTCAATTGATTTCAATCTGATGGAAATGGTTAGAATTGTAATCTTTATAATTCTATAAAATTCCCAAAAAACATTTTATGAAGTCCTCACTCAGACATGCAAGATACTCCTTTTGGTTATCAGTAAGATTCATGAAGGGGTTTAATACTCCCAGGAAATTCCTCAATCAATTTTTCAAATTTGGCTTTATGGAATATAAATTCATTTGAATTTTAAAAGATTAAAAGCAATATGTAACATGGCTTAAAAAAAGCTTAGAAATAATGTTGTTTTTCAGGGCCTTTTGGAACTTCATTGAGTTTCTTGAGGCAAAGAAGGCTTTTCAAATTTCCACAAAAATATGTTTTGAGTTCATTTATATATTTCAAAAATAATTGCAGCTTAAAATGCACAAAATGATTCCAGAAAAAACTTTCAGATAAGGGTTGAAAATGAAGATAACCCCCCCTCTTTTTTTTCTTTACTTTCAATTTTTTTAATAATTTTTCAAGGTGTACAAACCCATTCTGAATTATTAATAAATATTTTTGGGGTTGTTTGAAATGAAATCTGCACAACTGCGGCCTCAAAAATGCAAAATCACAAAGTAAAGAAACAGTGCAATTTCAAGGGTTTTAGCTTGCAAGCATTAGGTCCCCAGGATTTCAAAACCTTTTGAGTTTAAGGATTGAGGAACAAGAAAATAACTAAATAAATAAAGATAGTTTGTCTGCATTTTTACCCTTATTTGAAAGGGTTTTTCCTGAAAAATTATGGAGTTTTCAAGATCCAGTTATTTTATAAGTGTACCAAAGAGCTCAAATAGGTTTTTTAGGGAATGTTACAAGGGGCTTTTGCCTTTTGAAATTCCAAAAAGTTTCAAGAAACCACCAAGAAAAACATTTTTTTGAATCCTTTTAAACCATTTTATGTGAGATCTTTGATCTTCTGATGGGCACAGGCCTGGGAAACACAGAAAAATAATAGTAATAATAATTTGTGAGTCTTTTCAGAGCATTAAACCCCTTATAACTCTGCCTCAAAATAGAAGTAACATAATGAAGGGGTGTTTGAGAACCTTTCTGCACTTTAAAACCAAAAATAATAATGCAGAACTAATAATAAATGAAAAATAAAAAAATAAAAGAATGCATGAAAAATACATTATAAGATGCAATTCAAATAAAAAACAAAAAACAAGAAACAAGAAATGGAAATAGGAAATTAGAATTGAATAAAAAGAAAAACAAATGAAAAATGAAAAATGAACCAAATTGTTTGATTCTAAAAGTCAACAGTCCTACAATATATTTCTGTTGATGTTTTGATAGTTGTGTCCAATTATTTTTGAATTGGTGAGTAAGGACTGTTGGAATTTAGGACAAATGCTCAGACAGCCTTCATGAGTTGAAAATATTCATATTTTCTTTTCTAAATTTTATTTTATAGATTTTTGGTGTCTTTGAACTTTTTTCCAATGGCACATTCATTTCTTGGTTTGAGAACAAGAAACTTTGAATGGCTCCACAATTTGTTTTAACAAGCATAATTTTTGAAGGCTTTGGTACATTGACTGTCTGGATGTCTGAGATGGAACAATTCTTATAAAAGCCTAGATTTTGAACAAATAATCAGTAGACCAATTTTGAAATCAGTAGATGAAATTAAAAAAAAAGAATTACTTACCAACACCATTTTTTTGATGAATCATTAAAAATTGGATGGCACTTTAGAAACAAAGATGGTGGGGTTGATGACCATGATTGACTGGAAAGGGATATTGACAATGGAGTCGTCAACACAAACCACAATCCTTCCCAGGTTTTATCTACATTGTTTGAAATACCAGAGTGTTGCCACCTTGAAAAACAGTCCCCAAGACCTTTGTCCACCCACTTTAAAAGATTAGGCCCTTCCTTTTATATTAAATTTAATGACAGTAATCAAAACACATGAGAGACAAAAAATACTTGACTCTCACGGACTCTCCCATGAATATCAATGTTCCTGCATGATTAATGTCATTAATGAGAGCACAAGAGCGATGAACCCCTGCTTTACTCTGATTGAATCTGTGCGCTTCAATATTCCTTCATGACCAATACTATTTACTGTCAAGGGTGACCTGCTATTGTTTGAAATCTCCAATATCTTGTGCTCCGATCCGTCTTGGTGATGCATTTCCATGGTCAAGTCTTCACATTCTCAAATTTCCAATTCCCATGGTCCCAACAATGCATTGCCTTCAACAACAACAATTGAATCGGCAAAGAAAGAAACAAAAACGAAGAGAGGAAGAAAAAACCGACAGTTGAGGGTATAAGCTGAGAGGCTTGGTAATTGTCTACATGCCAAAATGGAAGCAGAGGGATTAATTGCAATGAGATACAAACTTTGAAGAAATTCAAAGCTGTTGGTTTTTTCTCTGATTACATGCTTGAGCTTGTGGACCACTTTGGCTCATGGTGAACAAACTTTTGGAATCAGTAGAACTGATTGGTAAGGGTAGTCGATTTAGGAGGCAGGAGTCGAGGCCCAGTTGGATCGGGATGAGAAAATGGGTGCTGGAAGCAGTCTTGTAAGTGTTCCCGAGAGTCTATTGGGAGATTGTCGATGCGAGCTACCCGCGAGAGAGCACGAACCAAGACACTTAAAGAGTAAGCCGTTATCATCCATCAGGTCCAACACTAGGATGGTCTTGCGTTTCACAGGTGGTGATCGAGGGATCCGAATCCAACTTGCTGGTCTCCCCTTTCCGGTAAAACTCGCGGGTCCGTACTCGACCCTAAGACTCAAACCCCAGCTGCTGGAATCCCTAGTGGTTGGGCAAAAAGAAGGAAACGAAGGCTGAGGAAAGCTAAATATCGAGCGGAATTCTTACCTCAAGGAGTATGATCATCCGATGATGATGTCCTATTGGCACGCAGCTTTGAATCAGCTTCTTATTCACATCAATAACTGACTGGCCTCTGAAGCTCTAAGACCTTATTGCTTGGCATAATTATTCGCTCATCCTTTTTTTATTTCTCTCTCTCTTTTTTTTTTTCAGCAAACGTGTATCATGGCATGATGCCGCCATGTCGGTTGTTTGCGGCCACGTCACGTCCGCATCTTGAAGGAGTCTGTGCAAACCACTGATGGCCATGAGACTCAAGGACCATGGTCAAACCCTCAAGCAACCCTACCATCTGCTTGAGGCTGGTTGGTAGTAGTGGTCGATTTAACTTCAAGTAAGGGGTTAGGAGACTGACAACCAACTCTTCTGTTAACTTGAGTATTTATTCTTTATAATTACGCCCCTCTTGAAGGATGCGTGGAACCTGCCTTCGGGATCCATCGGATGTTGCCACAGGCGGCTCCCTTTGAGATCTGTCGGTCTCCAGAACATGGTTGCGAAGTATCTAGCGCGCTTCAGATGGGATGAACAGTAGACCTGTATGGGTTTCGTATTCCCATCGGTGTATGTTGATACATACATATTTACATACTGATCGGTTTGGATGATCTCGATCGCTTTCCAGGTAGAGGCTGGTTGGCATCGACAAGCAGGCCGTCTCTGTTGAAGATCCTACTTGTCGCGTTCGGGCTCTTCAAGACGCCCAGCCAGGTCCACCGCCAAGCTCGAGCCTTTGGGGCTCGGGTCGATATCAAGTCGGAGAGGGTCCGACCGATCTCATGTTGGGATCACTCACTCTCCATTTCAAGCGATATGAACCAATCAACCTCAACGACTCAACCGTTTACAAATAAAAACTCCAAGTGTTAAAAAATAAAAATAAAAATCACACTTCTTGAAAAGGTGAGGTAGAAGTCGTCTGCTCGGATTCGAACAAGTATCCAGACCAGCCCCCAGTGCTTGCGTACCCGTTAAGCTCACTTGAGCACTTCCTCAACATTGGCATGACACAAGATGCAGTCCAACGAGCACTATACACCCTACATGGAGGGGTCTTGTCTCGCCAAAAAGATAGAAGGTGGAAAAACATACTTGGAAATGACTTCCGACCTCATCGATTCTTTGTTGTTCTTTGAGTGGGCTATCTTGTAATGCAATTTAATAAGAGATGGATCACTGGAGGTGTGGCTAAAAAAAGAAGGGTAACGGGGGGTGAAAGACGGATGACGGCAGTCACAAGACTGTAAAATAGAAGAGCAACCAAATCGAAAAGTGAAAGATCGATAACGGAGGAACACAGGGCTAAAGGGGGAAAAAACCCCGATGGGTTTTGATTACATACAGCGGCGTCAGTCTTTGTGATGAAAAGTAAATGAAAAACGAAGCCGAATCAGAAAACACATGCAAGGGTCTACGAGTGTACTGCCCACATTCACGACGGATTGTTCCAAAAAAAAATGAGTTCAATCATAATACAGGGAGTTTTTTGGTAGAAAGAGATAGAAAGAGAAAGATGAATTCGTAAATCGACGTGAGATGATGAATAATGCGCACTGTTCATTTGTTTTCACTCTTCTATTGGTTCTTGTTTCCTAGGAAAAATGATGCTGAGAATGAGAAAAAGGCGATCAAGGATGAAAGATTCGACGAAAAGAAATCGACCTATTTCGATGAGTGTTCTTGTGAAAGACAAACGAAGTCGAGCGAGAGGACTTGGGTGGCTATTGACTTGCCCGGCAAGCGATCGAATGGATCAATAACCAAAGATGAATAAGATGATAAACCCAAAGGTCAAGATGATCAAAAATCCAAAAAGACTCGAGATCAAGCCAAACTTTAAGAAATCCCTCGAGGTTAGATATCGAATCCCGAACTCGTCCTCTAAATTTACCGCCGTTCTGTTTCGTACCGATCCCAACATCCGACAAAAAGTCAAGATCCGAGTCAGTAAAGGAAGAAAACAAATGATGAAATTAGCACGCCTCAAGCCCACATGGTTCGAGACGCTTCAGGGTGCTGAAAGAATCAAGAGGGAGGGAAAGAAACTTCACTGGTTAGGGAACGAAGAGACCGGTAAACCCATCCCATTCGAGCAAATAAACGTGGTGAGAAAGATCAAAAGCCTCGCGTGGTTGACGTTCATAGAGTTGCCCATCTCGAAAGCGATCGGAATCAATAAGACACTCGCGACCGTATGGCTGATAAACGTCGAGATTATCAAAACTAGTAATCCAAAGATAATCGCGATCGGCCATAACGTCAACCCTTTCAAAGTTCTCTCAATCAAAACGTCCATATCGTTCAACAACCCAGATGATAAGACTGATTTTCCTAATCCGATTCCGCTCATCGCCAAGAACACGATTGACCATGGCTTTTGGATCATCAAATAGTCAGTAAAAATGTAAGACTTAGAAGCCCCACGATCATCTCAAGTATCGTTGGCTCAAGAAACAAGACCTACAAAGTTATCAAAATCAGACTTTCTTAATAGTCCGGTGCCAAAAAAGATAATCATGGGAAGCAGGGCGATGACACCCATATCACCAAAAAATCCATGAAAGACATTCTCAAAGCACCATAGAAGGATCGTAATGAATGAAACGAATAGGATAAACCATTGAGCGAGCGAGAAAGATTCCTTAGGGCTTGGAATAGGCTTAATGTACAGGATCGGTTCATTGGCCTTCGAGCGAGGTGCAAGATGGCGCAATTCAGGATCTTCCTCCTCGAGGTCAAAGTTATCCCTTGAATAATCAAATTCCATTTCGTATGCCCAGGTCAAAATTGCCCAGGTCGAAATGATCGTCAAGGCTGAAATGGGAATACCGATCGAGAACCACACCAGCCATGACGGCGGAGGATTCATGTAGGAGATCGCAATCAAATTTTGAGGAGAAGCTATGGGCGAAGCTTGGCCTCCTATGTCTGCCGCTAAGGCAATTCCCAGAATGAATGATCTTGTGAACGGCGAACGGGTCGGGATTGTTCTCAAAATTGGCTGTCCCCATGACCGAAAACAAAAAGTCAGTCCTTCGAGCAGGGCCGGGTTCATGAGTTACTTGGATCGAGACGCCCGATTCCACCATCTAAGCATAATTTGCACGATCGAAACGTTTGGAGAAGCTTTACGCACCTGAGCAAGGGAATAACTCAAGACTGGAGCAGCGACATTGCTAATCCACATTGAAGCAAAACCAGTTACAGCCATGTAAGCAAGTAACACCGCACGAGGTTTAGTCCCTGCAAGGCTCAGCAATTTCGCAGCCATGACTTTGTCAATGTTATGTTTTGAAAGGACGGCAGCCAGTGTGAAGGCACCGAGTAAGAGAACAATCGTTGGATTGAACATTTGACCAAATACGAAGACCGCCGCACGAGTCGAATCCATCCTTTCGTCATCATTCAATTTGTCCTTGACAACTCGCAAGACAATCACCAGTAAGGGTACAAACATGCCAGTGACAAATAATGGGAGTGCTTCAGACGTCCATAGAATCACCACGAAAACCAACATCGCCAGACAATTCCTTTCTGGCTCGGATTGAAATGTTGAAAGCTTCATGCTTAGAAAGAAGCCACCGATAGCGACGAGACACCAAAATAACGATGGGGTGAACAGGATCTTGGTCCAAAAAGTCAACCTCGTGGAACTCTTCAAGGCTTCTTGAAAACTGACCGGTTTTGGCGGAATGGCCGTCAGAGTACCGTGATCATCCTCGCCAGTATTTGAACGAACAAACGGTTTGTCGATCATCGTACGATTGGAATTGGCCCACCCCTTACGTTCTAAGCCGATCATGTCCCTCCAAACCGTATTACGTTCCCATACGACTTGCTCCCGCAAGTGCGCCTTGAGTTGTTTCTTGGCCATTTCCTCATCTCCTTGAGTGATCAACCGAGAGTAGACCGGAAACAAGGAGTCGATCCGAGCTTGCAGTTGGGAGATCGTGGTTGGTTTGAAAGCTTGTGACTGATGGAGCAAACGCTCTTCTAAGAAAACGTAAGAGAGAGAGGTTTGAAAGATTTTATCATACTTCTTCAATATCTTCCTAAACGCTGTAAAGTTTAACTCGATGTAGGATTTTAACGAGTTCAGGTTGACGAACAATTGGGTTATTCGTCTCTTGAAGAATATTCGGGAGTCGTGAACAAACTCCACGTTGGACATCCAAAACTCGACAAGACTCGGGAGACTGACAATCTGGGCAGGTCGTTTCTGGCCGCCATGAGCTCCAAGCGACACACTTCTCGAGTTTTTGGTGGACCCCGCCAATCTTTGGGAAATGCTTGGAATAGGTGGAGACGAATGAACTGAGGGCCTTGCGATATCGAGACTGTTGGACAGGGAGCCGGGGCGAGCTATGAAGGAAGCCATACTCTTATCAGATGGGTTGGTGGAAG